>JAZKJV010008362.1:0-452500 GCA_037367405.1 Ottelia alismoides | reverse complement strand
ATCAACTATGATTTTTGCACAATTTTAGAGCAATATTTAATTAAATATGAATTACAGATCATGGAATGGGAAAATTATTAAATTTTTTCACCTAACTAATTTTAGTTAATTACCAAATGCTCACAAAAATCTAATTAAATAGCCACAATGTATAGAATTAATTACTCGGCAAAATACTATTTTGTATTAAAAATTAATGCAAAATAGATATTCAAATAAATGCATAAATATTGGAGTGTCTGTTCAATACAGAAATTAAAATGCCAAATTGAAATATACCTAAGGGTACGTTTCAAATGAATAAACTTCACGGGATGAAAATACAATTTTCACATAAAATTATAATAAAAATGAAGAAAGACCTTTAGCACTAGGGCACGATCTGTAGCAGGCGTGGAGGATGAGGGACGCGGCGGTGATGTTCGGCCAGGGTGCGCGTACGGCGGAGGTCGGGAACGATGGGAGGGGCGGAGTTGGCCGCATGCGTCTATAGAGCACACGGATCGGTGTGACATCCATGGAGAAGGCAAAGCAGCAGCGGTGTGGGAGGCATGCTGAAGGCACCGCTGGAGGTCGCGATCGCGCGAATGGCGGCGCATGTAAGGTGGTGGGGGCAACCACTGCAGGCGCGACTGTGGCAGACGGAGCAGACTGCTCGGGGGTGCTGCGGTGCGCATTGGATTGCGCGTTGGAGGAGTAGTAGGGCTGCGACTGGTCGGGTTACGGCGGGTTCGCAGTCGCTACGGGACCGACAATGCCGCACAGAGGAAGGGCAGGCTCCGCCACTAGAGGGAGGCACAGGAACGGTGGCGGGGCCAGTGCAACGAGCAGCTAGGGTTGCCGCGTACGGGGAGCGACGATGAGCTGGGTGCCTGGCAGGTACGAAGGAGATGGCGGCGCTGGCAGCACCACAGAAAGGAGCGGCAGCAGGGCGCCGGAGGTCGCGTGGGAGGCACGACGGCCGCTGGAGGGCTGTATTTTTTTTAAGTGATGTGATAAAATAACTGAGAAAAAAATTATAAGATGAAATAGAAAGAGAAGGTGAGATAGAGAAGTTACATGTGGTTTGAGAGATATTGGAGGAGGTGGATCTCAACTCTGGTCGTCGCTTCAAGGAGACAGCAGGTGCTCCGAAGCTCAATGAGCGTTGTATATCTTGTAACAATAGTGCAGACCACTAGATCTCATCTTGACAAGATGAAGTCGTCGTTGCTTGTATACAGATCCTAGCCGCTATCACCGGGAAGGCGACATAGCCGGGCTTCTTTTCTCTAGCTTGGCGGATGGGGAAAATGATAGAGGGGAAGAGAATAAAAGGAGGAGGGAGTTAGAAAAGAAGTGGAGAAAGTGGAGGAAGTGGAGACATGGAGTGGGAAAAAAATAAAAAAGAAGTAAAAGGGATAAAAAATAAAAATATAATATAATATAATAAGTAAAGTAAAATAAGTAGGCTACTAAAAATAATAAAGGGAAAATAAATAAATAAATAAAAATAATTATTAATAATAAATAATAATGCATAAAATAAATAATAAATAAAAAACAAAATACAAAATTTAAAAAATAAAAATTAGGGGACACATGGCGACTTCAGGAGCAGCCACGTGTCGCACCTAGAAAAATAAAAAATTAAATGTAAAGAAAATAAAGAAGAAATAACAAAACGGATCAATCAAAAAGTGATCATCATGAAAGTTGTTCGTCTCAACGAGATCTACAACTTTCATTAAGGGCCAAAAATCAAATGAAATCATATGTACAAAGTGTATTTTTGGGTGATATCTTATAGGCATAAAACACCGTATTTTTGTCATTTACAATTTTTTGGTTATTTTAAAATAAGATAAAAGTCAAAATAAAGTTAGAGAAAAAAATGAAAGAATTATTTACAACTTAATCTATTTTTTGGTTTTTTTAATAATTAAGAAAAAATGATAAAAATGGAGGGTATTATGGTCAATATGTACAATATACAATAGCAACCCAAAACCCAAGTTTCACATACGATCTCTGATTTTTATGAAATTAGTCCTGTTTTGAAGGTCTTTGAGTGTATATTATTAAAAAGTGAGTAGACCTAAATCGAACACTATTAGGGAGATATGCGCATTTTATGATTCTAGGTCTTAAACTTGGATTTGGGTTTTTTTGTTCAATTTTACAAGTTGGTATTTTTTGATATTTTTCATTTATTAGTGTTAGTAATATATACACTATAAAGTTAATTTTATTGGTTTTGGAATTAGTATAATACATATAGGTGATTTTAGATAATATACATGTGAATATTTACAAATGAATTTGGCTCCTTATTTCATGGAAATATGAATGCTAAAATGCAGATATTATTTACACAGTCATGAATGCTAATTATGCAATATAAGTGATGAAATGCAACTAAATACTCGGGAACAAAGCTCTATTTTCAACTTTTAGAGTGATGAATCAAAGATTCATCAACCCCCTATACTTAAACCTTGCTCATCTTTGCGCAACTAAAATTAAATGCAAAACTGAAATGATTTTGGGTTCCATACCAACGTAATGAACAAAAGGTGAAAATGGAGCTTGACTCGACCTTTGGATTAATAATGTGGCGGAACCTTATCGGGAATTGAATTTAAGACCTAACAACCTTTAAGTTCCACAAGTATTTTATTCAAATCGCCTCGACAGTCAGGTCAGAACAAATCCTCATAAGCAAATTCTAATGACCATGAATCTTACTTGAATTGTGTAAGTGAAATATAGCTCTCCACATTAGAAATGGTAAAGAAACAACCTCTTCTAACAAGGTAACTCTAATTATCTGATACAGTTTCTCTTTCTTCGAGGAGCGAGGTATTCCCTTCTAAGTTCAAGTGCAACCGGCTCAAGAAGAGGGGGTGGAGAGAAGAATGGACGGTAGCCAGTGTAGCAACCTATCCTAAGATGCTTGACCAGTGTAGCCAAGTCATCCAGCTGCAAGCTTTGAAGTTCTTTTTTTAACCTTGTATATACATTCCAACATGCATTTTACTTTTCAATCAGTCCTGTCCACTTTTGGAGATTCTGCATTTTTTCTTTTCTTTTTTTGACATATATACCGGGTGCATCATTTACATAAGAAGTTTTTCTCCTTGATCCAGTGGACTACCCCTCTTTTGAAGCTTTATTGCAACCCACATTATCCAGTCCTTAGACGTCAACACCACCATATTAGGTTGATATGCACTACCCTCCCTAGAGGAGGACGGATGTTTCCACCTGTGTGCTACTCCAAGCCAAAGGATTCTAGCTCCTCACCACCTCATTGATGAAGAGCTACGTGTGGGGTGCTTGTCCAAGTTACGTCAATCTTTAAAAGAATCATGTGTGTGTACGAAATATTCTATATGACAAGTCAAGATGACATGTGATAGACTTGCGAACTCAAAGAATTAAGTCACTCGACCTGAAAAAATCATAACTCCGGCTCCTATAAGGTTCCTCTGAGATTAGGTAGATTAAGGTCAAATCAAATCCATCCGGAACATCTATCCATAACATGGTTTAGAACCCACTAACTTTTCACTTTGCATATGTAAGATACGCAAATGAGATGTATATGACATGCTGTATATATGAAGTGCAAGACACATTTTTTTTGAAGTGCAAGGATGATATGTGTCGTGACCCCATTTCCCCGGGCCATCGGAGCCTCCCATATCCGGATCTGGTTACTCAGCAATAATTTATTTAGCAATCACAACTAACATTCAGAAATAGACTGCAAATAAAAATACTCAGAAGAAAGTATTTCAATACTTTTCTATTCACAAAATAAGGTTCAGATGATACACTGTCCCATTATAACCATTTACATGTACATCAGCTTGAAAGGAAAATATACAAAAGATTACTAACTACCTTAAAGAGTAAAGCTATTGTGGCTGGCTGGATGTCTAGTATGTAAGCTGGATGTAATTTTTAAAGTTCTTGCGATGGCTCACCGATACCTGTTGGGTTTTCCATAAATCATAGGATAAAAATTAGCGAATGCTAAGTAACGAAGAAGAGAAAAGCAAACAAATTGGGTAATTTTTCAAAACTTGATATCACAAAATTTTCATTCCTTCTCATTAATTTAAGTCCTATTCCTTTCTATTCCACATCGGGGATTAGTCCAGGGGAACCCCACCATTATTGGACTCTGAAGCTGTGGACACTTCGGGATTGGAGATTGTGTTGATCTTGGTAAGCTTATGCCGCCGCACGTCGCCTCAACCAATCCTCCAATACTACCCCGACAATTTCCTTTTCTAAAATTAAATAGGTTCTCAAACCCTCAACCTGGAAAATCAAATGAGCACACCGTCCTCGAGGACTCGGTTGCTTAAAACCTCAGGCTAATATTTAATCAGATAACCTAGCGGCTTTAAATACATATTATCATGATCCAGCCGCTATTGAACCACCCGTGCCTCCACATGGCACGACCACATCTTCCGTCATTCCAACCCGAATATATTGGCTTCCGGTACCACGCGTTGCAAAACATTCAATTTGTGTGCACTTATCACAGCAGGGCAATCGTGTACCACCTAGGTAGGGAAACACCAATACGGGTTCCTTCCGACAAACCTAAAGGTTGCATGCCCGACCTGTAGTTCTACTCCCAGTCATCCTTAACGTGACACACGATCCTTTTCAGGATCCAACTCAAGCCACATCAATTCCCATGATGTGATTCTTTCGCTAAATCTTCGATTTGCATAATTAGCAATATTTAGTATAGACTCACATATATATTATTCATAATCACATATACTCGTATTTATGATTATTTTAACTCCCAAACCCTAACTTTCAAAGCCACCACATCAATTTGATTCTTAAACCCTATTTTAGTGGGAATCACAAAGCAACTTTTCAGACTTTTCAGAAATGGTCAAAATTAAGGTTCTTAATAGCAAAGAAAATAAAATCAAGAATTTCAATAATCTCGTATGAAAACCCAACAGCAAAAGGAAGGATTTCGTTACCTAATTAAGCTCTCTCTCTCTCTCGTGTATGCAAGGCTTTATCGTGTTTCGTTTTTTAGAAAGGCTATTTTAAGGCTCCTGAAAAGATCGAATTTCATTTTCTATCAAAAACGCTAAGAACGTGTCAAGAACGCGAAGAACGACCGAAGAACACGAAGAACGTGAAGAACACGAAGAACACCAAGAACATATTTTCTCTTAAAATTTCGGCAGAGTTTCCCCTTATATCGGGACATATTTCAAAGTAAAAATGAAAAGAGTTTCCTCTATAAAATCAATCGTGAGGAAAACAACAGCAAAACTGAAAGAATATACTCAAACAACAAGAGATGAAGAATCGGTAGACACCACGCATCTTAGGTGAGTGAACGTGCGACGAATCACAGGGTCACTGACGTGCATAGCCGGCCTCATCTAAGTAGGGTATTACAAAGATTTCTCCATCAAAATAATTATAAAAGCATAATATAAAGAACAGAAAAATAAACGATGGAGAATCGGTAGACACCACGCGTCTTAGGTGAGTGAACGTGTGACAAATCATAGGGTCACTGACGTGCATAGCCGCCCGCACCTAAGTAGTGTGTTACACAGATTTCTCCTCGAACCATAACAGGAAAACGAATCGGAAAGAAAGATGAATCAAGAACAAAACCTGGAAGAACGAGAGGATGAATTGAAAGCCTAGCTTACGAAGCAAAGTAAGAGAGGATCATACCTTTCTCCTTCTCGTTCTCCCTGTAGCGCTTCGCTAGCGCTCCTCCCTCACCTCCCACTCCTCCTCCCGACCTCTCAACCCTAGCCTTGGGGTAGTGGTGGTAGTGGAAGTCGTAGAGAATGAATGTGTGGGGGGTCTATTTATAGGCCCCGAAAACCACTAAGCATGGTTAGAAAACCATGGTTTAGGACTTAACCATGGTTTAGCAACCAATGGTTTTGGCCCATGGTTTTGGCCAAAACCTATCCCAAACTTGGGGCTTAAGTTAGAACATTCCAGAGGATTCTAGATTCGCTAATGACGCTTAATTAACACTAGTCGTGATTAACTTTCACTAATCGCGATTTAACTTTCGCGGCTTACGCTTATCTTTTGCTAACTATTGATTAGTGTTTATTAATGATCATTACTAGTTTTCAATCCATCATTAGTTTATTTAATCATGTTTAATTAGTCCTAATGACAGTCATTATGGGTTAATGACATATTAGCCTTCCTTCTCTTTCTTCCGAAAATCATAACAATTCGAAACAATGTCCGATTCACACGAAACAAATTTCGTTGGTTTTCTCTTGACGAGCCCGATCTTATTATATTGGATCCGAGATATGCCAAGTTCAAGGCTTTACAATTATAACAACCTTAAAGGAAGTCTCGTCCTCGAGACTAGAAATACAAGCAAAACAACCTTACAGAGGATTGAAACCATAACAACCTTAAAGGGAATGAACATCATTTCATTTATAAAGAAGATATACAATACACATTGTTATTACTCGAATAAGTAGGGGTATTTCTCTCTCATTTCTGCCTCAGGTTCCCATGTGGCTTCTTCAAACTCTTGGTTCCGCCATAATATTTTAATTAGAGGCACCTCTTTATTTCTCAACTTCTTGATATCCCTTTCAAGTATTTGCACAGGTATCTCTTGGTATGTCAAGTTTGGCTCAACATGTAAATCATCATAACTTATCTTATGCTCTGGATCCCTAATGTACTTTCTCAGATTTGATACATGAAATACATCATGTATTGCCAAAAGATGTGGAGAAAGTGCAAGTCTATATGCCACTTTTCCAATGCGCTGAATAATTTCAAAGGGACCCACGAACCTGGGTGCTAACTTCCCTTGCAAGCCAAACCTCTGAACACCCTTCATAGGTGATACTTTGAGAAATACAAAGTCACCTACCTCAAATTCAAGGTCTCTTCGCCTGGTATCACTATAACTTTTCTGGCGACTCTGGGCAGTTAATAGTCTTTTTCTAGCAAGCTCTACAGCTTCCCGTGTCTCTTGAAGTCTATCTGAATCATAAGGGTTCTTTATTCTGACCTCTTCCCAAGACAAAGGAGTAGTACACCTTCGTCCATATAGTGCTTCAAATGGTGCCATGCCAATACTTGTATGGTAACTATTATTGTAGGTGAATTCTGCAAGAGGCAAATGTTTAATCCACGATCCCTTCCATTCTAAGGCACATGCTCGTAGCATATCCTCTAGTGTCTGAATCGTACGTTCTGGCTGACCGTCTGTTTGTGGATGATATGTTGGGCTCAAGCATAATTGTGTACCTAAGGATTTCATGAAGTTATCCCAATAGTGTGAGGTGAATCGTGAATCTCGATCGGAAACTAATTCCTTTGGGATACCATGGAGGCGAATCACATGTGTAATATATAACTCAGCAAGCTGGTCTGGAGTGAAAGACAAGCTTATCGGAATGAAGTGTGCTACCTTTGTCAGACTATCTATTATAACCCACATACTATCTTTACTACCAGTAGTCTGATGTAAGCCAGTAACGAAATCCATGGAAATGCTTTCCCATTTCCATTCAGGTATAAGAAGGGGTTGCAATAATCCCGGTGACTTTTGGTGTGAAGCCTTTACCTGCTGGCAAGTGAAACATGAATTCACAAACTCAACAACATCTTTCTTCATTCCTGGCCACCAGAAGTATGAATGAAGATCCTTATACATCTTCGTAATTTCTGGATGAATAGATAAGAACAATGAGCTTCACGTAAAATGTCTTTCCTCTATTCTGGTATGTCTGGTACACAAGCTCTGTGATGCTTATAGAGTAACCCATCTTGTGTCTGGAATCCCTCTATCTCATTCTTCTCAAGTTGTTGTTTCAAGTCTTTAAGGACTGGATCATCCTCCTGTCCTTTCTTTATTTTATCCCAGATCTCTGGTTTGTATCGATGAGGAATAGTTATAGTATCGACACTACTGTCAAATGGTTTCCATTCACTTAACATTGATAGTAAACCCCAGAAGTGGATAGCACTCACTAACCCGGGTGAATAAGTTCTTCTGCTAAGGGCATCTGCTACGACGTTCCCCATACCAGGGTGGTAGGAGATAGTGCAATCATAATCTTTCAACAACTCTAGCCACAGTCTCTGTCTCATATTGAGCTCCTTTTGATCAAACAGATATTTCAAGCTTTTATGATCGGTGAAGATTTCAAAAGTAATACCATACAGGTAGTGTCTCCATATCTTTAAAGCGAAAACTACGGCATCTAATTCAAGGTGATGTGTTAGGTAGTTTTCCTCATGTGTCCTGAGCTGTCGTGATGCATACGCAACTACCTTACCAAGTTGCATAAGAACCGTCCCAAGTCCTTCTTTAGATGCGTCAGTGTACACTGTAAACCCTTCACTCCCGGAGGGTAGAGTAAGGATTGGTGCAGATGTTAGGCATTCTTTCAGTATCTGAAAACTAGCTTCACATGTATCAGACCATAAGAATGGGACCTCCTTCTGAGTTAGTCTAGTCATTGGCAATGCTATTCATGAAAAGTCCTTCACGAATCTTCTATAATATCCAGCTTATCCCAGAAAAGATCGTATTATTGTGATAGTCTTCGGGCGTTCCCAACTCATCACCGCACTAACCTTTATAGGATCAACTGATATACCTTCCCCAGAAATAACATGGCCTAAGAAAGATACTTCAGATAGCCAGAAGTCACATTTGCTATATTTAGCATACAGTTTGTTCTTCTTTAGAGTTTCAAGTGCCTTCCTGAGATGATGTTCATTTAGATACTTATCCTTTGAGTAAATAAGTACATCATCAATAAAGACTACTACAAAGTGATCTAAGAAATCCTTGAATACTCTATTCATAAGATCCATGAAGGCTGCTGGGGCATATGTTAGTCCAAAAGGCATAACTAAGAATTCATAATGCCCGTATCTAGTTCGAAAAGCTGTCTTGGGAATATCTGTATCTTTAATTTTCAATTGATGGTAACCAGATCTTAAATCAATCTTGGAATACACCGTTGAACCCTGTAACTGATCAAAGAGATCATCTATTCTTGGCAGTGGATACTTATTCTTTATTGTCCTCTTGTTTAGTTGTCTATAGTCAATGCAAAACCGCATTGACCCATCCTTCTTCCTAACAAATAAGACAGGTGCACCCCATGGTGAAGTACTAGGACAAATGAATCCTTTATCTAACAGTTCTTGCAACTGTACCTTTAACTCTCGTAACTCAGCTGGTGCCATCCTATATGAAGGGATAGAGATAGGATCAGTATCAGGTATGAGAGAGATTTCAAATTCAATCTCTCGCTCAGGTGGTAATTCAGGTAGTTCCTCTGGAAATACATCAGGAAACTCGCACACTATAGGCACATCTTCTATCATTCTTTCTGACCCTGATGTTGTGGATACATAAGCTAAATAACCTTGGTACCATTGCTCTAACAACTGTTGTGCCTTCAATGTAGAGATATATTTGATATTATCATTGGATGTCTTTCCAATGAACTGGAACTCTATCGAGTTTGGAAGGTGAAACGTTACTGTCTTCTGAAAACAGTTAAGACATGCATGATGCCTTTCTAGCCAATCCATCCCTAGGATAAGATCAAAGTCTTCCATTTCTATCAGTAGTAGTGAAACAGGTAACTGCTGTCCCGCTATCACTACTATGCAATTATCCAGGATTTCTCGGATTATAATTATTTGTCCTCCTGGTCCCTTGATCAGATAGGACTGTTGTACCTTTACTGGTATCTTACCCAAAGTGGGTACTAACCGTTGAGCAATAAATGAATGTGAAGCACCAGAATCAAATAAAGCATGTACTGAAAAATCATAAATAGTAACCGTACCTCGTACGACTGTGCCTGAGTGGTAGGCTTGTTCCTCAATAGTTGCATTTAGCTGGCCATTAGGAATAGGCAAGCTAGAACCCGCAACACTTTGTGGTGGTTGTTGTGTAGGAGACGCTCCTGATGAGCCCCGACCTCTACCATGTCTTCCTCCATGTGTTGCTCCATTGCTCGAGGTGGATGTTATACTGTTAATTGGGGTTGATTTAAACACTGAACCTCTCAACTTCGGACAATCTTTCTTGATGTGGCCTTCCTGATGACAGTAAAAACACACACATGCTCTTGTTTGAGCTGAAGATCCAGCCACAGAGGTGCTAGCTCCTGTAGCTGAGTCGCGAGGATATAGTGGAGGTCTAGAGAAACCCCTTCTTCCTGATAATTCCTGACCCAAGGTCTGTGGTGAGCTTATATTAGAACCGACTGGATGATAGCGACGATCTCTACGATTATAATGTGCCTTGCTTTTTGGATGGTCCACCATTAAAGTGGAAACTTCTTCTTTGGCGGTTTTCATCCCTCTCCATCTCAATACGAGAGGCGATGTCCATTGCTTCATCTACGGTTATGGCTCTAAAACTAGCAAGCTTTTCTCGTAGATCTCCCTGAAGACCGCTAACAAATTTGGTAAGACACTCTTGTGGTGAAGCTTCTAGAGCTGGTGAGTACTGTAGTAGCTCAGTAAAGTGGATATGATAATCTCGTACGGTCTTAGAACCCTGATTCAGAGAAGCCAACTCTCTCCTCTTTAATTCTTCACAATGAGAGGGACAAAAGTGAGCTCGGAACCTCTCTTCAAAGATATCCCATGGAACAGGATCTGCTAGCTTCTTGAAAATTGCTCTCCACCATCGTCGTGCATAATCTGTTAGGGAGTAATCAGCAAAGTGCACCCATGTATCAACTGGTGCATGGATTATCCTCAACATCCTAGTAACGTCATCGAGCCATAACTCAGCCTCGGTAGGTGTCTCTACACCTTTGAATCGAGGAATTTTTCCCTTTCGGTAATTATCTAGTAATGTTTGGTGTCTAAGAAGGGCCTTCTCCATTGCTCCTTCAACCGGGGTAGGAGCAGACTCAGTTGAAGGATGGTAACTAGATTCTTCCTCAGAAAGATGGATAGAACCTTCAATCCTGGCATCCGCAGGCTTAGATGCCTCGGGTCTCTCAGCCTGTGCATTGAGCCTCTCCTCCAATGCCTGTTGCCTTTGCCCCATGTCTTAGAGCATTGCCATCATAGCTGCTAATTGTCTAGACATGTCTTGGTCTGCCATGATCCTGGGATGAGTCAAGGTCAAAGTTTAGTTCCTATATGTCTTAGCATTATGTACATAAGGTACAATGACTTGTGAATGGTACTGCAGTCAGTTATTAAGATCAAAGAATCTTAATACAACCTTAATTTTCTGAATACCGCTCATAGTTGATAATTACTAAATAAATTACTGGAGTAACCTTGCTCTGATACCAATCTGTCGCGACCCCGTTTCCCCGGGCCGTCGGATCCTCCCATATCCGGATCTGGTTACTCAGCAATAATTTATTCAGCAATCACAACTAACATTCAGAAATAGACTACAAATAAAAATACTCAGAAGAAAATATTTCAACACTTTTCTATTCACAAAATAAGGTTCAGATGATACACTGTCCCATTATAACCATTTACATGTACATCAGCTTGAAAGGAAAATATACAAAAGATTACTAACTACCATAAAGAGTAATACTATTGTGGCTGGCTGGATGTCTAGTATGTAAGCTGGATGTAATTTTTAAAGTCCTTGCGATGGCTCACCGATACCTGTTGGGTTTTCCATAACTCATAGGATAAGAATTAGCGAATGCTAAGTAACGAATAAGAGAAAAGCAAACAAATTAGGTAATTTTTCAAAACTTGATATCACAAAAATTTCATTCCTTCTCATTAATTTAAGTCCTATTCCTTTCTATTCCACATCGGGGATTAGTCTAGGGGAACCCCACCATTATTGAACTCCGAAGCTGTGGACACTTCGGGATTGGAGATTGTGTTGATCTTGGTAAGCTTATGCCGCCGCACGTCACCTCAACCAATCCTCCAATACTACCCCGACAATTTCCTTTTCTTTTATTAAATAGGGTCTCAAACCCTCAGCCTGGAAAATCAAATGAGCACACCGTCCTCGAGGACTCGGTTGCTAAAAACCTCAGGCTAACATTTAATCAGATAACCTAGCGGCTTTAAATACATATTATCGTGACCCAGCCGCTATTGAACCACCCGTGCCTCCACATGGCACGACCACATCTTCCGTCTTTCCAACCCGAATATATTGGCTCCCGGTACCATGCGTTGCAAAACATTCAATTTGTATGCACTTATCATAGCAGGGCAACCGTGTACCACCTAGGTAGGGAAACGCCAATACGGGTCCTTCCGACAAACCTACAGGTTCCATGCCCGACCTGTAGTTCTACTTTTAGTCATCCTTAACGTGACACACGATCCTTTTCAGGATCCAACTCAAGCCACATCAATTCCCATGATGTAACTCTTTCGTTAAATCTTCGATTTGCATAATTAGCAATATTTAGTATAGACTCATATATATATTATTCATAACCACATATACTCGTATTTATGATTATTTTAACTCCCAAACCCTAACTTTCAAAGCCACCGCATAAATTTGATGCTTAAACCCTATTTTAGTGGGAATCCCAAAGAAACTTTCCAGACTTTTCAGAAATGGCCAAAATTAGGGTTCTTAATAGCAAAGAAAATAAAATCAAGAATTTCAACAATCTCGTATGAAAACCCAACAGCAAAAGGAAGGATTTCATTACCTAATTGAGCTCTCTCTCGTGTATGGAAGGCTTTATCGTGTTTCGTTTTTTAGAAAGGCTATTTTAAGGCTCCTGAAAAGATCAAATTTCATTTTCGTATCAAAAACGCTAAGAACGTGTCAAGAACGTGAAGAACGAATGAAGAACGCGAAGAACATGAAGAACACGAAGAACACCAAGAACATATTTTCTCTTAAAATTTCGGCAGAGTTTTCACTTATATCGTGACATATTTCTCAGAATATTTCGGCAGAGTTTCCCCTTATATCGGGACATATTTCTCGGAAAATTTCGGCAGAGTTTCCCCTTTTATCGGGACATATTTCAAAATAAAAATGAAAAGAGTTTCCTCTATAAAATCAATCGTAAGGAAAACAATAGCAAAACTAGAAAAATATACTCAAACAAGAAGAGATGAAGAATCGGTAGACACCACGCATCTTAGGTGAGTGAACGTGTGACGAATCACAGGGTCATTGACGTGCATAGCCGCCCGCACCTAAGTAGGGTATTATACAGATTTCTCCATCAAAATAATTATAAAAGCATAATAGAAAGAATGGAAACATAAAAGAATGGAGAATCGTTAGACACCATGCGTGTTAGGTAAGTGAACGTGTGACGAATCACAGGATCACTGACGTGCATAGCCGCCCGCACCTAAGTAGGGTGTTACACAGATTTCTCCTCGAACCATAACAGGAAAACGAATCAAAAAGAAAGATGAATCAAGAACAAAACTTGGAAGAACAAGAGGATGAATTGAAAGCCTAGATTACGAAGAAAACTAAGAGAGGATCATACCTTTCTCCTTCTCGTTCTCCCGGCAGCGCATCGCTAGCGCTCCTCCCTCACCTCCCACTCCTCCTCCCGACCTCTCAACCCTAGCCCTTGGGGTGGTGGTGGTAGTGGAAGTCGTAGAGAATGAATGGGTGGGGGGTCTATTTATAGGCCCCGGACAACCACTAACCATGGTTAGAAAACCATGGTTCAGGACATAACCATGGTTTAGCAACCCATGGTTTTGGCCAAAGCCTATCCCAAACTTGGGTCTTAAGTTAGAACATTCCATAGGATTCTAGATTCGCAAATGACGCTTAATTAACACTAATCGTGATTAACTTTCACTAATCGCGATTTAACTTTCACGGCTTACACTTATCTTTTGCTAACTATAGATTAGTGTTTATTAATGATCATTACCGGTTTTCAATCCGTCATTAGTTTCTTTAATCATGTTTAATTAATCCTAATGACAGTCATTATGGGTTAATGACATCTTAGCCTTCCTTACTCTCTTTCTTCCGAAAATCATAACAATTCGAAACAAAGTCTGATTCACACGAAACAAATTTCGTTGGTTTTCTCTTGACGAGCCGGATCTTATTATATAGGAGCCGAGATATGCCAAGTTCAAGGCTTTACAATATGCAAGAGTAAATAAGAAGCCTTCATTTTCATCTTCATTTTTTAAAATTTTCGGTTATACAACTATTTTTACAACAATATTATTTACAAGAATTTTACAACTTTTTATACAAGTATTATACATATTATACAATATACATACTAGTATACATGTGTTTTACATTTTTTTGCTATTTTTTACCCACCCCGTAATTATTGCAAATATATAAAAAAATACACGAAAGTACGAGCTATATGTAAAGTATATGTAATATATACATGCCCCTTATACTTAGCGTGTGCTATGTCCTCAGAGAACGAGAAGCGAGGAAAAAGACATAGATCGGGCTAAGCGTAGGAGAGCTAAAATAACAAAAAGTATAGTATTCGCTCCGCCCGTTGTATTTAGGATCGGGCAGCCTATGTGGAAGAAGAACAAAACATGGTGCGAATGATGTCAAGTGGAGAAATGGATGAGTATATATAGATGACGAGCATCGGTCCCCCTATATTAGGCTCTGGTCAGCTTAAGTGTAGGAGAGCTAAAATAACAAAAAATATAGAAGTCGCTCCGCCCCCCTATACTTAGGCTCGGGCAACCCAAGTGTAGAAGAAGAAAAAACATGGGGCAGACGAGGTCAAGAGGAGAAATGGATGAGTATATATACATGGAGAGCATTGGTCTCCCCTATACTTAGGCTCTGGTTAGCCTAAGTGTAAAACAGAAGTGAGTGTAAGAACCGATGAGATCTGGAGAATATACAGAAAATGGTGAAGAGACTCGGGTCACTCTCCCCCTATACTTAGGATCTGATCATCCTAAGTATAGCCATAAAATGAAATGATATAGAGCCAGGATGAGTGTTTCGAATCACTAGGGAGGGAGGGAAAGAAAATATATACAAGGAGGATTAAGAATATATAAGGATCAAGAAGATTTGTGACGAACCTTCTTGTGGGATAGAGGAGGTCGATAATATACATATGTGTCGCTGTCGGAATCATCCTCAAATGAATAATACTGAGGTGTAGGAATCCTCCAACGAGGGTCGACACACGACTGCTTTCGTAGATACAACTTAAGAACAATTGAACTGAGCTCACTCATATAAATAACCTCATCCGGACGCGATGAGGATTCCTCTGAAAATTCCTTCTCCGATATGTTGAAGGAAACTTTCTTAGTTGGTTTTTTAGAACCTGAATCATTGAGAGGGAGAGGAGAGTTATGCACCTTAAAGGGTTCAGGGGAACACCTTGGGGAATCATTTCTCGACTTCCTCTCACTAGATAACCGGCTAGAGGAGGAAGAAACCATGTTTTAATGTGGGGTCAATTTAGTCTTGGTTGTCACCTTTGAATGTCCAGGATGTGGTGTGGTGTTAACCATGGGTTCCTCATCAGTCGAGACACCATAGAGATTGTAATATTCATGAAGGGTCATCACACATCTTGGAGAGGTGCTAGTGGTCTTAATTGGCCTGACATTTATGGCATCTTGTTTCGGATCATCAAAATGGTCAAGGCAATCAACAAAAGTCATGTCCAACTCAATGATAGCTTCGAGTTGTGAGCCTCCGTAGAAGCTGTCACAGTGGTGGTGCAAGCAGGTCGTGAAGTGGGGGTGTGGGGAGTTTCTGAACCAACGATCATTTGAATAGTCGATATCTCAGGTGTAGTAGACAGACATGACTCATCTATATCTCAATGATAACGACTATTTGTGGATATGCGGGTAACCTTAGAGTAAAGTGTATCGAAGAATGGGTGTGGTCGAAGCGCTCCCAATGCAGTAAAATCGATCTCCTGAGGCTCATAATCTATAGACGCCTTAGCTGAGGCTAAGAATGGATTCTCGAGAATAATAGGAGACTGGGTAAACTTAACATTCCTTGGTGCTTAATGTCAATGACCATTAAGTATACCTAGAATAGAGCACCTTGGAAAGTAATGTTTGTCCCGTTTTATGGATCAATTAGCGAGGTGAACAATCACTTTGGATTTCCTAAGTGATCCGAGTTTGAGCTTGTCAAACACAGAGGTTGGGAGGATATTTATTGATGAGTTATCATTGATTCTCGCATGGGTAAAAATGGTATCTTTGATTTCACACTCAACTCGGGGCAACTGCTTCACTATGCGGCTCTTGGTCTTTCTCCCCGTCACTAAGGAGGTGGCCATAGACACTATGTGTCTCTCAGTCCTTGTCCTCTTATTGCCCAACCTCTTATGCATCAATTTACTTCTCACAAATCGTTTGAGATTGGAGAAGTGATCTATGGCCTTTATTAAGGGAAGGTTAAAATCAATTCTTCATCGAATACTTACCTTAGGACATGATCCGGTTTTTTTAGATCTTTTTCTATTTCTATTTTTATGAATTTTTATGATTTTTTAATGTTTTTGGTATTTTTGGAATTTTCAATTTTTTGGTGTTTTTAACGGGTAAATGGTCAGACTCCGGATTGGAAGGCAAGTAATTAGTAGAAGTGGAAGGTATAATAGACTCCAGGTGTACAAAATGTGTGGGTTCCCTAATGCTCAATTGGTTATCAACATCAAATCTACTTACTTCCTTTTCCAATTTCATACCCAAGCTGGTAGAAATTAAGTGCAATATTTGAGTAACGTCTCACAACTTGTTATCAAATGATTCATTCTTCTCAATAAGTCGAGAAATGTCATCCTCCAAAATGTCATCATGACAAATCATGGGAGAAGTCTATTCAGTTGGAGGATATTGCTGAGATATTGGGGTCTCATACTCAACATTCCTAGACTCTGGTATGTAATTCTGTGTTGAGTATAGACCGTCCGAATGACAGATATTGGTCGGAGCCTCATATAATGGAGTCAATAAAGATGGGTTTCAAGATTGAATCCATTAGTCAAATCATGTGAATGTGTAGGCTCTCTGAATGTGTGGTATGAAGGCTGGTCAATGTAGGCTTGATTACCAGGGTCAATCAAGTCAGGAAGATCATAAGGTGCATGCCTCTCCATTCGGTATGTCGGATCGACCATGTTATGCCCTAAGGTCCATTCAAGATTTGTGTATGTAAATCGTTGTCCGGTCCCTACTTGAGGTGAGAATGTAGTATGTGGAGGCTCATAGTACTGCCAATCATCTATCTTACCACTGGCTTGCTCTTCATTCAGTTCATTAATTCCAGCAAGCTCTCAAGAATAAGGACAATCAACCTAGGATGGAAGTGGATCCAGAGTGTTAGAATATGGAGTAGGTGAGAAATATGAAGAAATGGAGAAGTCAGACGAAGTTCTGACTCCATAATCAGGGTGAGGTGGAACCGACCACGGATAAGGATCTCCCTGGATGGCAGAGGATACAACGAAGAAGGAGAATGCGAAGATGATCGATATATGGTATAGGAGGAATGACCAGAGGTCTCAGGGTATGGGGACCCATATCCCGACATCTTGAAGAGGAAAGGACGAATGTAAGCAAATTGAGGTAGAAAACGTGCGATTACACAGGATAATGCACATGAACAAACAGAAAGACAAATGCAAGAGCAAACACTGAATTCACACTTACTACGGTGAAGGACCAAAAGCCGAGTCAGATTAATCTAGTTGATTTTAAGTGTAATTTTTCAAGCAAATAGCAAGGATTATGTGATAGTCTAAAGTCAAGTCAACTCAAAGCCGTATGTGTCTCCCATGTTTAACCTATTGCCTAAGATACCAACGCCCTTCCTCTCTTCGCTCCTATCACCAGTTGAGAAGTTCAAGGTCCTTTCCCAATCTACCTATCGAAGTAGGAGGAGGCTGACAAGGCCTATCACTTCACCCTGAAGGGCTACTAGAAACTTATCATGGTGCACCGCTACTTCACCCCTATCTACCTACCAAAGAAAGAGGATTCTACTTGGTGCTTGTCAGTTGAACCTCGAGTAGTTCAGACCGTGATATTTGCTAGGATTGGGGTACGTGATATGGAAGGCGGGGATTTTGGCTCTATCTTATGGTTTGCATACACACTCTGTACCTCACTCATCCTGAAATAAAGGTCGGGGTTACTCTCCAGCAAACAAGGGATAATTTTAGTCAATTTTTGGTCCAATTCAATTAGCAGTTCCAATTTTAGAGTTGGTTATCACTATAATTAATCCATGAAATCATTCATGTCTATCATCCAGTTTTGATACTTTTATCCTAGGTTAGAAAAATTGAGAGTGAGAATAGGAAAAAATTGATTCCATCAAGAAAATGATGATGAATGCTTGAGAAAGAAAACTTACAGTGCCTCTAGCTCCCTACAATGAGGGATGCAATACTGAATTGAAATTTTACACTATATGAAATGCAAAATTAGCAAGTGAAGAACAAATTGAAATTTGGCTAAGTTCTACTGTCCAAGTGCATCTTTTAATGGTGAAGTGTGGTCCTAAATATTATGAGAACAAACAGTCCTAGGAAGCTCTAAGAGCTACGAGGGCAGGTCCTAGTCTACATCAATCAACCACACAACACATCCAGTTTTTATTATTCTGTTACACTGGCAAGAACCCAATGGGAATCGCTTTAAATATGCAATGACAAGTTAATGAAAATCTCTCTTTAAAGATCTTCTTGACATCTCAACAGCCGACTCGATAAACGAATCGTTGTACTCCGATGCTCTTCGAGATGCGTCAACTTCAAGAAAGTCGCTCCAAGTCCACCAGGACCTCGCACAAAAAGATGACAATTATGTCAGATAAATATATAAAAAAGAGAAATAGAAATTATCAGAGAAATAATTAGGAAAAATGAAATAATTAGAAGGAGACTCGGGGGTCAGAGTACCCGAGTGAATGGAAAATGTAAATCTATTTTTCTAAATTGATCCTAAGACGTTTGCCTCCCGACAACGAGGCCTTTTGATTGGTCACTGGTAACCCTTTTAATTTGAAAAGCGTGTCATTTTTGTTGTAGTCGGACAATTAGGACCGATAAAAAATTAACCGCACAAATCGAATAACTAATTAATTAATTAACATGTGATTTGATGCATTTTCAACCTGGGAAAGCGCCAGGGTCATCTCAAGGAGGCAAAGGAACAACTTTAGATCAAGTTAGATGAATTAGCTCACGGTTTTAAAAGAGGATTTTTTGGTATTCTTTATGCAATAAAAACACCAAATGCAAAATGTGATTGAACCGGGTTATTAAGGAAATATGTAACTTAGGAAAATTAATTTTGATGTGAAATTAAGTTAAATTTAGAAAATTTTTATTTTTCTTAGAAACCTAATCCAATCATGAATGCAAAATGTATTTTTTTGGATATTTTGGGATTAAGATGCAATAATGAAAATTGCAAACTTTTTAGGGTTTTTTGAAATTTTTTCGTGTTGAATATATTGTAAAAATTATGAAAATTTTACTGGAACTTAAACATGATAAATGATGATACAGTAATTTTTGGGAATTTTCTAAGAATATATGATTTTTTTATGAATTTTTAAATAGAAACAAAGTGACTGTGAGTATTTAGTTTTCAATAAATCCATGAAATCACATCATTTAGAGAGCGATTATTCTCAAATAGATATTTAAATAATAAATCAAGGAGTTGAAATTTCATAAAAATAATATTCGTGGATTTAACTAAAAATGAATTACACAGATCACACAATACTTTATTTTAGGCAAAAGTAATCCATTTTTGATGAACTTTGGGTAATAATTAGAGGCATCAACTATGATTTTTGCACATTTTTTGTAGCAATTATTAATTAAATATGAATTACAGATCACAGAATGGGTAAAATATTCAATTTTTTAACTAAACTTATTTTATTTAATTACCCAATGCTCACAAAAATCTAATTAAATAACCACAATGTATAGAATTAATTTCTCAACAAAATACTATTTTTTTATTAAAAAGCGATGCAAAATAGATGTCCAATTAAATGCATAAATGCAGGGGTGTCTCTGCAATACAGAAATTAAAATACCAAATTGAAATGTACCTAAGGGCACTTTTACAAATGAATAAAGTTAACAGGATGAAAAATGAAATTTTTACATGAAACAAAAATAAAAATGATGAAAGACCTTCAGCACTTGGGCTTGATCTTTAACGGGCATGGAGGATGAGGGACACGACGCGTGGCCAGGGGGCGTGCACGGTAGAGGTTGGGGATGGCGGGAGGGGCGGAATTAGCCGCGGATGGCTGGAGAGTGCACGGATTGGTACAACGTTCAGGGGGAAGGCAAATCTGCGACAAAGTGGGAGGCCTGCTGAAGGCACCGTTGGAGGTCGCGGTCGCGTGGAGTGTGACGCGTGTAAGGTGCCAGGGGTGCTCACTGCAGGCGCGACTGTGATGGTCGGAGCGGACAGATCATGGGCTCGACGACGTGTACTGGACCGCGTGCTGGATGGGCAACAGGGTTACGGCTGGTCATGGTCACAGCAGGCTTGCCAACGCTATGGCTCCAGCAGCGGTACACGGAGGAAGGGACAGTGCCGCCGCTAGAAGGAGGCACAGGAGCAGTGGCGGGGTGATGAAACTCGATTTCATCATCTTAATTCGCATCTTTTAACCCCCTTGCTTAATTATGGGTCAATAAAAACCAGATAAAGTCCTGTAATTATCAGAGTCTTGAATAAATTAAAAATCACAAAAAATGACAAAATTAAAAGCTGTGGAGTTTTTAACCTTAAAACACCCTTAAAAATATTTTGGTGTCTTTATTTTACCTCATCTCCATTTTTATGAACATCAAACTTGTAGATCTTATCGAGATCTACAACTTTCATGTTTTGAGTTTTCTCAAATTCAGCCATTTGACACCTCATATTCCATATTTACTCATTGAATAATCTGATTGGGCCACGTGGCCCTCTCTGGTTAAGCCACGTGGCACGGTGCCTTTGCATCATCCACCCTCGCCCAGGGCCGTTGGATTTCTTCTTGATCCAACGGTTAGATGATCTCCACGCTATGCTTGATCCCCCACCGTTCGATCTGCACCCTAAATCCATCCTCACCACCTGCTAATGCCTCGTCCAGAACCCTCCATGTGGCGCCTTTTGTGCCATTCGATCGCGCCTTCGTCCATCCATCTCATCCGCTATCCCCACAGCCATTTTCTAGCCCTCCGATTACGGTCCAGATGTGATCTGGACCACCCGCTGCTGCCTGCCTATGAGCTCAACACGTGGCGCTTCGTGCGCCATCTGATCGAGCACCCGTGATCAAATCGCCACCGCTCTTTATTGCCTAACCCTTAGCCATTGGATCTCGAGATCCAACGGCCTGAGCTTTGTCGTCAACCTCTGGTAGGTCTCTCTCCCATGTTCTCAATCTCGCGCAACACCCTGCCCCTTCCATTTTTCCTGCCCACATCCTCCATCTCCTCCACTCCCTAACTAGCCCACGGTCTTCCCCACTCATCCACGACCATCACACGGCAACCACCGAGCTTCGACCTTCAAATACTCCACCCTCTCCTCCATTCACAAGGGTCCATCTTCACAAGGGGAAGGGCCCATCCCGCCTCCTCCTCCCTGTGACAAGGGGAGGAGTTAGGATCGAGCGATGACGACCCAAATCCTCCGGTGAGACCCGCAGCTTCACAGTCGCGTTGCGGTGGCTCAAGCCCCGCCCGAGCTCGCTCGAATGGCCGACCAGCATGTGCGATGACCCCGAGGTCCTCCAAGGACCTCGAGCCCAGGCCTCCGCTCCGCCCGACCTCAGGTAAGCTCTCCAGTTGTATTTTTCTTTAATTTTTGCTTAATTTCTTAGGTCGCTATACCCCTTCCTGCCTTCCATTGATAGCTCCTCAAGCTCCGCCTCACTCCCGTCATTCACGCGCATCGTCCCGATCACCTTATCCCTTTCTCCACTACCTAAACACCTCCTCCACCTTCATCCTCCTTCACTGGAGATGAAGAGCATTAGGTCTCCATCTCCTTTCGCTCACAAGCCCTCCATCCCACTCATGCACACACGTCCTTTGCTTCGGCTATGTACCTAACTATACAGGTAATCAAAACCATCAATGGACTGATATTCACCAGAGCGAACTTCATCAACTCCGTCGCCGACACCTGAGCCCCGACGACCATAGTCCGAAGCCTAGGCGGGTTCCCTGAGCTCCCAGCTACCTCGACGTAATTCCATGGAGCTCAGGGGAGGTCCACAATGATCGAGCAGCAGAAATGGAGCTCAACCCTCATCGCCGGAAGTCTGTCATCTCTGCCCACCGTAGATGATGAAGGAGATACTACGGCCGTTGGATGGTCCTCTCCAGGAGACCATCTGACGGCCCAGATGAAGCCACGTCACGCCGGCATACACGTACAACAGCCATCCGATCGTCATGATCGGATAGTTCACATTCGACCACGTGGCAGTTCCAGAGATTCTTCGAGCTTCAACGTCCGACTCTTCAGGCTCGGAGCTCCCAAGCCTATGCCGAGCCTTCCCGAAGCTTCGAGTCAACCCGAACCTGCATCGAGCCAGAGCCAGTGCCCGAGCCTAGCCAAAGCAACGCTGAGCCTCCCCCGAACCTCAGAAGCCTCTGAGCCTGATTGCACGTGTTAGTCACGTGCGACATGGACTAATTGCAGGGAGACCCCGCCGACTTCTTCAATTTGCATACAGGTCCTGACATCACGTGCGAACCACGGGCATAGTGGATATTTTGTAATTATACCTTCGTGAGTTTCAAAATTTCAAAAATACCCCTATGTATGTGGGCTATTTATAGGGAAGGTCCCTAACTTTCTCGTAATTACATTTTAGTCCCTCCCAAGGACTTGTTTGTAGTTATCTTTGATATTTTCTTTCAGTTATGCCCTTGGTTTCATTCATGCATATTTGAGCATCATATTTCCAATTGAGTTGATTTCGGTTTCATTTTAAAGCTTGTTTGATGAACTTTCTAATGGCTTGATCATTTCTTATTGTGGACACATTAATTTTGATGTATTATTTTGATAGCCATGTGTCTCTTATTACCTGACCTATGCCTTGTTCAATTGGTCAATCAAGTTTGTCATCTAAATTAAACCAGAAATTGACTCTGTTAAATTTGCTCATCATTCTGATCTAGGGCATATTATTCGTGTTCCATTTCATCGCATTTATTTGCATGATTAAAATAAAATAAAAAATGCATGTTTCATATTCATTTGATGCAATGTCTTGTCTTCTTGCATATATTGACCTACGGTTCTTAAACTCAACACTTAAATAGATGGATAAAAG
Organism: Ottelia alismoides; assembly: GCA_037367405.1. Classification (NCBI taxonomy): domain Eukaryota; kingdom Viridiplantae; phylum Streptophyta; class Magnoliopsida; order Alismatales; family Hydrocharitaceae; genus Ottelia; species Ottelia alismoides. The sequence goes on along the minus strand of JAZKJV010008362.1, from coordinate 429,174 downwards.
TATGAATAATTACGAGAGAGGCTCGTGTCCCTGAGTTTGAACTTGGTTTCTTACCAAGTAAAATAAAAATACGACCATCTTATTCTACGGACAAATCAATTTGATGGTTTTCGATAGACCTAGTTCAACCCGACTGCAATGACCATTGAATATTAACTCCACATTATTAAAGGGCTGAATTCACGATTTATCAAATGGCGTCATTGCCGGGGACACGGCTCATTTCTTGTATTATTTGGAATTTTATTTATCTAATTAAGTGTCTCATTTTATAGGTCAACTTGTTCATCTATTTTTCATTACAAAATTTTCCTTTTTTATTTGATCTCTAACCTTTGTTTCTGTGACAGGGGCCTTGATCATTCAAGGAGGCGAGGAGCAGGTGCTTCCCGCTGCGAGGAGCCATAGAAGCATACTTGGAGCAAATAGAAAAGAAAGAAAGAAAATGTTACGCATTTTTATTTCAGTTCATATACTTGTAATAATCGTCTTTTACAACAGTCTTCGATTGAAGATTCTTGACTGTAAACGAACGAATGTGGTTGTGTGGGGATCGTCTCCACCTGAGTGTCGACCTAGGACCAGGCATGCGGCTCTTTGAGCGTATTTTATTTTTCATTTTTTACGTGCTTGCTCATAAGTAGGACACACTAAAATATAGACGCACATAATCTCGCTTTACTTAGCCAAATTTAATAGACATTCTTCCCCACTAATAGAAGCATGATTAGGTTCCGCTTTTGATCGACTTGCATATATTATTTTGGTCCAAGTTTTCACGTATTTTCGCCAAGTCACTGCATGTTTTCTCAAGTAGACTAGATCATGTTTTTATTGGTTACGTGGTTTTTCTCGGTTTCCCTTCCTACCTTGATCACCTTGGTTAAAGGAAAATGGGAATGAACGGTAGACGATGATTGCTTGATTTATGTGCTCACCTTAATTTAGTGACAACCTTAAATAACTGGGACTGTTAAATTGCAAGTCAACCTAAAATGGAGTAAAATGTTGGTTTGGGAGAGCAACACCCTCGTTTACGCATTGATTTTACTTGATACTTCTTTATTGCGTAAAGAAAAAATGTTTTAATTACCAATAAAACCGACAAGATAATAAACCAACCTCGGTTGGTTTCATGTGTGAGTTGGTGAAATTGAAGGGTCTTGCATGTATGATTGAGTCCTGTTTGCTTTGAAATCCTCCCCTGATCCTTAGTCACTCCATTAATCTCCGTAGATTCATCCATTCACTTGTATATCCATCCATCTTCTTCGTTCACCTCGGGCCTCTTCCAACATCAAATCTCCATCTTTATACTTAGGCTACTCTCAGCCTAAGTATAGGGGGGACCCGAGTCCTTGTGATTTTCTCCACTCATCTTTCCTTGCCTTTATACTTAGGTTATTTCTAACCTAAGTATAGGGGGAGCCCCTTTAGTTCCCATATATTTCTCTATATTTAAATGGACCTATGGACTTGTATCATCTAGTGCTATGAGGACATAGAAAAGTTTAAGTATAGGGGGGTATACCGTATATACACTATATTTACTTTAGCTATAATCTGAAAATTTTGAAAAAATTTAAACTTTTTGGCTAAAAGTAAAATTCTTTGAACTAAGTGGACTCAGTGGTTTTCACGGCTTTCTATATTATGTTACACTGAATTTACAAAAATATTTTCGAAAATGATTTGAAAAATGAGTTTCCCTTGTTTTAAAAAATCTTTTGAAAATGTTTTGAAAATCCTTATTTGTGTGTCATGGTTTTGAAAGTTTCTTTCTCTTTTCAAGGAAAATTGAGTCTAACATGTGTTCTAACCTCTTAAAAAATCCATAAAAATGATAAAAATAAAAAACCTTCAAGAGTCATCAAGTGACTACTAAGCCCAAAAAGTAGCCGCATTCAGTGAGGGTTCACCCTTAGCAGATTGGGTGGTTTAGAGGAGATTGCGTAAGGCCCCGTCCTCAAGCAACAGGCTTCGGCCTATACTTACACCCATACTGGCTGAATGAAGATGCATCTACTTAATTGAGTTTAGGCAATCCTATTATCTCTTGATGTAAAAAAATATATAAAAAATATAAAAAAATGTGTTTGTTTTTGAATGAAGGAGTTGGATTAATCCTCTACTTTCACACTTCCACCTAGGATCTGAAATTTTCAAGGAAGCTTAGTTTTATGTGGTCTTGAGATTTTAGGTTAACCAGCCTTAACCATCAAGGTCTTAGACTTAATCACCCATATTCCCTTAGTTTTCTGGATTTGCATGCTATATTTCATGCTTAGTCTCAGACCATTAAGAATATGATCATCACATTACATGCACGACTGCGGTTTTGATGAGATGAGTTGACTCTTCACTTGAGGGATTAGGATGAGGGATTCGAGTCTGGACTTGATCTAATGATGCTCGAGGATGGGATAAAATCTTTGAAGGTTTCATGAAACCTGAGTGTCAGCAATTTTAGCCAGTATGAGAACTTGGTTCTTATACTAATCTCTTGACATTGACCTAAGTGCCAGAGTGTGAAATAAATAAAAAAATGTTGATCAGTGTGCGCCAACTCTTGGTAAAAGCAGTGGAGCTAGCCAAAAATTATACAAATTAATGAAATGTCAAAGAAAAGCTCTCATTCCACAAAGTCAAATATCAAAGAGCTTCCACCAGAGGCGAGCGCTCCCAACCATTTCAAAGTGTCCACTTGGATCACTGCTATTAGGATCAGGAGTTGGGATTGCACCAAAAAAGGGCTCTACATCGTAAATGCTATAAGTCTAGGTGTCGAAGGTACGATAGGTACTCAAAAAAGACACACCCCGGTGTATTCCCTGGAAAACAAGTGCAGATGGCTCAAACTTCTCTTGATGGACGCACTGATCAACACCAAAAAAATGTGTTGCGTAAAAAGGCACTAGAGAGAATCCTTGTTCCAATGAGAGGGAGAGAAGAAATGACACAATCCCATGCCCTCCATTACTGGCTTTCCATCTTTATTTTTAAAGTCTGACAACTAAAGAGACGGTGGACTGAACGCAAGATTTGATTTATTCCCTAGTGTTGAGGATTGGGTCCTTAGGAGAATTTCTTGGACCAAGACTTTGGGTGACGTTTTGACTCTACTCTCAGAATCGCAGTCAACACTAAATGTCATACCCTTAGTATATATGTACATCAGAGAGAGTCTGGAGAATTAGAGGAATTGGGTGTCTGTTGATTAGGGCTGGGTTGAACTCATAATTTCGGACCTCTAAAGTTGAGTGGACTTGAACAGATTGGATCCTGTATTCACATGCACAAGGGGGTTAATCCAGTTTATTCATTCTCTTTGATGCTTGGGGACGAGCATAGTTTAAGTATGGGGGGGGGTGATGAAACTCGATTTCATCATCTTAATTCACATTTTTAACCCCCTTGCTTAATTATGGGTCAATAAAAGCCAGATAAAGTCATGTAATTATCAGAGTCTTGAATAAATTAAAAATCACAAACAAATGGCAAAATTAAAAACTGTGGTGTTTTTAGCCTTAAAACGCCCTTAAAAATATTTTGGTGTCTTTATTTGACCTCATCTCCATTTGTGTCAACATGAAACTTGTAGATCTCATCGAGATCTACAACTTTCATGTTTTGAGTTTTCTCAAATTCGGCCATTTGACCCCTCATATTCCATATTTACTCTCTGAATAATCTAATTGAGCCACATGGCCCGGCGCCTTTGCATCATCTGCCCTCGCCCAGGGTCGTTGGATCTCTTCTTGATCCAACGGTTAGATGATCGCCATGCTACGCTTGATCCCCCGCCGTTCGATCTGTCCCCTAAATCCATCCTCACCACCTGCTAGCGCCTTGTCCAAAACCTGCCACGTGGCGCCTTTTGCGCCATTAGATCGTGCCTTCGTCCATACATCTCAGTCGCTATCCCCGCAACCATTTTTTAGCCCTCCGATTACGATCCAGATGTGATCTGGACCGCCCGCTGCCACTTGCCAATGAGCTCGACACGTGGTGTTTCATGCACCATCTGATCGAGCACCCGTGATCAAATCGCCACCCTCAGCCGTTGGATCTCGAGATCCAACGTCCTGAGCTTCGTCGTCAACCTCTAGTAGGTCTCTCTCCCACATTCTCAATCTCGCGCAACACCCTCCCCCTTCCATTTTTCCTGCCTACATCCTCCATCTCCTCCACTCCCCAACTATCCCACGGTCTTCCCCAGTCATCCACGACCATCACACGGCAACCACTGAGCTTCGACCTTCAAATACTCCGCCCTCTCCTCCATTCACAAGGATCCACCATCATGAGGGGAAGGGCCCAACCCTCCTCCTCCTCCCTGTGAAAGGGGGAGGAGTTAGGATCGAGCGATGATGACCCAAATCCCCCGGTGAGACCCGCAGCTTCACAGCCACGTTGCGGAGGCTCAAGCCCCGCCCGAGCTCACTGGAACGGCCGACCAGCATGTGCGATGACCCCGAGGTCCTCCAAGGACCTCGAGCCCAGGCCTTCACTCCGCCCGACCTCAGGTAGGCTCTCCAACCTCAGTTGTATTTTTCTTTACTTTTTGCTTAATTTCTTAGGTCGCTATACCCCTTCCCACCTTCCATTGATAGCTCCTCGAGCTCCGCCTCACTCCCATCATTCACGCGCATCGTCCCGATCACCTCACTCCTTTCTTCACTACCTGAAAACCTCCTCCACCTTCATCCTCCTTCGTCGGAGATGAAGAGCATCAGGGCTCCATCTCCTTTCGCTCACAAGCCCTCCATCCCACTCACGCACACACGTCCTTAGCTTCGGCTATGTAACTAACTATGCAGGTAATCAAAACCAACAATGGACGGATCTTCACCGGAGAGAACTTCATCAACTCCGTCGCCGATACCTGAGCCCCGAAGATCGTAGTCCGAAGCCTTGGCGGGTTCTCCGAGCTCCCAGCTACCTCGACGTACTTCCAGGGAGCTCAGGGGAGGTCCAAAATGATCGAGTTGCGGCGGCAGGGCTCATCCCTCATCGCCGGAGGTCTGTCATCTCCGCCCGCCGCAGATGATGAAGGAGCTATAGAGGTCGTTGGATGGTCCTCTCCATGAGACCATCTGACGGCCCAGATGAAGCCACGTCACGCCGACATACACGTACAACAGCCATCAGATCGTCATGATCGGATGGTTCACATTCGACCACGTGGCAGTTCTAGAGCTTCTCCAAGCTTCAGCGTATGACTCTTCAGGCTCGGAGCTCCCGAGCCTACGTCGAGCCTTCTCAGAGCTTCGAGTCAACCCAAACCTGCATCGAGCCTGAGCCAGCGCCCGAGCCTAGCCAAGGCAATGTCGAGCCTCCCCCGAACCTCAGAAGCCTCCAAGCCTGATTGCATGCGTTAGTCAGGTGCGACCTGGGCTAATTGCAGAGAGACCCCACCGACTTCTTCAATTTGCATACAGGTCCTAACATAACGTGCGGACCATGGGCATAGTGGATATTTTGCAATTATACCCTCGTGGGTTTCCAAAATTGGAAAATACCCCTATGCGTGTGGGCTATTTACAAGGAAGGTCCCTAACTTTCTCGTAATTACATTTTAGTACCTCCCAGGGACCTGCTTGTAGTTATCTTTCATGTTTTCTTTCAGATACGCCCTTGGTTTCTTTCATGCATATTTTGAGCATCATATTTCCGATTGAGTTGATTTCAGTTTCATTTTAAAGCTTGTTTGATGAACTTTCTAATGGCATGATCATTTCTTATTGTGCACACATTAATTTTGATGTATTATTTTGATAGCCATATGTCTCTTATTACTTAACCTATGCCTTGTTCAATTTGTCAATCAAGTTTGTCATCTAAATTAAACCAGAAATTGACTCATTGTTAAATTTGCTAATCATTCTGTTATAGGGCATATTATTTTGTGTTGCATTTCATCGCATTTATTTGCATGATTAAAATAAAATAAAAAAATGCATGTTTCATATTCGTTTGATGCATTGTCTTGTCTTCTTGCATATATTGACCTACGGTTCTTAAACTCAACACTTAAATAGATGGATAAAAGTTTGAATAATCACGAGAGAGGATCGTGTCCCTGAGTTCGACCTTGGTTTCTTACCAAGTAAAATAAAAATATGACCATCTTATTCTATGGACAAATCAATTTGATGGTTCTTAATAAACCTAGTTCAGCCCAACTGTATTGACCATTGAATATTAATTCCACATTATTAAAGGGCTGAATTCGCGGTTTATCACGGGGCCGACACAATAGGCGACCAGGGTGTCCATACGCGGGGAGCGAGAACGAGCTGGGTGCCTGGTAGGTACGAGGGAGATGACAGTGCTGGAGGCACTGTGGAAGGCGCGACGATAGGTCAGCAGAGGTCGCACGGGAGTCACGACGGCTGCGAGAGGGCAGGTCGTAGTAGGGCTTCACATGTAGGGGAGGGCGCACAGACGTCACTGATTGGATGATGGAGCTGGAGCATAACGGATGAACAATAGAGGCTCAACAAAGGACACAACGGTTGACCCATGGCCAGGGGGCGTGCGTGATGGAGGTCGATGATGGCAGGAGAGACAGAGTTGGCCGCGGGACGCTGGAGAGCACACAGATTGGGGGTGAAGGTGTTGCTGGAGGTCGCAGTCGTACGGAAGGTAGCACATGTAAGGTGGCGGGGGAAGCTGCTACAAGTGCGGTTGTAGCGGATGGAGTGGACTACTCGTGGGCATGACGGTGCACGTTGGACTGCGTGCTGGAGGGGCAGCGGGTTGCAGCTGGTCGTAGTCGCGACGGGCTCACGGTCACTACGACACCAGCAGCGATGCACGGAGGTAGGGGCGGCGCCAATGCTGGAGGGAGGTGTAGGAGCAGTGGCAGGTGAAAAATGAAAAGACAGTAATCGCTAAGTAATAGCCTAACAACTCAGGCTCACTGTCGTTGAGGCGACTACTCCAATGCTCACGTTGATCAACAATTAACCAGCACAAATAATCAAGCAATGAAGAGCAAGAGTTAAAATTTATTATACCCTACTAAGAATGTATAATGGCAAGCAAGTAGGGATCGAATACAGGAAGCAAGGGAGTAATGCAGACAAGACAAATGTCAAGTACCCAATATCTTGTTAGTCACTTAGCCAAATTGAAACTTTTTTGTGAGTTTTTAATTTTATATTTTTTATTTAATTTTCAATTTTATATTTTTATATTTTGATTTTAAATTTACAGTTTTTTTCTTTTTATATTTTACATTTTATATTTTCTTTTTCTTTTAAAAAGGAAATAAAATTATATAGGATATATAAATACAAGAGAGATGGGAGAGAGGTAAAAATAGCCAAAATACAGGAAATAAAAAGTTTTTGTGCTTTTAATATTTTTATAATGTTTTTATGGTTTTTCTGTATTTTTCCTATTTTTTGGTATTTTTAAAGTCAAAAATACTTAAAATAATAAAACAAATTAATGGCCGAAATTAAAATGGAGATGAAAAACACTGGTATCCTTGTGAGAATTGGTGAGGAGGAGGGTTGGAGGAATACTGTGAGTTCTGCTGCTGAAACGAAGCAGCCGTTTGCCGATGATATCCTTGACTGCGATATCCGGACTACTGAGGACCGTTCTGCTAATTCTGCCTCCAGGTGTTACCCTGAGACGGAGGCTGATGCTGATACGAGGGCTGGAAGGGTCTTCTGCCCTGCTGCAGCTATTGATAGGGCTTGTTGCCCATGTTCTGACATAGAGAATGTCCCTGAGGACGGATCAACTGCGCTTCATTGTTCCATACACCATTGATTTCCTGGATCAGTGGTGGAGATGGAGAGAACTGCTTGGAGTATGATGGCTGGGACTCTAGATGATATACAACCTTCTGTGTTTGAGGTTGTGGGGGCTTCTCCATAACCTGCACGTAATAGACATATTGAATAGGCTAGGGCTACGGTGGAGTCAGTTGAGCTATTTGATGCAGTGAAGGCTCCTTCTTCTCAACGGATGGCATGCCAGTAGTAGACACAAGCTTGCACATGTTGGCGTTCAGGGCTTGAACAAGCTGCTCCAGCTGTTGGGAAATCAGGTCGAGCTTTTCCAAGCCCTGGTTCCTTTTCTCAATCAGTGATAGCTTTTCAAGGTCCCGTGATCTCTTCTCGATGATGTCCACCTTAGACAGATGGATCCCGATGATGCTCAAGTTGAAGCTCTTATCCCAGTCTTCTGTATGAGTAGCCATGTTTATGGGCTTGCTAATGGCGACTGGCATCTTCATGTATGCTCGGGATGAAAATTGAGTGGCTTCTCCTTCAGCGATTTCCTCAAATATGTTCCACACCACGTCCTCGTTAAAGTGAGAGCTGCCCAAGCGGCATCGATGATCTTTTGGCTCCAATATGATCCCACCAAAGAAGTGTTGTACAAGGATGGTCTTTGGGATCTCATGGTGGGGGCATTTCTCTTGAAGATCTTTGAATCTTTCCCACATTTCATGGATAGTTTCGTGGGGTTGCTGGCAGAAACTAGAGATACGGGCACACATCTGACACAAACGACCGAGAGGGTAGAATTTGTAGAGAAAGTTAGACTTGAGCTCCTCCCAGGTCGTGACTACCTTCCCCAAGTGATCGACGCAGTATAAGGCCTTATCTTGGAGAATGAAGGGAAATGCGATCATCTTGACTACCCCCAAAGGAATTCCAGGGTAGTGAGCAGTAGCACAGATGCGGACGAACTTCTTAAGATGGATATATGGTTCCTCAATGGTGTTCCCATGGAATGTGGGAAGCAGAGACAAAAATTGCAACTTTAGCTTGAAATGTGCGTGGATTTGTGGAATTTGTATCCACTCAGTGATCCGGCCCGCTCCAGGATTGTATGTCTCCTTCAGCGTTGGCTTCTTCTGCTGGGGTCTGCGTCCACTCTATCAAATTCAGGTCTTCCCACTGAAAGTTCATCTCTGACACCTTCAAAATTGAACTCTTGGTCTGGATTCTGCTTATCCTCCCTTTGGCCATCTCTTGCATCGACCCTCCTCCTTAGATTATTCAGCATATCTTGGAAGGCAGTCTGGGCCAAGGCTTGGTTGGTCAACTGCTGCTGGATTGCTTGTATGGATGCTAGCAGTTGACTATTAACATCATTCTAAGTGGTATACTTCCCCTCCCCAGGGTTGACTTCTACTTCAGGCTGAGGTTGCAGTCCCTTTCCCCTTCGACTGGCCATCTCTGATTCTGCTTGATTTTCTGGCTCAGAATTGGTCTCTCGATCTACACATGGAAGAATGCCTCGATCAATATGATTTGTAGCACCAGATGGATAAAAATATTATGTATTTAGGTCAACATAGAACTTTGTTAAGGATGGCAATGTATAAGGAGTGAAATCAATGGCCATCCAAAACGGACAAAGTTCGGGACAAGAGTGATCCCTATTTATTCAAGAAGGGGGGGAATCTGGAGATCGGTCCACGGAGTTCGAACTGGGTTCTCGGGAATTGCCCCGAATTATTGGAGAAGGTGAGCAGACGGAACTGATGTGGGCGTCGACAGAGTTTCGAGTAAACTATCCATTCGTCGCCATCTCGAAGGTTAAGCAGAAGATCGATGTGGATGAAAGATACAGATGTCAAAAAGAAACAAAGGGAGCATAAAACAGTAAAAGGCTCGTAATGAGCAATGGCCAAATGATAGGAGAGCAAAATGGCGCAAAGGTGCGATGTTTTTGATTTTGACCTTAATAAGACTAATCAATCAAACCTCAAAGCAATGGATTCACCAACTTTACCCGTGAAGCCGTGAAGGCTCGGCAATTATCTTTGTGATTTTTAGAGAGTACTTCCAGAAACGTATCTCGTACTTGTCCTCCTCCTTTGTAACATGTAGTTTGCACTTTTTGAGGTCTTTGTAACCCTTCCTGGATCCCTACTCAGCCAAAGAAATAGAGGGAGGAAGCCGATAGACGAAACCAATACTTCGGAACTTGCTCGCAAGGGAATCACCCGTGCGCATGCAAGAAACTACTCGGACGCAAGACGATGAGACAAACACCCCCGTGAAGGTGTGGCCTATGCTCGATACTTTGGACAAGGTCAATGCTCTACAAAATAGAGAGTCATTATTGTCGACCAAGCCCTACTCTTCCATGTACGATAGAAGTGCCAATACTTTGGAAATCCATGCCATATACAAGGCAAACATAGACTGGGTTTTGGGCTCTAATCGTTACGACGCCGCTCACTTCACTCGGAAGGAAACCTTCCAATGCATCCTGAAAACAAATGAGGGCTTTGCTCACCCCAAAACAATGAGTCCAATTAACCAATTTTATTTAGGTCAAGTATTTTTAGCAGTCCCTTTTTTTATTGTTATCACTTGTTTTTAGTAGATTCAATACAAGCGCCTAACGATTTTGTCTTTTCTTTGATTCCTAATTGATCCAAAAACAGAGGGAGAAGGTCGACAAAGCAATGCAAGGTGACACTAAGATGGAAATCTCAACGTAGTTCCTAAATGATGAATGCTCAGTTAGAAGACTTATAGTGCTTCCGAGCTCTCTCCATGCGGGATGCAAAATAAGAATTTATAAACCTATACTAGATGCCGATATGCATACAGAAATCGTCCTAAGCAGGCAACTGCTAGCGTGAAGAACCAAATGGCAAACACATAGAGTGAAACCTAAAGTCCGATCTTGGAGCCAAGGTAAGATGGGGGATGTTTTTGAATAGGTTGAAAACTGGCTCCAAAAGACGAGGACATGGCAGTGATTTAGTGGCCCAATAGCCAAGGAATGATCCCGACATGTAAGAGCAATGGACGAGGATCAAAAGTCGTGAAGGAATCGACACGAGATGGTGAAAGATTTGACCTCGAAAAATCCGTGAAAATAGACAAAAATCAAGTCTGATGACATGGCAGATCTCGGTCAAAGAGTTGACCGAGGTCAGCCAACGCAGGCTTCTGGTTGGTCCACGTGGACCAACCATAAAATTCCTTGGGAAAAAGATTTGTTAAATCAATTAAAAATAGTAAACGATTTTATTAATTTTAGATTATGAAATAAAAAAATTTTTATTTTTTAACATATTTTATGGTAATTTTTATTTATTTTTTGGAGGTTTAAGATTACAAGTTACCTTTTATGGCCTATATATAGGTATATTTATATATATTTTAATGCTTTATTTTTATTTTTAATATTTAATTTTATTATTTTTGTTTATCATTTTAGGTATTTATAACTTAATTTTATGAACTTAAATATATTTTTATTTTATTTTTCTAAAGTATTTTGTACACTTAAATAAATAGATGTATTATTTATATAGGTATAAGGATAGGTAATTCATCTATGTATTGTATACAAGTATATTTTTTATATTTGTTTGTGTTTTTATTCCTATTTTTAATATACATATATATTTTAAATAAGATTTCCAAAATTACAAAACATAAAAGTATAAAAATAATGATTAATAAATAAAATGAATTTTTTAATCGATATAAGTATACAATAGGGGTTCAAAACTCAACTTTCAAACCATAACTCCAAGAAATATAAAACCACCTTCATTAAATAGATTATTAAAAGTTATATATAATTAAAAGTGATTTTGATACATTTTGAGTTTTTATTTGAGAGACACATGTTTGGGATATTGGCATTTTGGAAACTTATTCAGATCATAACTTCTTATCTATACATTATTTTTGTATGAAATCAATTTTGTATTTTTATTTATTTAATTATTTACATCTTTCATGTTCAAAGTTTCTTTATTTGAAGTATAAAGAGTGTAACAAAAAATAGGTCCTAAAATGAAAAAAGAATGAATTAAATAAAAGGTATTTTTATTGTATTTTGGCCCTTATCTCCCCCAACTTTATTCCTTGTCGATCTAGTCATCGAGATGCCTAGGTCTCGGAGTTTTGGGTTATAAAATATTTTCAACATTTTATTATTTTTCTTTTCTTTTCTTTTCTTTATTCTATAATTTAGGCTCTAAAAACCGCACTTTATACACAATTTGTACAATAACGCACGAATGATAAATTGCCTAAATTAATGTTATTTACACTCATTTACTAGGTTTTTAAGGCCTAAATGAAAGAATAAAGATGATGAAATGTAGATTCATCAGCAGGGCTATCGTAATGGGCGGCTAGGGTGGCTGCGCATGGGGAGCTATGTCGAGCTGGGCGCCTGGTTGGTACGAGGGAGATGGTGGTGCAGGTGGCACCGCAGGAAGGGGCGGCGGTAGGTTGGCGGAGGTCACACCGGAGGCGCGATGATCGCTGGAAGGTAGGTCGTAGGAGGGCTTTGCATGTGGGAGAGGGCACATGGACGGTGCTGGCTAGACGGTGGAGCTGGAGCGTGTTGACTAGCCGGCGGAGTCGCGTACAGGCTGCTGCATGCTTTTTTTCTTTGTTTTTTGAAAGTTTTTATCAAATAGGAAATCATAGTGTAAATGAAAACAATAGTGATTTAGTGATGATGTGGTGGTGGAGTGGTGATCATAGTGTTTTTTAAGTGATATGGTGATAAAAATAACTGAGAAAAAATTAGTTAGATACAATAGAATGAGAAGATGAGATTGAGAAGTTAGGAGGTGGATCTCAACTCTGGTCGTCGCTTCAAGGAGACGGCAGGTGCCTCGAGGCTCAACGAGCGTTGTGGATCTCATAACGATAGTGCAGACCACCAGATCTTGCCTTGACAAGATGAAGTCGTCGTCGCTTCGATACGAATCCTAACCACTTTCACCGAGAAGGAGGCAGAGCTGGGCTTCTTTCTCTAGCTTGGCAGATGAGGAAAAATTATGGAGGGGAAGAGAATAAAAAGGAGGAGGAGGGAGTTAGAAAAGAAGTGGAGTAAGTGGAGGAAGTGGAGACGTGGAGTAGGGAACAAGTAAAAAAGAATTAAAAGGGATAACAAATAAAAAATAATATATTATAATATAATAAGTAAAGTAAAATAAGTACTCTATTCAAAATAATAAAGGGAAAATAAATAAATAAAATTAATTAATTAAAATAAATAATAATCTTAAAATTAATAAATAAATAAAATAAAATATGAAATTTAAAAATAAAAAATCGGGTGACATATGGTGGCTCCAAGAGCAGCCACGTAACGCACCTAGAAAAATCAAAAATTAAATGTAAAAAAAATAAATAACAAAAGGAGTCAAATCAAAAAGCGGTCAACATGAAAGTTGCTCGTCTCGACGATATCTACAACTTTCAATAAGGGCCAAAAATAAAATGAAATCATATGTACAAAGTGTATTTTTGGGTGGCATCTCATAGGTATAAAACACCTTATTTTATGTTTTGTAATTTTGTTGTTATTTTTAAATAAGATAAAAGTCAAAATAAAGTTTTTAGAAAATATGAAAGAATTATTTACAACTTAATTTTGTTTAGTTTTTTTAATATTTAAAAATAAAATGATAAAAATGGAGGATGTACAATAGGGGCCCAAAACCTATGTTTCACTACAATCTCCGATTTTTATGATATTAGTCTTGTTTTGAAGGTCTAAGAATTTGTATTATTTTAAAAGTGAGTAGACCTAAATGAGACATTGTAATAGAGATATATTCCCATCTTAAGGTTCTAGGTCTCAAACTTAGATTTGGGTTTTATTGGACAATTCTACAAGTTATTTTTTATATATTTTCCCTTTATTAGTGTTAGTAATATATACACTATAAAGTTAATTTTGTTGGTTTTGGAGTTAGTATAAAATATATACAAATATGTGATTTTAGATAATATACAAGTAAATATTTACAAGTGAAATTTGGATCCTTATTTAATGCAAATATGAATGCTAAAATGCAGATATTATTTACACATGCATGAATGCTAATTATGCAATATAAGTGATGAAATGTAACTAATTACTCAGTAATAAACATCTTTTTTTAACTTTAAGAGTGATGAATCATAGATTCATCAAGCGTGGAGGAGACGCTTGTGCCAGGAGCTTATGATGTCGTGCGATGACGACGACAATGACGGTACGTGGTGATTACGGTCTCAGTCCAAGGAAGGGCATGAGAGCATGTTCGTGGAGGATGCTGCGCATGAAGGCTTGAATGCGAGGAGTGGGAGGGTGTGGTGATGATCGATGCGTGGACAGGGAGGAGGTGCTCGAAGACGACGGTGGTGAGGCATGGAGGGGTGCTGATGCATGGTCATGAAGGTGGTGCGTGGAAACGGTGGTGCCATCCTAGATACTGCAAGCAGGCAAAATCAAACGAAGGGCGATGACACTGATTTACATTATGAGTTAATTATTTTACATATATGACATTCATATTTAGACTTTGATTTATTTTTTTACAAATCTCATGTTTTTTTGTTTTTTTATTTTTCAGAGATCTGCGTGAATTTTACAAAGGAGTGAGATACAGTTACAAAGATTCATAGAATTTTTACAAAACAAACATACACAATTACAAAAAAAGTTGAAGTTTACAAAGAGGAAAAATACACTTACAAAAAACTCGTTGGACTTACAAAATGAATGTTCCCATTTACAAAACAGATATAACATTTATAAAATGAAAACACAGTAATAAATTGAAATTACTAATGAAATTACAAAGAGTAAAATATATTTTACAAAAACTCGTTGTACTTTATAAAGCTATGATTGAATTCAGATCATTTGAAACAAAATCGGAAATGAGTAACTAAAGGCATTTGTGAAAAATACCAAATCGAGAAAATTTTAGAATGGTAATTTGAAACCAATAAATAAAACTCGAATTTAATGGAATCTAAATGACGAAAATTCCCTTTTGGTTGAGCTTTTTGATGCAACCGTCAGATTGAGATCTGACGAATCTAATCGATGGCTCACCATAATATTGTGAGACCCCACCTCATTTGAAAGGGTCCCTATATTATATATATATATATATATATATATATATATGAGAAACTTCCAATAAGTTGGGATTTTTCTAAATGCATGGAAAACCACACCAATTTAGATATTTTTCCTATTTATTTTACAATTTTTAGATTCATAAATTTAATTATAAATATTAACATAATATGTATATCAAGAAATATTTATTAAAATATTACTATATTGGACAAAAATATTATTTACAATACGAATGCTAATTTTTACAAAATAGTATGCTCGTCATTATTTTACATTGTGTAGTTTATATTTTACAAAATACTTACAGATTACAAAATTGGTAGTGGCTTTTTATATTTCATGATAGGCCCTCCTCATTGTAAGGGCTACCGATACACATGAAAGGGAAGTTACTCCAGGGAGCAGCCAACCTTATGTACTCTATGCCCATTTTTCACGGAATTTTTTTCAGAAAATACAACCATGTATTTTCATCACTATATATGTCTAATATGTCTTTCCAATTTCTCTAGAAATAGAGATTCCTATATCCTCCATCCAAAACAAGTAATTTTAACGATCTTATAGTTGTTGTAATCAACCCGTTATGTATGGAGGGCACGTGAGTCTCTGTTTCTTACAAAATTGGACTGACATATTATAGGGATATAGTGATGAAAATACAAATGAATCTCCGTTTCATCACCTTTATTCGATTATTTTGACCTTAAATCCCTATCTAATGCATGTAAATACCATTATTTTGTAGACATTAACGTTCACTATTTATTCTATTTATCGTATATAAAATATAGTTTTTAATGCCAAAGGTATTTTATGACCCTAAACCCTGAGACCCAGGCATCTTGATGACTGGATCGAGAAGGAATAAAGTAAGTAAGGGTCAAATAATCAATAAAAATCTCATTCTTTTATTCATCAATAAATATATTGTGGGACCTATTTTATTTTCTATTTTTCTACATATCAAATAAAGAAACTTTGTACATTAAAGTTATAGATAATAATATATAGAAAAATACAAAATTGATTTCATACAAAAATAATATATAATGTACTTTTTATACTCTAAATAAAAAGACAAAATCACAAATTTCCAGACCCATATCTCCTGAATAAAAATTTAAAATGTATCAAAATCACTTTATTGGTATATAACATTTAATAAGCTATTTAATGAAGGAAGTTTCGTATTTTCTGGAGTTAATGTATGAAAGTTAGGTTTTCGACCTATAAATGTACCCTTAAAAAGTAACTTGTAATAAATAAGCTTCTAAAAATAAATAAAACTCATATTAAAATACTATAGAAAATAAAAAACACATTTTATTTTATAACTTTAGTTTTAAAAAATAATTCATTTTTAATAATAGATTTTATAATTATTTTCGAGTTTGCTTTTTCCTGGTTGGTCCACCCGATCGCACCTCCAGTTGACTCTAGTCAACTCCTCTGACTAGACCTTAAGGTTGTCAGAGCCTTTTTTGACATTAACATCCACCTTTTCTCTCCGATCGACGTAGTCGTCGATTTGGTTGGATTTCTTCTACACTCTTGAGCCTCGATCATCCACCCATCTCACGGGTGTAGTTTTTTGATAAAAAGACCTTTGATTTGAGCCAACCACCTCAATCTTGCTCCCATCCCAGTCGCCTATACAAAACCATCGCATCCTCTTTCCTTCATTTTTATGAATCCCCTTTGGCCCAGCATTGGCTCCTCTCTTGTACGCTCTAGATCGAGACTTGTGACGGGAGCACTCTCCAACCCATTTGCAGGAAAGACAAGTAGGTGGGAGGCCGATTCCACCATATATGGCCACCTTGCCGTGAGCTACCGTATCTCGTGGATCTAAGCAGTTTTGGTACATTTTTCTTGCTTTTTAGATTATTTTAAGTTTAGCTTTCCTTTCCTACATTTGGTTTATCTTTCACTTCGTCTTTTAGTGTAAATTCACTCACTCGTAGTTTGAAGGAGCTCAACTCTGCTGAACATTTCCACTACGCAAACCCTCATTTCTGACCTCGCTAGTCACCTTACTTCTTTCCCCTTCACTTCTCCCACATATCGATGCATCCCATTCATCTTACTCCCTTTTGGAGCAGCAAGCTATTGGAACTCGACCTCTATCACCTCGTCGGAGGTTTGCTGCCTCGCCCCACTCTGCTTCCATTAACCTCTAATAGGGTCTAGATAGTTTGCCCTCGACCCCTTTTTTGTTTTGAACAGGTCCAAGAGGTTAGGAGACCTTCTGGGCTGAAGATCCGACCTACATAAGATGCTCCAGGTGCCTGAGCATGGTTGAGCTCCAAAGCCCTCCTCAACAGGCTTCAGACCCTTTTGAAGCACCTCGAAAATTTGTAGGAGGTATAGAAATGTGGACAACCACTTGGTAGTGAGGAAGAGGGGGGGCTGAGATATACCCGATCGAAGCTTGGAAGAACCCGAGATCTTCTCTATTCTTCCAATCCCCTTTCCAGACGTTCCATCGGCTCCTTCTTCTAGATCTCACAGTTGCCGTTGAATTTTTCCATGCCTCCATCGTAGGATCCTATCCAAGGATCTAATTTTCGATGTTGTTGTGCAAAGCGTCTTCGTGCATTCTAGGCATGCCACGTGGACAAGTGAGCGACTCTCAACCGCACTATCACGAAAAGGTGGGGGTTAATTGCATATCACATCCCCTATTTTTATCTTTATACTTGGTTATGTAATTTAATTAATTATTTTAAAACTTTTGGGTAAAATTGCAGCAGAACCCTCTAGTCTTTTTGTATTTTTATTTTGGTCTTGGACACATCACCTCACGTGTCGTCCCACCTGAGGTGACATTTTGCACTTAGGCCTCTATGGTTTATCGTTTTTCATTTAATATTAAAAAATTCATTTGCAGATAAATATTTTAGGTAAATTGCATGAAGCACCTAAACTTTATTTTTTTGCATTTATGTCATTGTTAGTTTATATTTTTTGTATGTTATTTCTATTTACTAAAATTGTCATACGTGCTCCATAAAATCACAAAACATAAGGTTAGGTGCCTGATCATGTGTTCATTCATGCAATATTTTTGGATTTTAATTTTAGGCAATTTATTATTTATTAAAAATAAAAAGAGCTCAAAAAGTCCATGTTTGAATTAATAAAACCTAAAAAAATATAAAAATGTTTTGAAAAATTACCCAAAAATATATAATAATTATTATTATTGCATTTTTATAAATTCAATCCAAAAACAACTAAATAGAAAAAATACATAAAAAATTTAAAAGCTCCACTCCTTTATAAAATCTAAAAAATCCTAAAAACTCCAAAAATATCTGTTTCTATGTATGATTTTATTTATATTATTATTTACATATTAAAGTTGATTTGGAAAATTTTGTACATTATTTACTATTTTTAATTTTCACATTAATCTAACCTATTTAATTAATCTCATTTGTGATATTTTTGAATTTAAAAGTCCATAAAAATTTGCCAAATTAACCATAAAATCACAAAATAGTAAAAAACATTTAAAACCAAAAAAAATAGTTCTATAATTATTATTTATTTTTAGTTGCTTTTATAAATATATTACTCTATATTGTAAATATAAACTTATATATTCTTATATTATATATTTAAAAAGAAAAGAAATTTAAAATAAAAAATATAAAAGACTATATAAGATATAAAATTGAAAACAATTAAAAAATATATCAATTAAAATCCCATAAAAATTATAAAATAAAAAACATATAAAAAGACAAATAGACAAGAAGAACACACATTTTTGGAATTAATTTTCCCTGATCTACCCGTTGCTCCATCTTTTCGACCCTCTACGTACTTACTCCTATAAACATTCATTGTAGAGTTATAATAAATTTTAAGTCAATTTTGCTTTTCAATGCTTTATATGTATATTGTGGGTTAATTGTTGATTGAATCAGGGTCTCGTGAGTAGTCATTGCATCGATTGTGGTTTCACCTTGTGAGACCGTACGACCCTCGTTGAGATCCTCTTCATCAAAAACATGGTGGTATTTACTACAAAATAAAAAATTAGCAAAAAACGGGTATGGAGTATCTAAGGTTGGTTGCTACAGGGTGCAGCTTACCTATATACATATATAGGGCTGATTTTGTAAGAGCCAAAAACTATGAGAGCATGAGAGCAGTGAGTCTAGACCATTAGATTCTGCTGATTGATCGGAGGAGGGGAGAGATGAGCATAATCTAATGGTCCAGACTCACTGCTCTCACAGTTTTTGGCTCTCACAAGATCATCCCTCCCTCCCTCTCTCTCTCTCTCTCTCTCTCTATATATATATATATATATATCAAACGAAATGTCTGAAAAGGTTTGTATTCATTCATTGTTTCTATTGGCCCACTACAAAAACATATTTTATGTTTAACCATATAGATCGTCTATAGAAAAGGTTATCTTTTGAGCAGTACACAAACGTAGTTGTATTCTATATATACGAGAAAAATCCATGTAGCCTCTCTAAAGGGTTTTGATTGCTCTTTACTTCAATCTTACATTTTAAAGGCCATTCATATGAATGCTCTATATGTAATTCTACTTTTATTATATTGTGTATTTCTTAGCATCATTGTTCATTGTATATTTATTTTTTGAAGCTGTGTAGATCATTGTAACATTTTCTTCACATCATTGTTGTAATTGTAAGACCCCTAAGTACCGGGTTTCACTTAAACTCAATTTATGACCTGATCGAGATACAAAATCAGGAAAATGAGATCTTTATCTTGTATTACACATCAAGAATTTTCCAATGAGCCCAGTAGCATTAGAATCAGATATTGTATGCAGAAGTTACGCATATTCGAATTCCGTGGTTGGATAACTGGATTCGGATTCATTTGGGCCTACATAAGGGAGACTGGTTAGGCCCAATTGCCTATGGTTGCTGGAGTTTTGCCCTTAGCCAGATAAATCACCAGAAACCTCACCAGAGCTCTGCCGCTAGAAAATTTTCTACTTCCGTTCGATGATCCAAGGGTTCCTATGTACAAATGGGAGATTGTTAAATATGTAAGTCAACGGAAAACAATTTCTTTTACTAAAAGTTATGTATTCAATAACAAATTAGTGATTTATCCACTGCCTTTATTATATTATAATATGTGTGTACTTATTAGGTCCCTCTGTACAAATAGGGTTATGTACATTGGCCATCTTGTACAACTACTAATTCAATTGTTGGATCATAGATGACGGTGGTGAGTTGAATTTCTAAAGTGTTAGATTGAGGACTCAACCACACCATTAAGTGATTAACAAGAAATGATCTCCAACAAGAGAAGGATATGGAATTTTTTGTAAAATATTTTATACAAATTTTCTAAAATATCTGTAAAAAACATTTTATTTGGAAAATGTTTGTAAAGTTATGTGTTGTACAAAATTATTAGTGTGAAAAATATTTGTAAATATTCTAAATAAAATGTTTGCAATTTTTTTTATTTTCGTAAAATTTAATAAAATGTTTTATAAAATATTTCTATAAAATATTTGTAAAGGTTTTGTAAAGATGTTTGTAAATCTTTTGTAAACTAGTTTGCGATATTATTTTCCGACCTTATATATATAAAAAACTTGTGTTGTAAATTATGTACATAACTTAATGTAAAAAACTTGTAAATATACCTTGTAATTACTTATAAAATACGTGAATTAAATTCTTCTTTTTCATAAAAGTATTTGTATAAAAGTTGAAATTAAATATTGTTTATAAAATTCTTTACTAAAATTTTCTTATAAAATCCTTTGCAGATAAAATCCTCTTGTAAAATTTATACATAAAATTTGGAAATAAAATTCTTTTTGTAAAATATTTTATAAAATTTGCACAAATCTTGCATATTGCTTTATGTAAAATTCTTTATAAAATTTTTATAAATTGTTCTAATTTTTTGTAAATATGTATAATTCTCTATTAAAAAAGTTTCATAAAATTGAACAAGATAAACTCCATAAAAAATGCAAAAGTTCTACAAAAAAATCACACAAATAGTTTAAAGTTGAAAATTATTTTCTTTATAAAAAATGTGTTTTACATGCATTGCATTTACGCTTTTCAAAATGGTATTAATGCCTAAATTAGTCTGGAAGAAAGTCTGAAGAATATAGCTTGCTAAGACCTTAATCCACTTAATTTTAGAGGAACCTTTTAGGAACTGGATATGAGAATTTTCAAGTCATAGAGACTTAATTCTTTAGGTCCATAAGACAATGCTCACATGTCATCTTGATTGGTCTACATAGAATATTCCATACACATACATGATTCTTTTAGATAGTGAACTAACTTGGACAAGCAACTTGCACATAGATCAACACAGATGAGGTGGTGAGGGATAGAATCCTCTGGCAAGGGATGCACATGAATGGAAAGATAGGCAGTCACTTTGAGTGGCTAGTGCACTCCAACCTAGTCTAGGAGCATGGATGTCTAAAGATGAGAGCCGTAGGTTGAAATAAAGCTTCAGATGAGGGATCGTATGTTGGCACAATTTTTTCTACCACAAAACATGGACAAAAAAAAGATTCTATATTCGTCGGGGTACAAAAGATTAATGCAGTGCAACAATATTTTCCACAAAATGCCAAAAATACACCAAATACAAATACCGAAAATTAGCACATTGATCTAGCTTCAGAGAACCTGTAGATCTTAGTGGAGACTTGGCTACACTTGCCGACTTCACAAGGAGATGTGGCTACATTGGCCACACTTCAATTCTTTTCTTATTCTTATATATTATCCCCTCCTCGATTGTGGACACAACACATACCTGGGATTAGAAGGAAATACCCTACTCTCGAGGAAAGAATACCTTGACTAAGGAATAAGGGCCACCTTGTTAAGATAAAGCTGCTCTTTGTCACTTCAGGTGTGGAGAGATATATTTCACTTACACAGTAGAAGTAGATTCATAGTCATCGCAATTTGCATGAGGACTTGTACTGACCTGAATGTCGAGGCAAACATAGTAAAGACTTGTGGAACTTAAAGTCTTTTGAGTCTTAAATCCTATTCCCAATAAGGTTCTGCCAAACTAATTATCCAAAGGTCCGACTGAGATCCATTTTTTAATTTTATGAAGATTAGCTTAAAAGTCAAAATTGTTCTAAGTTCTTTATTTTTCCTCTATTATTTTCCTTTTTAGTCATTTATTCTTCAAATAAGTGTTTGCTAAGGGACTATCAAATGTAAAGTATAGGGGTTGATGAACCACCAATTGATCATTTTATTCATTTATTTTAGCTTAAAGTCTCAAAAAAATACATGTAAATATCAATAACTCTCTCTTTTCAATAAATTCCAGATCATCTATAAATATTGTATTTTTATCACTATTTTAACCTAAAATAAATAAATAAATAAAGGAAAAAGAAAGAAAATAAAAACATTGTATATATATGCAATAAATACATGCTGACCCAAACTCTGGGAGTAGGTCAAGGCGTTGATTGTTTGACGAGGAATAAAGTAGGGGGTGATAGGGCCATTTATCTATGAAAACCAAGAAAATCAATTCTCACTCCTGTACATTCATCACTACACAAATTCTACATTTCTTCTACATATTTTATTAACCAAAATAACCTCAAATAAAATATTTTCTTCTTCAAATTTGAACATTAACATAAGTTGTAAATAATAAAACTAATTGCAAGAAGAAATGCGATACGGATTAAGAACAATAAAACTCTGAAAAAGTCGTAAAGCAAAACTCGTCAGATCAATATCCTCTCTACAAAAACTTAAAATACACCAAAATCACTTTCATAGTGTTCAAAATTATATAAGCTTTAAAATAAAAGTGGTTTCCTTAAAATTGTAGTCAAGATGTGAAAACTAACTTTTTTGAGTGCTATTGTATATGATGTCTATATTGTACTCTATATTATTTATTATTTTTTTATATTTTTACATATATTGGAATTTTAGTATTTCTGTATATAGTGTTCTTATTTATATAAGATACGAATAAAAATTTAAAACTAAAAAATAAATAAAAATAATAATATATTTATTTTATAGGTATAATATACATATATTGTACATAATTTTACTTAATTAACTTATTAAATTAACTCATAAAAATAAAAATAAAAAATGTGTTTAAAATCCTTAAATTAATCCGTAAATTTAAAAATTTAAAAAATCATATAATTATTTGTAAAAATAAATAATTGAAATTCAACTTTTGTATATATAGGTATTTTTACCTATGAATAAAGAATTTTATTTATTTATAAATATTTATTTAATTTATTTAAATTATTGAAAATCACCAATATATAGTTATTTATTTACTAACATTTTTATTGTAGAAACCTTTTAATTTAAAAACATTTGTTGTTTATTTCGCATTTTTCTTTTATTTATTTCCTTTTTTATCGTTTAACTGTCGTCTTTTAGCAGATCGTCAGTTTCTTATTGGTTAACCCATGTCCATTGACCCAAGTGAACTCCCCCATTAGACCCATTAAGCCCCAATAACCCGACTAGACCCTCTCTTTCCCAAATTTTCTTGACCTGATCTCATTCCCTTTTTTACCTAATTTCTTCACTATTCTCTTATTCGAATAATGAACTCCCACTCTCAAATAAAATTTAGCATGCTCATTTCAAACATACTTGACCCTTCATCTCTATAAATAACCCCCATATCCATTTTCCCCATCTAATATATTTCTGCCCTCCATTTCTCTTGGAGATCGCCTCCAAGATTGTGCTTTAGGTGACAACTAAAGTATTCCGCAATCAGAAGTGTGAGAAGTAGATACGGAGGTGAGATCCATCTTCAAGTATTGCAACTCACTAGAGCCCTGTCTGGACGAGTCTTCGATGACCAACTCACAGTTGTATGCAGGTGAAAATCTTCCATGATCACCTTAGGGCAAAGTAGATTAACTTGTATCTAATTTTAGCTTACAATTTGCTCAATTTCATCTGATTTAATTAAGTAGTCGTAGTTCTTCTGTTCAATCTCTGATCTACTTGATCAGAGGCCATTTTCACAAATTCTAGTCCCAATACGTTTGATCTTCATCTCACCTACATCATCTGCTTCTTCGTCTTCATTCAGAACCCGATTAAACTCATATCAGGTCAGATATGAGGGTTGATCTACATTCTTCCACCTACACTGAAGATCCTCATCCATCTCCGCCAATTTTCTTTAGTTTGAGTTGAATAAACTTCAACATGATGCATCATCTACAAGCTACCCAATAACATTTAAGTTATTCAAGGTCGAAGATCGATATCTATAATGGGGGTTGGTTCTTCAGGAGAAAAGGCATGCCACACATCCAAGTCTTCTATCATTGAGATGTGGGTATTGGAGTACCTCTTAATCAATGTAGAACCTTATGAGCAAATCATCTGAACCATCTATGTCATTGCCGGATAGAAGGAGTTCTAGGAGAATCAAGTCCATCTGAAGCAACCTTTAATTGTGTTCTTCCAGCAGGTTTTGTAGTCATCAGATCAAGCACGATCAATGTCATATTCAATCGATGCCATCAATTTAGCTCCAAAAGTCAACCATTAGATCAGAGGCGTAAGATTAGATCAAGACCATTAGATCTGTAGTGCATCTCAAGTTTAATTGGTGAAATAACTCTCCAATCCCGTCCTTTTTCTTTGTAAATGGATATAAAGTGGACACATGTCTAGTTGTCATGACCATGAATAATTGTATTGGTACCCTTTGTTATTTTTAATTGTGTACTTTATAACTATTTGAAAAGACTCACGTACATTAGCACATGATTTTTTTTAGAAATTGCGATAAATTTCTTGATGTTCTGTGATATTGATTAGCCCATGCAAATAAAATATTTGATAATAGGTCCTGTCCAGCGCGACTCACGTACACTAACACATATTTTTACGGTGAATTTGCACGTTGTATCCTGCATTTATTATCTTTATTATTGATATGTTCCAAATACTTAAAAAATAACATTTTGGTCCTTGTTTTGCTGACTAATTGTTTATTCTTTAAGTATTTTTAATAAAAAATAATCAATTCATATTTCCCTAAAATTAGTGTAAGCTCTTACTACTTTGTTTAGTCACTTCTAATTTTTATTTTAAAAATTAATTAGTTTTTTATTTCTAAAAATCCAAAATAATGAAAAGTTATTCTCTTTGAAAAATCAGAAAAATTTGAAAAGTGTTTAAAAAATTCAAAAAAATGCAAATAGAGTGTTTTAACTTGTTTTACTTTCTATAAAAATTTAGTTTGTTATTTCTTTCAGAAAGCCCCATAATTTGAAAAATATATAAAACGATAAAATCTTCATAAAAATTCATTAGAAAAATCATAAAAATACATGATATAGCTTGTTTTGAAGCTTGAAAATTTTTCTTTCATTTAAAATTGCTTATCAGTATTTTTATTTTAATTTTATATTTAGAAAACCCAGAAATAATATGTTTTTTATTTTGAGTTTTTAGTTTTTATTTATTTTAAAAATCCTAAAAAATATTAAAAAAATCCATAAAAATCATAAAAATAGTAAAAAATGTATAAAACACAAAACGATTTTTATTTAGAATTTTTATTTAATATTTTTCTAAAAATCCATAAATGTCTTTGCTTTCTTTATTTTTCATTTCCTTTTATTTTTTTTCTTTTCAATATTAAAAAGTAAAAATTTAAAAAAATTAAGATCAATGAAAAACTTACAATAAAAAATATATGTAATAATTCATAATATCAAAAATTCATAAAAAGTAAAAAAAGACAAATAAACAACAAATCCATTAGAGATGGATCTCGTTTTCCATTTTTGAGATTCCTTAGAATCTTTTTTTCTCGTGTATTAAAATACCATTTTGCCTGGATATATTATCTGTCTCCCCAAGAAAATGGATATTCTTAGAATCAATTTGAAGTTCCAGACTTTTCTTTTTCTCTCCACTCATCCCAATCCTCTTACTCGACTTTTGATATTTAAAGTGATTTGCATATCTATTCCTATAAGACTATTGTTTTGTACCCGTATGAGTGAGGATCAATGTAAGATATGTACTTCTTCAGGAATGAAAAAAATTGATTTACCTTCATTAAGAGATGGAATAACAACTGCGGGTGTAAGGGATTTCAAATGAGAGCATTCCACTACAAGTCAATCAAGAAAATGAAACAATACGACCATGGGCATAGAACATACTGTCGTGTTGTGCCCAGGAAATGGCCATGCAAAGAAGTTCTTCCATCCTTTCAAGTAGTATATATAATTTGGCTTGCCAGTTGTATAGAAATCATCACTCCGAAAGATGCACCCCCTATGCCCCATCTGAAAGATAGGCGGACGAGTTCTCGTAAAGTATAGGTCGGATGTTTCGGTGAGCAGTCCTGCCGACGTAGCCTCTCAGATCCGCATCAGCCAGTGGTATGAGGACGACCAAGCCAATCACCAAGAGTGGTGTAATAATGAAGTAGTTGGGGAGAACAAAGAGAGGATGATCGAATGGCCAGGCTCTTTATTACCTATTGATATGTAATCATGCTATATTTCACCGGTTCATCTACTATAAGGTTTGAAGCATATTTCAACGGGGGGAGAACATGAATTGGTAAGAAAGAGCTAGTCTCACTGACCCGTGAAAGGATAGACATAGTGAAAGTAGTTCCAGAACCGTGTAAGCGATTTCATTGGTTTGCTATCTGGCGCCCCTGCAATTCAAATACTCCCCTTACGGTACGAGGGGTGAGAAAGTCAGCGAACCATTAGCCTTCAATCCCTTATATAGTATGAGGATAGTTAGATGCATCCTTTTTGGGTAACTGGATCCCCTATGTCGTATCATATGAATCCATAAGAACTAATCCCATTTTTCTCTTCAGGTCCGAGTGGAGACCAAAGATCTTGAGCGACCGATGCGGTAGAAAAACTCAAAAGATCAATAAGTCTCGTTAATTTCTTCATGCTCGTTCCAAGTTCAAAGTACCATTTGTACAAATTACAGTCACTAAGGGAGCAAGATGAAGTTCACAAACCCTTTTTTGGACCTTCTTATTTTACGTAGAGATTTCCATCTTTCCCTACTTTAGAGAGCTTTTTATAGTAATTAATCATTTGGTTCAGTCTACCACTATCTTTGTTCACATACAATTATTTTCTTGGTTCGGTCTACCACTATCTTCGCTTCCTTGACCCTTCCTTGATCGACGCCAGAAGAATCATAAGAAAAAGACTGGATTTCAAGTGAAGATGCAATAATAGCAGTAGGAACATACTCATTAATTAATAACCCTTGGGTAGCCTCCTTGAGTTCGATCCTACATGCAATACAACTAAAATAATAACACTTCTTATAACATTTTCCTTCTTTTGATTTATTTTTGCTAGTTGAATAATTTTTTGTTTAAGACGATTTTGTGTTACGACAACCACATTTCATGCATGCATATCATCCACATTTTTTAAATTAAAATAATTAAACCCTAAAATTTCTCTTGTCAACAACTGGATGATAGAATCTCCAATCGTCTAAATCATCAAATGACATCACTGTTAGGGAGCAACATAGGATAGGATTGTACACATTTATATGCTTTTATTTTCTTGACATAAATAATTGTTTATGTATTTCTGACCATCTCTTTATTCACTTCTTTGCGAGGGATCGGGGAGCAAGGTGACTTTTCTAGGAGAGTTGGCACATCCGAGCTTCATGGAGATCATCTCTTTCTTTTGTGCGCTAATTGGAAAGAGCAAGAAGAAGACATAGAGGGAAGAAGTAGTACAGTTTAATGTAGAATTTTACTTTTATTTTTTTGTGTGTGTGAGAGAAAGACATTCTATTCACATTATTCATTTTAATAATACATATACACTTGGACATTCAAACATTCACATTCTCTCGGGCGTATTTTACTTGTATGTTCACTTGGGGGCCCGCTCGATTTTTTTCGGGTTTTTTCTCTCCTTCTACCTTTTGTCCTACATATTTTCCCACTTCTTTATATTTATTTTCCACATTATGCGTTTTCCGACTTTATTTCATTTCTTTTATGTGAATAAACATTTAGATTTTAGAAGTTGCTTGATCGAGTAATCTAGGTCCAAACACCTAATATCTTCTTGTGCCAATAGTTCTAATTTTGGACTTATCTCAAACTTAATATGTTCTTCATGATAATAGTGATTCCTTCGTAGGGCGATTTCACTGGCTTGCATTTGTGTGTAGTGTAATTTAGATTCCTGTCTTGCATCCTGCATGGAGAGCGATGGGAAGTACTGTGAGTCTCCTATCTGAGTATTCATCAAACACAAAGAGTTAGAATTACATACTCATGTCGCCTTGCGTTGCTTTTCCATTATCTCCCCCAACTTTGTATCACATAAGAATTAAAAGAAAATCCAAACAAATCGTTAGGTGATTATTGCTTTGAAAAACACTAAAAAAGGTGAAAATTCCAAAATTAAAGTAAGGAGACTATTTATTAAACTTTGACCAGAAATAAAACTCATAATGTACATCATTGTATTGGGTTCATAAAGTCCACATTGTTTTCAGGTTCCATCCAATTTGAGTGAAGCACAACCCTAGGATAATAGAGCCAAAATCGCAGTATGGGTACTGTCTTGTCATTGACTGGATTCATGAAGTATTGGTGCTTCTAACGTACATGGGTGAGTAGGGCTTCGTCTTCTTGAAGACTTAGTATGAAGTATTGAGCTTAGGCCATCCCCTCATGGGGATGTCTGTTTCATCATTCCACATCCGAGTACCCCGCTAGGGGAAGTATTGGTTCCGCCTATTGGCTTACTCCCCTATTCTTTGGCTAAGTAGTAGATTCATACACAGTATCAAGTATTCTCTTAAAAAGTACATGCTAGAGGTTATAAAGGAAGTAGGAAGTACGAGATACTCTTCTAGCAGTACTCACTCTCCTATAAGGCTAGCCTCTAACGACTTACTAAAAGATTGCCTGCAAAACACGATAAAATTGAAAAGGAAAAATTGTCTAACTCTTATGGCTTCACATTGCGTGAGTTGGTGAATCCATTGCTTGGTGTTTATTTGATTTATTTTCGATCTAAAAATCAATCCCGTGCACCTGCGCCTTTTATGTATTTGTTCCTTTTTACCTTGCTTATTTTGAGTCTTCAACTGTTTTCCTCTTCATTTCTTCAATTGTTCATCATTGTATTCCACTCATCATCTATTCCTCTTGTATCCAATATATTGACTCATAGATGATTTATCAGGGCCTATCAACACCTACATTTATTCCATGAACTTGACATCTTCAATAATTAGATGCGATTACTGAGTACTCAGTTCGTATTTTTGCAAACTGATCTCCAGACTCCTCGTCTTCTCCAATAAACTAGGATCACTCTTGTCCCAACATATACCCCATGTGTACGGAGATAGATTTAAGTTCATATCAGATGTTCTATTCACATATATCTATAATTGACGCCAATTCTAAATCCATCTCTTCATCCGGTGCCAAAGATTTCCAATGTGAATGGGATTCATCGCTTTTGAATAGGATGCATCTTTCTGTGCAGAACCGAAATTGGACCTCGTACAGATAGATTCATTTATATTTGATTCAGAGATGGCTCCTTAAGGGAAGGGGAAGGGGCCACAACAATAGAACCAGGGCCCACAGCCGGATCAGAATACAGTGGATGCTCAGTTACAAGATTCTAGTAATCTATCCGGTAACTGCTTACTGATTAAGCTCTCACCCAAATCACCTTCTGGGACATGCTCAATGACCTGAGGAGGGAGAGAGAGAGAACAAAGGAGGAGGAAGAGGAGAGAATGAATATGAACAAGGAGATGGACACGGTGGAGGACTAGCAGATGTACCGAGAAGAGATGCTCACAAACCCATGCTTAAGGAGACATACAATCCTGGCTCTGGCCAGATGACTAAGAGGATACAGATTCTTATAGTCCATGAACATTTCAAGTTGAAGCCCCAATTCTCATCTCTTCTCCCTTCTTTCCATGGGAATACCAGCGCAGAGCAGTATATCCATCTCTAGTAGTTTTCCCACATCTACCGCACAACTCACTACCTACCATCCCGTTAGGCATAGTTAAAATGATCGTATTCCCCTTCAGTCTTCTAAACAAGGATTTATATGGGATAAATCACGAACCAGTGAGGAACTTAAGTTTGCTTTCCTTCATAAATTCTATCGATTAGGTCATCTGAATCAGATACAAGTGTGTATTAGCAACTTCTCTCAAGAACCGCACGAGTCCATACACGAAGCCCCTGAGAGGTTCAAAGATTTATAAGAGAAGCGGCCCCATTATGATATTACTCGAACTAGCTTGGTCCCACACTTCTTAGGGGTCCTCACACAAGAGAGTTAGAGGCTTGTTGATACTACATGTAGCAGATCCCACTTGAATAAGGATGAGGATGTTGTATGGCAGATATTTGAAGAAATGGTTGAAGGAGAGGTCGCATTATCCTCATCTCATGCTTACCAGAGACATCTCTAGATCCACCATAAGCTAGTAAACATGGTGAGGTCCCATGAACTAGACATGGACGAGAGCTCCAACCTCAACATTATTGAGAGCCACCTGTCCATGTTTTATATAATTGGGAAATGATCACATGACTTGGAGAAACTGTCTATAATCAAATAGAGAACCCAATCCGGACATGCTAGATCAGATAACCAAGTAAATGGATCTACTAGTCAGCACCATCTATGTCATGCAGTCTATGAGTCCAGCAGCTGCAACTCTTGTTGAGTCGAAGGAGCCTTCATCGCCACAAGTACCTCAATCGAGTTCAAGGCAACCCCAGATCCAGTACGTATATTATGTGCGAGAAACTAACCATGCACAACACCCGTTACATCATATTGTTATCTACTAGCCACAACCCCAACACCTATCATATGTTGATCCGATTCTCCCACCACCACCCCAAGTCCAAGAAGTGAAAACCATCTAGAATAATGGTGCACAATTGGCCCATCTAGGCAGACAACAGGAGGTCCAATCCTCTATAATTTGGTCATATCACTAACCTTATAATGGGAGGTATGTCGAGCAACACTGGACTTTGCAAAACCAGTCTCCACTATATCAAAATATGTGAAGATAGAATTAAAAATACCAGCATCCCATGTACCGACAGTACCAGCCACGTCACCAATACCTTGCTGCTCATCAAAATCAAAATCTCCTCCTCCTCAAATTCAACAATTGCAACCTCCTCCTCATTATAGTTACCAGTTTTCCCATTCTCATCCTCCAGAATAGTATCATTCCCAAGTGAACCCTGCTCTAGATTGTTTGTCTCAGCTAGTAAAAGCCCAGGCAGAGATGATCTAAAAGCCTAATGACCTCAATACCACGAAGACTCCTATTCCAGCGCAAGTTGAGGCCAACACCAATAACTTCAAAATAAAAGAGCAAGTAGTTTGTGATGACCCATCTACTCCTACAGAGTTAGATATTTCAGATTTTGTTTTATCTAATATTGTGACTCTCAAGAGTGGTAGGATGTTGCAGCCGTTTGTCGTACGAAAGGGGAAGAATAAAACATCTTCTAACGAATGATCTTCTGCATCAGCTGAAGCTGCCTCATTGCTGGGTGAGGAAGAAGATGATGGAGGAGCAGCACTAGGGCTAAGCATGAAAATAATCCAAGGTCGTTGCGACCCCAATCACAAGGCACGATCAACGAGAAAATAAACCACTCAACAGATAAATCTTGCAATAAAAGGATGTAAGCAGTTTGCTACTTTTAATTTCCTGGTATAACTACCACGGTCGAACACAAGGAGAAAGATTAAAGAACTAAGTAGTCGAATTTCAGAAATAAAATAATTTTTAATGGTTTTTATTTTTTTTAAAAAAATTTAGTTTTGAATAAAGGCAAGCAAGCACAAAATAAAGAAAACTAGCACAACAATCGTTTTGGATAAAAACTAAAAATATTTTTGGGTTTTTAATTTTTAAATTGTTTAGATAATTTTTATGGGATTTTTAAATATTTTTGTGATTTCATATAAATCAAACAAGGGTAAAAACTCTGAATAGTACACAGTTAGGACTCAATTGCAAATTTGAAATATTTAAAGTGGTCTAAGGGCCAGATTAGAAATTTTATGATAAAATAGATAGAAAAAGCAACAATCAGAAACTGAAATTGCATTTTTTGGAATTCTCTTTTACTTTATATGATTTTTATAAGATGTTGGATATTTTGTAATTTTTACAGTTTTTAAAGGGTATTTTTAAAGAAATTACTACTAGAAGTAAAACACACAAAAATATGCACACATAAGAATTTTTGTAGAATTTTAAAAACATTTTTTATTTTTTTATATAATTTATATAAGGCAAATGGAAATTTTTAAGGGATTTTTGAATTTTTAAAATTAGAAAATAGAACTAAATCAATAAACAAAAATCACATTAAAAGCTATACACTAGTAGGAGCTAATAGAACTTTTCAGGTAATTTTTAGAATTAATTTAATAATTATTATGTCCATTAAAAAACATGTAAATACTCACAGTTCAGAGGGACCTATTTATAAATACTTTAAATTTTGGAACCAAACAGATAACACGGTTTAAAAGTCTAAGGTCGATTCTACAATTATCCCAAACAAATCACGAAGATGCTCAATAAACTACGCACATGGGTATAAATGCAATTTCTAAAAAGATAACATTCATTCTATGATAGGAGTGAAGTCCAAGGCATAAAGTGTAATTAACCCAGAAATCACCTGAGCACACATGTGCTCCTGAGTCGGAGGGACTAAAACGCAAATGCCAAAAACTACAAGGTCCAAACTGTAAATGTACTTAATTACAACATTTATTTAATGGAATAAACATGAAAACTCATACATTCTAGGTTGAAAAGGAAATATACCCAGGTTGGGGTACGTAGTGCGTGTGGAGGCAATCGTTATCGTATGGCTCTGATCATCCTCTATTGTAGATCTGATGGCTCGGTATCTATCTCGACGTGGCTGTCAGATGCGTCAGATCTAACGGTCTCAAAGCTTCTACATATCTGGTGGCTCAGATGCTATCTGGCAGGAGTAGGATAATCCAACGACAAAGAAAGGGTCTGCAAGAACAAGACCCCAGTGAACTTCATCCAGGCATGGGAGGGGATCCAATGCTCCGATGAAGCATCGGTAAGGTCCGGCTGCATCATGAAGCTATTCTGCATTAGTGGTGTCCTCGGATGGAGGCAGTGATGCTGGATGTGTATGACAGTGAAGGGACTTCTAGATCAGCTGAGAACTCGGGTCTATTCTCTGGTTTTGGTTATTTCAGCTGGAGATGAAAGAAGCGATGGGGGAATGGGAGACAACCTCCGACGAAGGTAGGAGATGGAGGTCCAGACCTCGGTCTGGCTCTGATGTGTGAGGTTGAGGGTGATCAAGCTGTGGGAAAAAATACAGGGTGAGTCGAAGTATCGATGGGGACGGATTGGGGTGCATAACTGGGCTCCGACCAGCTAGTCCGAGCAGAGGTAACGACGGTGGCGCAAAATGAAAAAGATTGATCGAACGAGGAACCAAATAAAGGAAGAAAAATACATGAAGGTATAGATGCATTCCTGAACATCAGGCGAAGGCGATAGGTGAGGTATTGGCCTCAACTAATCTGTAGATGGCTTGGAGGCTTTATGCGGCGGAGCTCTGGTCACATCGTGAGATACAAGCCTCCAAGCACCTCTGGATGATCCTAAAGAACTCCTCCAACTACTGTCACTATGAGGAAGGTGTCTCAGGGTCTGTGGTGGAGTGAGGGACGAGTTATTGTGCTGTGGAGGCTGGAAGAAGGATTTATAGTCTGCCTAGGGTCCAAGAAGATCAGGGCGATACTGATGAATCCACGATTCATCATCTCAATATCTTGATCTTAGCAAAATCCCCGAGTAAAGTCTCAAATAAATGTACATAAAATCATTAAATTAACAAAATGACTCTTGTAAATAAAACACACTAATTACTGTATATTAGATTGTACAAAATAAATTAACAAAAATAAGCCACAAAATTAAAGGAGTTTTTCACCTGAAAATAGCCTCAAATTTCATGTATTTTTAATAATTTTATTTCAACTCCTTTTTGGCTAATTCTTTCTCTAACATGTTCATAAAAATGTATATAAAAATATAAAAATATAAAAATCCCAAACAAATTTTATCTCAAATAAATGCTCTTAGATCCCAAAGGGAAAAAACCGTAAAGATCAACTTCCAAGCCAAATTCTCGCTTCCTATGAACTCCAAATTCATCAAACTCACTTTTTAAAGTTCAAGTAAAATTATCTATCCAACGGAAGTAGTTTCATTAAAATTAGAGCTCATATGTAAAAGTTGGGTTTTGGGACCTAGATGTACATTGTACATTATGTATATATATTCATTCTTTCTTCATTTTTTATTTTATCTTTCTTAATTACTTAAAATACAGAAAAATCATGCTTGTGTTGTATTTTGATTGTAGTATTTTATTGCATTTTTTTATATATATCTCTTATTAAAAAGATAAAAAATATAAATTAGAAAAGCAAACAAAAAATGTACATATTGTTTGTCTTCTTTTGTAAATTCTCCACTTTTTCTCTTTTTATTTTTATTCTCCTTTTTTTGTAGCCTACTTTATTTATTTATTTATTTATTATTTTCCATTCTCTACAATAACTTCTATTCTTCCACCAACCTCCATTCTACTCCATATTCTTCATCCTACCTCCCATTCAACTCCATCAATAATATAACCTCCCATTCAACTCCACCAATAATGTAGCCTCCCATTAAACACCACCACCATTATAACTTCCCTTTCTCTTCTCTTTATTTCATTTGTACATCGTCATTTTTTCTCATCCGTCATTCTAATAGAAAAAAGGAGAGAGCTTGGAGTGTTTTGTTGGTGACAGCGGTGAAGCGTCTTCCTCAAGCGACGACCTCCTTCAGGCGAGATCCGCGGAGTTCCGCTCCGCGTCACGAGTTCCTCATCGAGCTTGCGTAGTTTCTCCTATTTTGATTTCGCCAATCGGATCGAAGCGACGACAGGAGTCCAGCGTAGCTGCTCCGCAAATCCGGTGAAGCTTAGGTAAGTATTTCCTCTCCTATCCCTTGTTATTTTGTTTATCTCATATTTTATTTCCTTGTTACTTTCACCACATCATCATTTTATTTCCTTGTTATTTCATGTTTCTGTAATTACAAAGTAGTCCATGTATATAGTTTGCTCGTGAGTTTTCTTTCCTGAAATTGTACAGATACCCCTATCTTTATAGATTAATTTAGACACCAATGTCGCATCATTTTATTCAATGAAAAATATCATGATGTTGAGCAACTAATTATCTACCATTTTCATATTTATTTGTATTTTTGTGAGTTATGGTGAATTAACTAAAATTAATTAAGTGAAATTCTGCATATTTTACCTAATCTAAGCTCTTAAATTCATATCTAACTCACGGTTGCTCCAAAAAATCTTAAAAGATCAAGAATGGTGCATTGATGTATAATCGAACTACTGTCCAAATTTTAGTGCAATTGGAATCGTATTGTGTGTAAAATAAATTATTGAGTGATTTGGATATTTGATTTTTATTAAATACATGTACATCATTTTTATGAAATTTCTAAACTCCTGGATTGCATATAAAAATACCTTTTTGAGATAATTCGCTCTTTGGTTAATTTGACATTGTAGATTTATTAAGATTTAATTACTCACAGTCGCTCTTTTTTCACTAAAAATTCCATAAAAATTTCATATTTATCAGAAAAATCCAAAAATACTATTGTAGTGTCCTTGCATCATGTTTTCATTCCAGTAAAATTTTCATGATTTTTTATTACTTCTTATGTGAAAAATTACGAAAAAAACCCATAAAAGTGTGCATTTTTAATTGTTGCATTTTAACCCTGAAAATTTCAAAAAAATATATACTACATTCATCATTGGATTAAGTTTACTGGAAAAATAAAATTTATCTAAATTGGATTAGTTTCTCATTAAGATTAATTTGGCTAAGTTGTGTGCTTTCTTATTAACTTAATTCACCTGGATTTTGCATTGGCATTTGTTTTTGCATAAAAAATTAAAAAAAAACCGTACTGAAAATCTACATCTAAAGTTTTGAATTGAACCCAAAGTTGTTCCTTTGCCTCCCTGTGTTCGACCCCGGACTTGCCCGGGATATAAATTAAAGCTGAGACACTCTTCACGGAGATTTTCCCTCGGTTCTGATTGATTCACTAAGTACACGTACTACGACGTGCCCGAATTATTTGTCGTATTTAGCAACTCCTGAGATGGCATCTTTGCTAGGGAGAAAAACGACTTAGGGATTAATTTAAAAATTTGGATTTAGATTTTTATTTACTCGAGTAGTCTGACCCCCGAGCCACTTGTAATTAATCCATTTCCCTCTCATAATTTTTTTCTTCATATTCTTGTATATATTTTGTTTTTATCTCTTTAATATAAATCTTATTTTCCTTGCGAGAGTCCAGTGGACTTGGAGTGCCTCGGAGGTCGACGGACGTGATGCGCGCCGACTGTTGAAGATCAAGGAGAATTTATTCATTTTTGAGAGAATTTTTGTAATTATTGTAATAATTTAGGTAATTCACCCTTTACAATGGCTCTTGCTTGAGAGCTCTCGCTTGTATCCGAACTAGACATTTGACCTGCTCGTGGTCGTGTGGTTGCTTGACGTAGCATAGGACTTGCACTCGCAGCTCTTAGAGCATTTTTATTAGAATATTTTATTGCTTGTGCTCGTAATTTTTAGTACAATACATCACATTTAACGAGACACACTTAGAATGCAGGGCTATTAGTCAAATTTAACTTGTTCATCACTCGCTAATAGAACTGCCTGTCTAGGAATGATTTTCTCGTTTGCATTCATATAGTATAAAATTTCAATTCTGTATTGCATCCCGCATGTAGAGTGTGAGGATCACTGTAAGTCTTCTGAACTGGGCATGCATCATTGATTTCACTATTTGCATCAGTTTTTTCTCGACTACCTCCCCTTGGTTTTTGAAACTTAGGTTAAAAGTAAATCGGGACTGATCGTTAGGCGTGCTTTGTTTGGTAGACTAATCAAGTGATAACCAAACTTAAAATCAGGACTGATAATCAGAGTTGACCCAAAAAAATTGACTAAACCTAACACTTGTTTTGGGAGAGCAAAACCCTCATTGTATGCTTGGCTATTGTGATTGTTGAGAGGTGAGGATGCATACCTAGGATAGTGCCCAAAAGCTACTTTTAAGCCCTGCGTAATTGGACTTATATCTTGATGCATCACCTAATTAGAACTAAAAGATAAATGGTCGGACTTTTGCGACTACCACGATGTTGAATAGGTGAACTCAGGGTTTGCTCTTGTGTTTGTTTGTTTGTGGGTTATTCGATGCACTTGCACGCTTTCTTCCTCTATCCGCTTCATTCTCCCATCTCCCTTTCAAGATGTCATAATATTGGTCATCATATCCTCATCACTCTTCTTCGACCATGTTTCGACCATCTCCACCTTCTTATTCCTCTTCATACCTACACCTCGACCGTGAAGTCAGAACTCCGACTGATTTCTCCACTTCTTCATCCTTCTCACCTACCCCACAATATTACACCACTAACCCACAACCACCCTTTATTGACTCACCATATTCTCATCCGCTTGCTGGAATTAAGGAATAAACCAAAGAGCAAGCCACTGATGAGATGAATGATTGGTAGAATCAATTGACCCCACGTACCTCATTCTCAGCACAAGTTAGGATTGGGAAACCATTGACCTATACACATCCCGACTTGACCTTTGGGTACAACACGGTCGACCAAACCAACCGAATGGAGAGGCCTACACCATACGATCTTCCTGACTTGATTGCCCTGAGTGATCAAGCCAACATTAACCAGCCTTCATATCACCCATTCGGAGAGCCGACATATACAAGGGATTGGATTCATGCAACCGATCTACAGACCCCCTATCTACTGACTCCACCTTATGAGGCTCTGACCAACATCTTCCATAACTAAACCCAGTATTACACTCCTGAGCCAAAGTGTGTTGAGTATAAGAGCTTGAGTTCTCGGCAGTATCCTCCAATTGCACAGACTTCTCTCATGAGGTGTAATGAGAACTTATTGGAGGATGACATTTGTAGATCGATCAAGAGTCCAGGTAGGAATGTGGATCATGGATTTCACGGATTGAATCTTGAAAACCTAGAAGATACCGGATTGACCACACGTTATGTACAACTAGAGTCCCTTCTACCTCCTCTTTTACTAATCACTTTCCCTCCAAACCAAAGTCTGTACATTCTCCTAGTCCTCCTTCATCTATCAAGAAGACCAAAAATATAGAAAAACCAGAAAATACCATAAAAATTGAAAAGGGAAAAGACGTACAAAAATTAGATCCCGCAGTTAGGGAAGCACTTGATAGAGAGTTGATTTTTGAGTTTTCCTTGATAATGGCCATTGAACACTTTCTCGACCCTAAAAGATTTGTGAGAAGTAAATTTATGCCTAAAAGGTCGGGCAATAAGAGAAGAAGGACTGAGAGATATTTAGTGTCTATGGCCACATCTTTAATGATAAGGATAAAAACCAAGAGCCGCAAAGTAAAGCGGTTGCCAAGGTATGATTGTGAAATCACAGATACCACATTCACCCATGCAAGAATCGATGAAGACTCACCGATTAATATCCTTCCGACCTCTGTGTTTGCCAAGCTCAAAATCGGATCTGCCAAGAAGTCAAGAGAGATCATTCAATTGGCAGATCGGTCCAATAAATGGTCGAGAGGAACCATTTCAGTGATTGTGACTTTCCAAGGTGCTCTGTTGCAGATAGACTTCATGATCATTGACATTGAGCACGGAGAAGAGTTAACCCAGTCTCTGATCATTCTTGGGAAGCCGTTCTTAGCCTTGGATAAGGCAACTACAGATTGCGAGACTTGGGAGATCGATTTCACTGCACTGGGAGCACTTAGACCTCACCCGATCTTTGAGGACACACAATATTCCAAGGTAACATGTAAAGTCACAGACAATCGTGACCTTCGAGAGACAGCTGAGTCCTGTCTCTCTACTACACATGTGATACCGACTGTCCAGACGACCATTGGTTCAGAGACTCCCTACACCTCCAAACCACCGACTGCTTGCACTACCACCACCGTTACAGCTTCTCGAGAGGACTCACAACCAGAAGCTACCCCTGAGTTGGATGTGATCATTTCTGATTTCCTTGATTTTTTAGATGATCTGACTCATGAGCTGAAAAATTCCAAGCCAACTGAGAACACTATGCCATACCAGAGATGTGTGCTGACCTTGTAGGAGTATTATAACGCATATGGTGACTCATGTAATGATGAATCTCTGGTCAGAACCTCACTACCTGCAAGACCTACACCAAAAGAAACAACTGGGACCAAATTGACCAATCTCGATAAATCGGTTGCTCCATCCTCTAGTCGATCATCTGGTAAGAAGAAGAAGAAGAGTATTGATTTCTCGAGGTATTCCCCTGAACTCATCCAGACATATCATGCTCCTCTTCCTCTTGATGCTTCAGGTTCTAGAAAACCAGCTAAGAAAGTTACCTTCGACGTACACGAGAAGGAACATTCTGAGGAGCTGATGAACCCGGTGAACGGTGGTCTTAAATTCCTCACAAGGCGGGAACTTAGTCGCTGAGTCGACCACGCAAGATCCGGAATCAATCAACAATTAACCCACAATAAATATATGCAATAAATATCAAAAATGTGGAGTTAAAATTTATTATAACTCTACATGTAAAATGTGTATAGGTGTAAGCACAAGTAGAGGTCGAACACTGGGAGGCGAAGGGAATGTATGTGTAATGTATCAATTATTCAATCCATTGATCATGTCCAATTATTGTTTTAGTGGGTTTTAGGTTTTTATAATTTTTTTTTATTTTTTTCTTTTTCATATTTTTAGGGTTTTTCATTTTCTGGACTCAATATATATATAATTATACCATATATATTTTTTTGGAATTTTTTTTTTCAAAATCATTTTCTAATTTTTTTTTGTATTTTATAATTTAAACAGTACAAACATGGCTTCTTTTTCATTTTTAATAATTAGGAAAAATGCAAAAAAAAATGCAAAATAAAATATGAACGTGAACAAGCAGGGCATAGAGCACCTATCCTAATTTTTGTGGATTTTTAGAAGGCATCTAGGTATTTTTAATAAATAGATAAAGAGACAAAAATGAAACAGCCTGGCAGGGGTATTTTTGCAAATAAAATAAGTTACAGGGACACAGGTGCAAAAATACCAGAAAGTTATAACGTTTTCTGCGATTTTATGGATTAAAATTAAATATGCAAACCCGCCAGGGCCCCCTTGAAATTTACCCACCACGTGGGACTGCACGTGGTCCGTACCCACAGGGACCAAAATGTAATTATAGAAAAGTTA
Organism: Ottelia alismoides; assembly: GCA_037367405.1. Lineage (NCBI taxonomy): Eukaryota > Viridiplantae > Streptophyta > Magnoliopsida > Alismatales > Hydrocharitaceae > Ottelia > Ottelia alismoides. The sequence continues at coordinate 388,759 of JAZKJV010008362.1, read as the reverse complement.
AGGGTCCTGGTTGTAATTCTTCAGAAAAATATAACACTGGAAATTTTATTTCATGGACTAAAATTATATTTACAAACATACAGGGGGTCTTATGCAAAATACCCACCTCACGTGGGACGACACGTGAGGTGACGTGGAATGGACCCAAAAGTAATATCAAAGCAATACCGGGGGTTCCATGCAAAAATTCCACTTTATTTACAACGTTAAACTTTAGTTACAGGACTAAAAATGAAATACAAAAAGGCGGGGGTCAGATGTGAAAATTACCCCCAAAAGTGCGCGCGATCCAACGGCTGATCTTCGTTCACTTGACACGTGGCGCCTCCACTTGCGCCGATAACGCTTCGCCGATGAGCGGAGAGGATTGGATCTCGCGTGAGATCTGACGGTCGTAGCAGCGCTCCATCGAACGGCTGTGATTAGAACTGGGGCCTTCGTCTTCATCCAACGGCGGGGAGCTGGCGTGGAAGAACAGGGAAGAACACTCGCCGGGGCGAGCTTCCTCCGGCTGGATCTCGCTCTCCCGCCGATCATCTTCGCGCCTGAAGGTCCAAGAAGCTTCCTGGAAGGTTCCTCTAGCTTCTGGAGGTGTCGGATCGGACAGAGGTGGCCTAGAGCGCCGCCACGAGGTCGGGGAAGAAATGTGGCTCGAAGTACCTCCGCCCGCATTCAAATCGTCTCCTGGTGCTCTTCTTTGCACCTAACCTGCACAGGAAGGTCGCACGGCTCGAGGGCGTTCTCCTCGACCAGGGGTTTGAAGCTGTTAGCATGAAAATGGGTGAGGTGGCGAAGCCTCCGGCAGGGTGGCGGAGCGAGACTTCGATTCGCGGAACCAAGGGGGTTCCGGTTGGGTGAAAGTGACTGGCTGGTGGAGAGGGCGAAGGGAAACGAAATGGTGGCGAAAGCGGGTCGGGAAACGTCGGGGTCACCGTGGAGAAGTCGCCGGAGCGGAGCTCCGGCGAACTTCGAATCGCCTAAACTAAGCAACAACTAAGTGCTACTGACTAATCTAATGACAGAAATGAAATGCTGAAATGAAATCCTAACTAAAATAAGGAAAAGCGCAGCTCTTATACCTGGGGGCCGCCAGGGAGCAGGGTGGCCGCCGGAGCGCCACCGCGACAAAATTGTCCACCATCTCCGACCGATCGAGGTGCTGGGACGCGCCTCCTGTCACGAGGGCTTCGCCAGGAACTGATTCGAGCACAGAAAGGGGATAGAAATTGGCCAAATTCGGCGGAGAAGGTGGAAGGAGTTATTTATTTACAGTCCAAGGGACCCCCATTGACCGGCGATTATTAAGGAATCGGGGCTATGTACAAGGGATCTAAGTGGACGACGAGAATCTTGGATGATCAGAGAACAAATCTCGTGAAGGGACTGAGGGCGATGGATCACTGAGCCACGCGGGAAAAATGGAGGAAAAAGGGGGAAAAGATGGTTCGCGTCAACTCAGGCGCCTGGGGGCGCAGTTGACCGACCGGTCAACAAACGCCAGGACCTGATTGGTCCACGTCAATCAGAAATTGACTGATTTATTTAACGTATTAAATGAATTAATTAGAATTTACTTATAAAATAAAAAATGTTTATAATTTAATGTAGTATTTATTTATGATTTTTATTTAATTTTTTTGAAGTATTTTATTACGGTTTTATTAAGATAATGTGTATATGTATGTATTTACATGTATTTTTGTGTATTTTATTTTTAATTTGTTTATTTTCTTTTATTATTTTATTGGCTTATTTTATAAATTTATAATTTATTTTTGTGAGTATAAAGGTATTTTTGTTTAATTTTTATGAGTTTATTTACATTTTAAATAAATGTGTTTGTGTATATGTAAGTATACTTATAGGTATTTTACCTATATAATATATATTTTATTTATTTAATGGATTTTATGTGTATTTATTATGGATTTGTATTTTTGATAAGATATATATAATATATACATTATATATAAAAAAAAATATAAAGGAATAAAGAATTAAAGAATGTTTTCCTCTTTTATTTATGTACATACTCCTCATAGGTATTTTGCCTATATATTACATAGACTTATTTTATTTACAAATTCTTTTGGGTTTTATTCTAAGGCTAATATGTATATGAATTATATACATTATTTACAAGATTCTGAAAATATGAATTTATAAAAATAATGAATATTGAATAAAATGAATATTTTAATTATGTACAAGAAGGGCCAAAAACCTAACTTCCACAGGTGGACTCCAAAAATTATGAAACCAATTTTATAAAATAGTTCATGGAATGCTATATACAATTAAAGGTGAGTTTGGGTGATTTGGAGTTTTTATTTGTAAGATATGGGTCTGTGAAGTTGAGATTTTTGCTTTTTATTTTGTGTATTCAATGTATACTGTGTATTATTTTTACACAAACTCAATTTTGTATTTTTATTTATATTATTATCTACAACTTTTATGAACAAGGTTTCTTTATTTGATGAATAAATAATTATGTACAAAATAGGTGCCAAAAAATGCATAAATGAATGGATGAATAAATGAGGTATTTATTGTATTATTGGCCCTTATCTCCCCCTACTTTAGTCCTTGTCGACCAAGTCCATGCTGGCCTTGGTCTCGAGGTTAGGGTCATAAAATATTTGCAATATTTTATTCCGTTTTCTTTTCTTCTCTTTATTCTATAATTTTGGCATTAAAAACCTTATTTTATGTACATTAAATACAATTAATAATGAATGCTATTTTATACAAATTAATGCTATTTACATGCATTTGCTGGGGTTTTTAAGGCCAAAATGATAGAATAAAGGTGATGAAATGGAGATTCATCACCCCCCTATACTTGCCTTTGCTAGTCCCTAGCAAATACTTATGCAATAAGTACAAAAAGAACAAAGAATAAGAAGAAAAGAAAAAGTAAAAATAAAGAATTTAAAGAATAAATCGAATTGGTCATGATTTTTAAACTCATCTGTACAAACTCAAAGTTTGGAGTTCAGGTTAGACCTTGGTGTGAGAATGTGTGTGGAACCTAGTCGGGAACCAAATTTAAAACACAACAGCCTTCGATAGTCACAGAACTTGGTTCAAATCACCTCAATAGCCAGGTCAGAACTAGCCTACACCATACGCAAACCCTTATGACTATGAAGCTGACTTGTACAGTGTAAGTGATAGTGGCTCCCCACCTCAGAAGTGGCAAAGAAACAACCTCCCCCATCCTGGTAACTCTAATGCCTCGGTCTAGCAACTCTTTCTTCGAGAAGCGGGGTATTCCCTTCTAAGTTCAAGTGCAACCGGCTCAAGAAGAGGGGGAAGAAGTATAGACTTTTGGAAGCTCAGCCAGTGTAGCCGAGTCTCCCGCTGCGAGCTTCATGAGATGAAACATGGATACCATAAGCTTTTGCTTTATTGAACTATATACACTCCGGTGGGGTTATTAAATTTTCAATCCGACCCACCACTTTTTTGGAGTTCTTTTTGCTTCTTTTTTTTTTTTTTCAATTGCATCTGTACAACATATCTACATGGTGCAGCATATATACAAGAAATTTCTCCTTAAGCCAGTAGACTATCCCTCTTTTGAAGCTTTATTGCAACCCACAGCTTCAGTCCTTAGACTTCATCACCACTAGACCAAGTTGAGGTGCACTTCCTTCACTATAAGAAGAAGAGAGGTTCCGCCTAGAAGTACTACCCTCATATGCTACCCCAAGCAAAAGGAAACTGCCTCCTTACCACCTCATCCATGGAGAGCTATGTGAAAGGTGCAGGTGTCCAAGTTAGGTCACAACCGACAAGAGTCATACGTGTGTTTCGAAAAGTTCTAGTTAGTCCACTGAGGTGACTTGAACCTAGCCCTGATTTCTCAAAGAATTAAGTCTGAATAAACCTGAAGTACCTTAAACCTAGTTCCCATAAGGTTCCAGCGCAGTTAGGTGCAGTAAGGTCCAACCAAGCTCCAATCTTCGACTTTATTGGACTAGTTCAATCATCAAGCTCAATCAACGAATATGAATGTTATGCAAATGCTATTTCAAATATGCAAAGAATAATGGAATTTTTCACAGAATTCGAAAGATTTTTACACAGAGAAAAAATAAAACAATTTTGGCACTCACAGTAGAAAATATGTACAACTATTTACACGGGCGTGCCGCTTTATTTTACAAGAATTTATGGGTTCTAACAAAGTTATTTATTTAGGTGTATACATAATTGATAAAGAATTTTATGTATATATTGATATCATATTTTATTTTATTTTATTTATTATAATGCTTTTATTCCTCAGATTTATTTGAAAATTATTTTGAAAACTATAGTACAAAATATCTTTTGCAAATATTTACAAACATTTGAAATCCATTTTGCAAAGATTTTGCAAACACTATATATACATTTTCACAACATTTTTACAAAATATTTTCACAATCATTTGCAAATAGGTTTTCAAATCCTTTATTTCACACAAATAGAAAATTTTGCAATCAAAATGTTTTTACAAAGGTTGAAAATATTTCACAAAAAGTTTTCCAAACAGTTGACACCATTCTTCAAATCATTTTGCAAATGTATTTTTAACCTGATTTATTAATCAGTATATATACAAAAAGATTCTGAGGAGTAAGAAGTATTTATTAATGAATTATATCTCATTTTATATTTATTAAAAATTACATGAAAGTACGAGTTATGGATATAGTATATACAGAGTATATACGACCCCCCTATACTTAGCATGAGCTATGTCCTCATAGATCGGAAAAGAGAAAGAGAAGACATAACTCGTACTGAGTAGAGAAAAGTCTATACTACAACGACTAAACGAATGAAAGAATAACGAGATAAATGAATAAGAAGATGACCGTCCCCCCTATACTTAGGATCAAATAATCCTAAGTATATCAGACTGTACACAAGGCAGGGAGGGTCAAGGGTGGGAAGAAACAGATCAAAGAATTAACAAATCAGGGGTGCACCCCCCTATACTTAGGACAAAGTACGTCCTAAGTACAGAAAACTGACACAAAGGGGTGACACCTTTTATTTAGATACAGAGGATAGAAAAAGGAAAAGAAGAAAAGAAGAAAAGAAGAAGAAAAGATATATATATATATATATATACAGATAGATGAAAAGATCGTGGAGAATATACACATCACTCCCCCTATACTTAGGGTGAGATATCCCTAAATATAGGCAACAAAAGGAGTGACGAAAAATGTGCAAGGAAAGAACAACTCGGTGCGTACCCCCCTATACTTAGGACAAGGTACGTCCTAAGTGTAGTCACAAAGATATGGCGATAGATCTAGGGCACACATAACATGCGGGAGAAAGGATGAACAGAATACACATATATACAAGCGGTGAAGAGACTGGTGAAGTACAAGACGGTATCTGACAAGCGACTACCGTGCTCTCGTCGTCGTCTCCCTGTGAGAACGAGGACGCGGTCAGAAGGTGAAAATACACCCGAATATGCAATCAAGTGGGTGTCAGCTACCGGGGTCAACAGATCGAAAGGATAGATATCGGGTCCGGTAGCATGAAGCAGTCAATCGGCTCATATGGTCAACATGAGGGAACAGAGCCAATACCGTAAAACCGAGAGGAAGAAAGAGCAGTACAGACTCCTCCTAATCAATCATGGTCTCAGATAGATCAGAAATAAGGCATATGAGACAGTGTGCTGCACGGTGGTGATATAATCCGAAAGTCACAAGAATACACCGAACAACACAATATGTGCCTCACTCCTGCGAGGGTCCTCAAGGTGAGCAAAATTAGAGAATAATTAGAGTACTCTGCTCCGTGCTCCAACAGACAGGAGACACAACCAGGGAGGAAACCGAGTACATAAGTCAGAAGGTCCGGCTTCATGCTCCACCAACGGGGAGACACCAGAAATGAAGCCGCGTACCTAGAAAATGATGTACCCTCCCGCAGATAACCCTCGGAGAGTGGTACATGCTAAGCAATGAATAATCAGAACAGAAGCTCACCCTGGCGAGGGTCGTCAAGGAGAGCGGGCTCAAAGGAGCCTGATCCATCAGACGGATCACAGAGACGGTCTCGATAGGCGACAGATCGGCTACCAACAGAAGAGACCGAAAAATCGAGAAAGTGTGGCAGCGTCCCGCAAATAACCCTCGGGGAGCGGGCTGCCAACTAGTCATGGGAATAGCAGATATCAAAAACTCAACCCTGCGAGGACCGTCAAGGCGAGCAGACTCAAAGGAGTCTAATCAGATGGGTCCCATGATCCGCAGATCGGATAGGCAACCCAGGATGGGACCAAAAGTATTGCATATCAGACGACCCGGCTCCGTGCTCCAACAGAGAGGAGACACAATCAGAAGGTGGGAACCGAGCGTAAATAGAGTGTCGCAGCCTCCCGCAGATAGTCCTCGGAGAGTACTGCGATCTAGGCAGGGAATAGTCAGAAAGTGCCTCTACCTTGCGAGGGTCGTCAAGGAGAGCGGGCTCAAAGGAGCCGGATCCATCAGATGGATCCACATAGTGGTCTCAGTAGTCGACAAGGCGGCTACCAACAGAAGAGACCAATCAGATCTGAAATATGTCGTAGTCTCCCGCAGATAACCCTCGAAGAGCTACGAACTAATCAAATGAATAATAAGAGGTCATCCTTGCGAGGACCGTCAAGGAGAGCGGACTCAAAGGAGTCTAAACAAGTCGGTCTCATGCCCCAACAGATTAGGCGCATAATCAGAAATGGAGACCGAGTGCACAAATCAGATGAGTCGGCTCCGTGCCCCAACAAGGTGGCAGCACAGGAAATGAGTGAAGCCGATCGTAAAGAAAGTGTCACATCCTTCCGCAGATAGTCCTCGGGAAGCGATGTGAGCTATGCAGTGAATAATCAGAGTACATCTCGTCCTTGCGAGGGTCGTCAAGGAGAGAGAAGGGCTCGAAGGAGCCGGATCCATCAGACGGATCCACAGAAATATAGTCTCGATAGACGGCCGACCGTCGACCAGTAGAAGAGACCATTATAGCAATAATGTGTCATAGTCTCTCGCAGATAACCCTCGTAGAGCTATGAACCAGGCATGGAATAATCAGAAAAATGGAGCTCTGCCTTGCGAGGACCGTCAAGGAGAGCGGACTCAGATGAGTCAAATACATTGGCCTCGTGTACCAACAGGTCAAGTACACAATCACAGGGGGAGGCCAATCAAACATATCGTACGACTCGGTTTCGGGTCCCATGACAATGGCGACCCAAGCAGTGAATGAAACCGCAGTCCTAGAAATTGTCGCATTCTCCCGCAGATAGTCCCCGGGGAGCAATGCGAGCTATAGCAATGAAGGTCATGGGAATGCTGGCAAGTCATCTCAGGTCCTCAAAAGCAATAAATCATTCAATTATTCGGAGGGTATAAGATCATGTCAGGGAGCGAATAATCATGTCATTCACCAAGCATCCCTTGGGTCAATCCAGTCAACTGAGATGGCACGAAAAATAGTCAGGAATCCTCTAAGTGCCAGGGGTGGATAATGAAGTCAGGAGATCGAGGATGGGTCACTCATGTAGAAGAGAAATCATGTGGGTTCCAATCATCGTCATCAGGAAGCATATATCAAGATAGTCTATTCAGCCCAGAAATCACAGATGGTAGGAACCTCGAAATGGATAAAACAATAGAAACATCCTGATATCATCCTCAAATCACTGAAGCTCATTACATCCTCAATCCGGCGTGCAAGATCTAAATCTTCAATAAAGAATCACACCTAATTATCATGCATCACAAAAATCCTCAATAAGCACATATGCATGCATCAAAAGTCAAATCCACCAAATCAATCTCAGCATCCGCAATATTATGCCCGACTTACACAAATAATCTGTATAAATAATCCTCGATGCGGGCCTCATCAATATGCACAGCATTCCCGGATAAAGAGAGAGATGATACAGAGGGTACGAGGAGGGCGGGCGAGAAAATTGGGACATAGACAAAATTGGGTGTTCCACACAAGGCGGGAACACCGTCAAAATTGCGGTCCGAAGAGCGGTCTCTCCTCGAACCAGAGAAGATGGTACGATGGATACATAGAAGATGGTGAAGAAGCGGGAAACAAAGGACTTGGCGAAGAATGATTGAGCTCAAGCGCCAATATCACGACTCGATGTATGATGAAGAGATATATGTATAAGAGAGATAGAGAGACTCAAAGATGAAAAATGCATGACTCACACGGACGGGACCGTCTACTCTAATAATGAATGGAAAACACAATGAACTCCAAGTCACAATCAATACACAAGGCAACACCCCCAATTCACCTACTCAACACAGTGAAGACCATCAGGTGACGGTCATTTATCTTTTCATTTTTAGAGTTAGGTGAGAATCACAAAAATTGTACAATCACGTAGGAGGCTTGATAGGATTTGGGCTCTACTCCTTAGTGTGTACGTAAGCAATTTAAAACGCATACAATGAGGGGGTTGCTCTCCCCAAAACAAGGAAATCCATCATGTTTTATTTTAAGTCCAATAGAGTTAGCAGTCCCGATTTTATTTAAGTTATCACTTTTTTTTGGGTATTTTCAATGCACGTGCCTATCGCGGTTCCAATTTCCATTAAGCATCCTAAGTGGTCAAAAACATAGGGAGAAGTCGGAAAAGCCATGCAAGTCGGAAATCGATGATGCATGCTAAGTAAGAAGACTTACAGTGCTTCCCAGCTCTCTCCATGCGGGATGCATAACAGAATTGAAACCTATGCTATATGCAAATGCAAGCCGAAGAAATCGCCCTAGGATAGTAACTGCTATTATCGTGAAGCACCACAAGTCGGTCACTTATCCCTAACCTAAGGGTCCGGTCTTGGCTCACCCCTCCTCTTCTCGACACGCTCGAGTTCAGGAGTAGCGCTTGATGGGGCTCGCTCACGGCACAGGGGTTAAGAGATAAATGAACCGACTGTTTAGATTTGACTAGGTCCAAAACGCACTATAGGTACATGCAAATATATTAGGGTGTTTGGGCCTTAATCTATCGGCAAGCAATTCCTAAGCTAGGGCTCATTCACACAAAATAATAAAAATAAAATAAAAACGAAAAAGTGTCAAAACCGTCGAGGCCCCCAAGGGAACAATCCCTCGGGCAATGGACCTCGGGAGTCGGAGTGTACCTGTGAGAGTCCTGTATTATTACAAAATTCTAAGGGTCACTCTCTCACATAAATATACCTAATAAAATGAAATAATATAAAATGCATAAAAATAGAGACTGTCTGCAAAAGTTCTCCGTCTCCTGTCATAGATGCTCTCTCCTGTTGGCTGGGCATAGAAGAGCCAACTCCGCCTTGCTGGGGTGCATAGGTCCTCCTAGGAGGTCCTCCGTCGCTTGGCGGTCCCTCGCATTAAAGACAAAAAGAAAGAGATGGTCAGAGCAGTCCATGAATAATATCAAATAAAATTCACTCAAATAAATAAATGAAGGACATGGACAAAGGATCAAATAAATGAACAAATAACCACACAAAATCATACAAAATCCGTTGCCTCCCCGGCAACGGTGCCATTTGATGAACCCGGTGAACGGTGGTCTTAAATTCCTCACAAGGCGGGAACTTAGTCGCTGAGTCGACCACGCAAGATCCGGAATCAATCAACAATTAACCCACAATAAATATATGCAATAAATATCAAAAATGTGGAGTTAAAATTTATTATAACTCTACATGTAAAATGTGTATAGGTGTAAGCACAAGTAGAGGTCGAATACTGGGAGGCGAAGGGAATGTATGTGTAATGTATCAATTATTCAATCCATTGATCATGTCCAATTATTGTTTTAGTGGGTTTTAGGTTTTTATAATTTTTTTTTTATTTTTTTCTTTTTCATATTTTTAGGGTTTTTCATTTTCTAGACTCAATATATATATATAATTATACCATATATATTTTTTTTGGAATTTTTTTTTTTCAAAATCATTTTCTAATTTTTTTTTTGTATTTTATAATTTAAACAGTACAAACATGGCTTCTTTTTCATTTTTAATAATTAGGAAAAATGCAAAAAAAAATGCAAAATAAAATATGAACGTGAACAAGCAGGGCATAGAGCACCTATCCTAATTTTTGTGGATTTTTAGAAGCCATCTAGGTATTTTTAATAAATAGATAAAGAGACAAAAATGAAACAGCCTGGCAGGGGTATTTTTGCAAATAAAATAAGTTACAGGGACACAGGTGCAAAAATACCAGAAAGTTATAACGTTTTCTGCGATTTTATGGATTAAAATTAAATATGCAAACCCGCCAGGGCCCCCTTGAAATTTACCCACCACGTGGGACTGCATGTGGTCCGTACCCACAGGGACCAAAATGTAATTATAGAAAAGTTAAGGGTCCTGGTTGTAATTCTTCAGAAAAATATAACATTGGAAATTTTATTTCATGGACTAAAATTATATTTACAAACATACAGGGGGTCTTATGCAAAATACCCACCTCACGTGGGACGACACGTGAGGTGACGTGGAATGGACCCAAAAGTAATATCAAAGCAATACCGGGGGTTCCATGCAAAAATTCCACTTTATTTACAACGTTAAACTTTAGTTACAGGACTAAAAATGAAATACAAAAAGGCGGGGGTCAGATGTGATACCCCCAAAAGTGCGCGCGATCCAACGGCTGATCTTCGTTCACTTGACACGTGGCGCCTCCACTTGCGCCGATAACGCTTCGCCGATGAGCGGAGAGGATTGGATCTCGCGTGAGATCTGACGGTCGTAGCAGCGCTCCATCGAACGGCTGTGATTAGAACTGGGGCCTTCGTCTTCATCCAACGGCGGGGAGCTGGCGTGGAAGAACAGGGAAGAACACTCGTCGGGGCGAGCTTCCTCCGGCTGGATCTCGCTCTCCCGCCGATCATCTTCGCGCCTGAAGGTCCAAGAAGCTTCCTGGAAGGTTCCTCTAGCTTCTGGAGGTGTCGGATCGGACAGAGGTGGCCTAGAGCGCCGCCACGAGGTCGGGGAAGAAATGTGGCTCGAAGTACCTCCGCCCGCGTTCAAATCGTCTCCTGGTGCTCTTCTTTGCACCTAACCTGCACAGGAAGGTCGCACGGCTCGAGGGCGTTCTCCTCGACCAGGGGTTTGAAGCTGTTAGCATGAAAATGGGTGAGGTGGCGAAGCCTCCGGCAGGGTGGCGGAGCGAGACTTCGATTCGCGGAACCAAGGGGGTTTCGGTTGGGTGAAAGTGACTGGCTGGTGGAGAGGGCGAAGGGAAACGAAATGGTGGCGAAAGCGGGTCGGGAAACGTCGGGGTCACCGTGGAGAAGTCGCCGGAGCGGAGCTCCGGCGAACTTCGAATCGCCTAAACTAAGCAACAACTAAGTGCTACTGACTAATCTAATGACAGAAATGAAATGCTGAAATGAAATCCTAACTAAAATAAGGAAAAGCGCAGCTCTTATACCTGGGGGCCGCCAGGGAGCAGGGTGGCCGCCGGAGCGCCACCGCGACAAAATTGTCCACCATCTCCGGCCGATCGAGGTGCTGGGACGCGCCTCCTGTCACGAGGGCTTCGCCAGGAACTGATTCGAGCACAGAAATGGGATAGAAATTGGCCAAATTCGGCGGAGAAGGTGGAAGGAGTTATTTATTTACAGTCCAAGGGACCCCCATTGACCGGCGATTATTAAGGAATCGGGGCTATGTACAAGGGATCTAAGTGGACGACGAGAATCTTGGATGATCAGAGAACAAATCTCGTGAAGGGACTGAGGGCGATGGATCACTGAGCCACGCGGGAAAAATGGAGGAAAAAGGGGGAAAAGATGGTTCGCGTCAACTCAGGCGCCTGGGGGCGCAGTTGACCGACCGGTCAACAAACGCCAGGACCTGATTGGTCCACGTCAATCAGAAATTGACTGATTTATTTAACGTATTAAATGAATTAATTAGAATTTACTTATAAAATAAAAAATGTTTATAATTTAATGTAGTATTTATTTATGATTTTTATTTAATTTTTTTGAAGTATTTTATTACGGTTTTATTAAGATAATGTGTATATGTATGTATTTACATGTATTTTTGTGTATTTTATTTTTAATTTGTTTATTTTCTTTTATTATTTTATTGGCTTATTTTATAAATTTATAATTTATTTTTGTGAGTATAAAGGTATTTTTGTTTAATTTTTATGAGTTTATTTACATTTTAAATAAATGTGTTTGTGTATATGTAAGTATACTTATAGGTATTTTACCTATATAATATATATTTTATTTATTTAATGGATTTTATGTGTATTTATTATGGATTTGTATTTTTGATAAGATATATATAATATATACATTATATATAAAAAAAAATATAAAGGAATAAAGAATTAAAGAATGTTTTCCTCTTTTATTTATGTACATACTCCTCATAGGTATTTTGCCTATATATTACATAGACTTATTTTATTTACAAATTCTTTTGGGTTTTATTCTAAGGCTAATATGTATATGAATTATATACATTATTTACAAGATTCTGAAAATATGAATTTATAAAAATAATGAATATTGAATAAAATGAATATTTTAATTATGTACAAGAAGGGCCAAAAACCTAACTTCCACAGGTGGACTCCAAAAATTATGAAACCAATTTTATAAAATAGTTCATGGAATGCTATATACAATTAAAGGTGAGTTTGGGTGATTTGGAGTTTTTATTTGTAAGATATGGGTCTGTGAAGTTGAGATTTTTGCTTTTTATTTTGTGTATTCAATGTACACTGTGTATTATTTTTACACAAACTCAATTTTGTATTTTTATTTATATTATTATCTACAACTTTTATGAACAAGGTTTCTTTATTTGATGAATAAATAATTATGTACAAAATAGGTGCCAAAAATGCATAAATGAATGGATGAATAAATGAGGTATTTATTGTATTATTGGCCCTTATCTCCCCCTACTTTAGTCCTTGTCGACCAAGTCCATGATGGCCTTGGTCTCGGGTTAGGGTCATAAAATATTTGCAATATTTTATTCCTTTTTCTTTTCTTCTCTTTATTCTATAATTTTGGCATTAAAAACCTTATTTTATGTACATTAAATACAATTAATAATGAATGCTATTTTATACAAATTAATGCTATTTACATGCATTTGCTGGGGTTTTTAAGGCCAAAATGATAGAATAAAGGTGATGAAATGGAGATTCATCAGGAGCCCTCATCAGGTCCGGATGAGGTGATCTATATGAGTGAGCTCAGTTCGGCTGTTCTGAAGCCATAATTGAGCAAGCAGCCGTGTGTCGACCCTCGTTGGACGTTCCCTACACCTCACTATTATTCTTCGGAGTATGATTCTGACAACGACACATCTGTATACTACCCACCCCCTCGCTCCCGCAAGAAGGTCTGTCACAAACCATCTTGATCCTTGTATATTCTCACTCCTCCTTGTATAGATTTTCCTCCATTTATTTCCCTCCCTTCCCCCGTGACTCGCATTGCTCGCCCCAGTTCCGTATCATTTCATTTTGTGGCTATACTTAGGATGACTAGATCCTAAATATAGGAGGGTGAATGACCGAGTTGCTGCATTTCTTCTTGTATATTCCTCTCCACTCTCATCATTTACCCAATCTTGTGTTCTATCTAATACTTAGGTTGACCATAGCCTAAGTATAGGGGGACCTACCCGCTGTGTATTCTCCCATATTCTTATATTCTTTTCACCATTTATACTTAGTACGAGCTATGGCTTTTTGTCACCTAATGCCATGAGGACATAACACATGCTAAGTATAGGGGGGCGTGTATATATTACATATATACTTCCCCATAACTCGTACTTTCACGTATTTTTGTATATATTATACAATAATTATGGGGTGGGTAAAAAAACTAAAAAAAATTTTTCAAAAACAAAACTCTTAAAAAAACATTTCAAAAAAAGTGTCCTTTCTTATTTAAAAAAAACTCTAGAAAAAAAAGAGCAAATCTTTTTCTAACAAACAACAAATTCTTTATTTCCTTTGTTTGTCAAAAAAACTTTTTGCAAAAAAAAACTTCTTCTATTTTTTTTAAAAACTAACTAATAAGTTGGTTTAATCCCTGACACAATTCACTTTCACACAATGCTAGTGATGTTCAAGAACACTTCGTTTATGAGGTCTTCAGATTTTGAGTTAACCAACCTTAGTCATTAGGGTCTTGGACTTAATTATTCACATTTCCCTAGTTTGAAAGATTTGTGTGCTATATTGCATGCTTAGTCTCTACCTTAAAAAATATGCTCAACACCTCACATACATGACTACAGTTATGATGAGATGAGTTGAAATTTCACTTTAGGAACTGGGATGAGGGATTTGAGTTTGGACTTGATTTAATGATGCTCGAGGATGGGATAAAATCAATGAAGGATTCATGAAACCTGAGTGTCAGCATCTTTAGCCAGTATGAGAACATGGTTCGTGTACTATATTTTGACATTTACCTATGTGCCAAGGTGTGATAAAATAAAAAATTGTTGATCAGTGTGCGCCAACTCTTAGTAAAAGCAGTGGAGCTAGCCAAAAATACCAAAAAGCAATGAAATGTCAAAGAAAGACTCTCATTCCATACAAAGTCAACTACCAAAAGAGCTTCCACCAAAGGCGAGCGCTCCCAACCATTTCAAGGTGTCTACTTGGAACACCGCTATTAGGACCATGAGTCGGGCTAGCACCAAAAAAGGGCTCTACATTGTAAATGCTACAAGTCTGGGTGTAGAAGGTATAATAGATACTCAAAAAAGGCACATCCCGGTGTACTCCCAGGAAAACAAGTGCATATGACTCCAACTTCTCTTGACAGACGCATTGATCAACACCAAAAAAATATGCGTTGAGTAATAAGGCACTTGAGAGGATCCTTATTCCAATGAGAGGGAGAGAAGAAATGACACAATCCTATGCCCTCTATCAACTGGCCTTCCATCTACACTTTCAAGTCTGACAACTAAAGAGACGATGAATTGGATGCAAGAAATGCTTTATTCCCTAGTGTTGAGGATCGAGTTCTTAGGAGAGTCTCTTGGACTGGAACCTTGGGTGACGTTGTGACTCTACTCTTGTAACTGTGGTCAATACTTAAGTCATATCCCTACTATATATGTATACAAAGAGAGTCTGATGATTAGGGAAATCAGATACCTTTTGACTAGAGCTTGGTTCATCTCAGAATTTTAAGATCTCTAAAATCGAGGGTTCTTGAACGGATCAAGTCTTGTATTCACATGCACAGTCAGGGATTAATCCAACTTATTCATTCTTTATTTGCTCAAGGACTAGCAAAGTTTAAGTATAGGGGGGTGATGAATCCACGATTCATCATCTCAATATCTTGATCTTAGCAAAACCACCGAGTAAAGTCTTAAATAATTGTACATAAAATCATTAAATTAACAAAATGACTCTTGTAAATAAAACACACTAATTATTGTATATTAGATTTTACAAAATAAATTAACAATAAAAAGCCACAAAATTAAAAGAGTTTTTCACCGGTAAATAGCCTAAAACTTCATGTATTTTTAATAATTTCAATTAAACTCCTTTTTGACTAATTCTTTCTCTAACCTGTTCATAAAAATGTATATAAAAATACAGAAATACAAAACAAATTTTAACACAAATAAATGCTCTTAGATCTCAAAGGAAAAAAATCGTAAATATCAACTTCCAAGCCATATTCCCGCTCTGTATGAACTCCAAATTCAGCAAATTCACTTTTAAAGTTCAAGTTAAA
Source organism: Ottelia alismoides (assembly GCA_037367405.1). Lineage (NCBI taxonomy): Eukaryota > Viridiplantae > Streptophyta > Magnoliopsida > Alismatales > Hydrocharitaceae > Ottelia > Ottelia alismoides. The sequence continues at coordinate 372,969 of JAZKJV010008362.1, read as the reverse complement.
AAATTATCTATCTAACGGAAGTGGTTTCATTAAAATCGGAGCTCATTTGCAAAAGTTGGGTTTTGGGACCTAGATGTACATTGTACATTATGTATATATATTCATTATTTCTTCATTTTTTATTTTATCTTTCTTAATTACTCAAAATACAAAAAAATCATGTTTGTGTTGTATTTTGATTATAGTATTTTATTGTATTTTTCTATTGTATATATCTCTTATTAAAAAGACAAAAAAATATAAATTAGAGAAGGAAATAAAAAATGTACATATTGTTTGTCTTCTTTTGTATATTCTCCACTTTTTCTCTTTTTATTTTTATTCTCCTTTTTTAGTATCATACTTTATTTATTTATTTATTATTTATTTTCCATTCTCTACAATAACTTCTATTCTACTACAGACCTCCATTCCACTCCATATTCTTCATCCAACCTCCCATTCAACTCCACCAATAATATAACCTCCCATTCAACTCCACCAATAATGTAACCTCCCATTCAACACCACCACCATTCTAACTTCCCTTTCTCTTCTCTTTATTTCATTTGTACATCCTCATTTTTTCTCATCCGCCATTCTAATAGAAAAAAGGAGAGAGCTTGGAGTGTTTTGTTGGTGATAGCGGCGAAGCGTATTCCTCAAGCGACGATCTCCTTTAGGCGAGATCCGCGGAGCTCCACTCCACGTCACGAGTTCCTCATCGAGCTTGCGTAGCTTCTCCAATTTTGATTTCACCAATCAGATCGAAGCAACGACAGGAGTCCAGCGTAGCTGCTCCGCAAAACTGGTGAAGCTCAGGTAAGTATTCCCTCTCTTATCCCTTGTTATTTTGTTTATCTCACATTTTATTTCCTTGTTACTTTCACCACACCATCATTTTTTCCTTGTTATTTCATGTTTATCTAATTACAAAGTAGTCCATGCGTGAGTTTTCTTTCCTGAAATTGTACAGATACCCCTATCTTTATAGATTAATTTGGATACCAATGTCGCATCATTTTATTCAATGGAAAATATCATGATGTTGAGCAACTTTCATATTTATTTGTATTTTTGTGAGTTATGGTGAATTAACTAAAATTGTTTAAGTGAAATTCTACATATTTTACCTAATCTAAGCTCTTAAATTCATATCTAACTCATGGTTGCTCCAAAAATTCTTACAAAATCAGGAATGATGCGTTGACGTATGATCGAATTACTATCCAATTTAAGTGAAATTGGAATGATATTGTGCCTAAAATAAATTATAGAGTGATTTGGATATTTGATTTTTAATTAAATCCACATACATCATTTTTTCGAAATTTCAAATCTCCTGGATTGCATATAAAAATACCATTTTGTGATAACTCGGTCTTTGGCTAATTTGACATTGTAGATTTATTAGGATTTAATTACTCACAGTCACTCTGTTTTCACTAAAAAAATACATAAAAAATTCATATTTTATCAAAAAAATCCAAAAATATTATTATATTGTCCTTGCATCATGTTTTCATTCCAATAAAATTTTCATGATTTTTCCTTACTGTTTATGTGGAAAATTAAGAAAAAACCCATAAAAAGTGTGACTATTTAATTGTTGCATTTTGACCCTGAAAATTTCAAAAAAATATATGTTGCATTCATCATTGGATTAAGTTTACTGAAAAAATACAATTTGTCTAAATTGGATTAATTTCTCATTAAAATTAATTTGGCTAAATTTTGTGCTTTCTTATTTACTTAATTCACCCGCATTTTGTATTGGCATTTGTTTTTGCGTAAAAAATTTAAAAAGAATGCAATGAAAATCTACATCTAAAGTTTTGAACTGAACCTAAAGTTGTTCCTTTGCCTCAATGTGTTCGACCCAAGACTTGCCCGGGATATAAATTAAAGCCGAGATACACTTCACGGAGATTTTCTCTCGGTTCTAATTGATTCGCTAAGTATACGTACTACGACGTGTCTGAATTATTTATCGTATTTAGCAACTCATCAGATACATGGAACCCTAGGCAGATCCGGTTGCGCCTAGGGATCCACAAGGACCATGGATCATGAGGCTTCAATCTGGCGCATGAATCAAGGCAATATGAGGTTAGGTTCAGGTGTGAGAATTCAGAGAAAATGCTCCGATGAAAGGAACTCGACCTGACCCAGTCTGGAAGAGACCCTTGACTAAGGTCATCGGTCTGAGTTGGACCAATCAGAATTAAGGATATACATAAATAAAAGTATAATCTCTATAAAATAGTAAATGAATTTAAAATAAAAAGTGTATAAAATAAAAAAACGTTTATTGTTTTACAAACTATTTTATGTGATTTTTAGTTATTCTTATGAGAAATAAAATAATGTATATACATAGTATAGTATTATAAACAAGAATAATATACTTATGTATTATGTACACACATTTTTATTTAATTATTTTTACAAAAATACTTTTATTTTATATTTTATTTATTTACAAAATGATTTTAGGAGTATAAAATAATTTTTATTTTATTTTTCTAAATTATTTATAGGTATAATATAAAAAGAAGGTATGGTGTGTATATGTGTATTTTATACAACAGTTGGATGATTTTATTTTACCTATTTTTATTTTATTTTTATATTATTTCTAATGTTATTTACATGGTTGTAAAAGAATAAAAAATGTATTTTGTCAAAAATAACTAGATAAATATTATGTACATATATAGAGGATATGTAATGTACAATACATAGTAAACCTTATCTCTCTCTATTTATTTTACTTTACGATCAAGTCAACACTTGACCTTCTTTTGGGGTCTAGGTCACTCTGTATTCATTCTAAATACATCGTGATTTTTATTTTCTCTTTATTCTTTTATTTTCCAAAAATAAAGGCTAATTATGCATTATTAAAAGGGCATGCAGAATGCTAACTTATTATATTTACAATTGTTTACATGTGTTTTTGCTAAAAATAAGAGCTAAAATAAAAGAATAAAGAATGAGAATCGTAGATTCATAATCCTCCTATATTTTACCTTTGCTAGTCCCTTAGCAAACACTTATTTGAAAAAGAAGTTAGAAAGAAAAAGAACAAGAAAAGAAAAAGAATCAATTGATGATTAAACTTATCTTCATAAAATTTGAGTATGGAGCTCAGTCAGACCTTTGTATTATTAGTTTGGCAGAACCTTATTGGGACATAGGTTTAAGACCTAACAACTTATGAGTTCTACAATTCTATGGGTAAGACTCCTCAATAACCAGGTCAGAACAAGTCTACATACGCAAACTCTAATGACTAGGAATATTTCCCTGTACTTTGTAAGTGATATGTAGCTCCCCACCTCAGAAATGACAAAGAAACAACCTTCCTCAACAAGGTAACTCTAATTCCCCAGTCTAGCAGCTATTTCCTCAAGGAGCAGGGTATTCCCTTCTATGTTCAAGTTCAAGCAGCTCAAGAAGAGGGAGAAAGAAGAGAATGGACCGTGACTAGTGTAGTCACATTCTTGGAGCTTAACCAGTGTAGCTAAGTCTCTCGCTGTGAGCTTCATGAGATGAGAAGGTGTAATATATAAGCTTTGCTTTATTGACTATATACACTCTGGCAGACATTTTATTTTCAACCAGGCCTGTCCACTTTTTTGGAGTTTTTTTCTTGATTTTACACATTTTTTAAATGTGCATGTGTACAACATATCTACATGGTGCATCATATACATAAGGAGTTTTTCTTCTTGTGCCAATAGACTATCCCTCTTTTGAAGCATTATTACAACCCACAACTCCTGTCTTTAGACCTCAACACCACTAGACTAGTTTGAGGTGCACATCCCTCCCTAGAAGAAGATAAGAGGATCCACCTTGAAGTACTACCCTCGTTTGCTACCCCAAGCAAAAGAATTCTGCCTCCTCACTACCTCATCTATGTTGAGCTACGTGCAAGTTTGTGTCCATGTCAAGCCATTGTCTTTGAGAGTCATGTGTGCATTGTTAAGTGTTCTACTTAGGCTCATCAAGATGACATGTGAACATAGCCTAGTGGACTCAAACAAATAAGTCACTAATGGACCTGAAAAGTCTTCACCCTAAATCCTATAAAGTTCCTCCGAAGTTAGGTGGATTAAGGTCTTAATCAAGCTCCATTTCTCAATTTAATTCCAGACTAGTTTAAATGTCTACTATTATTTAGAAGAATATACAAGAAGGAATGTACAAGAACTCTTTTTTTAAAATATTTTTCAAAATATGCAAGATTTTAAGACATTTTTTATTTCAGGAGAAAACGGTTTTTCCCAAACATTTACAAACAATTTTTTGCAAAATTTTATTTTCCAAACATTTTTCAAAGAAATTGTACTATATACATAGTTTTTTTACAAAAATATTTACAAAAACTTCACATTAAAAACATTTTTACAAACATTTGTGCGAAATTAGTTTTTACAAAAGTCTATTTACAAACATTTATGTGCAGGAAAAATTTTAATTTTTTAATGATTTTTATTTCGTGGGTTTTTTGCCAACTTATTTATAGACACACAGTACTCAAGGTATGGGGTATGGATAAAGAATATATAAAATATATATATCACTCCTTATACTTAGCTCGAACGATGTCCTCAAAGTGATCAAAGAGCGATGAAAGGAAAATATAACTCGTACTGAGTATTGGGAAGTAAAAAGGAGGCTATATTACAATGATGAATGAAAGAATGTAACGAATAGAGGTTGGTGATCCCCCTATACTTAGGATTAAATAATCCTATGTGTAGAAGAATCTACACAAGGGAATAACTGAGGTATAGGATGCACATGGTTTACCACCCTTATACTTAGGGTAAAATATCCATAAGTATAAGCAACCAAACAGAGTAAAAAGAATCAAATGAATAATCAACATATGATACCCCCTATACTTAGGGTAGAGTGCACCCTAAGTATAGCATAATCATATGGGAATGAGGTCTCAGAATAAAAGAATGTATGATATGGATAATCTGGATGTATACAGTTGTGGGTAAGAAGTGAGAATCAGGTATGAGATGCAACTGATGTGAGTCGAAGATCACATATCATACAAAATGAATAGGGACAATGTCAACGATCAACAGATCATGATCGAGATATGGCTTCAGGCACTGACCATTAACTCGAAAGGTAGATTTAGATGACAACACAGATATGTCAATGCTTCTGTTGTCATGCACCTTTCTGATCAAGTATGGTACCTTTCATTTGCTTTGTAACTTTCTTGGAAATAATCTCCACCTAGCATCAAATAGACATACTCTCTGATTCACTTTCTCCTTATATTGCAGGCTACTCGGAAAGGTTGTATCTCTCAACTCCTCTAAGGTTGCCAACTCTGCTTTCCTCTGTTCTCCTACACTGTTGGTATCCAATAATAACTAAGTGATTGTCCAAAGCAACTTGTGCTTTATCTCCACAGGGAAGTGGCATGGTTTACCATAAATGAGATGAAAGGTAGATGTACCCGAAGGTGTTTTGAAGGAAGTCCAATAGTCCCACAAGATTGAGTCTAAAAGATGTGATAATCCTTTCAGTCTGGGCAGATGACCTTGTGAAGTATAGTATTAATGTCCATGTTCGATACTTTAGCAAGACCATTTGTCTGAGGGTGATATGAAGTGGCAACTCAATGATCAATGCTGAACTCATTAACAAGGGCCCTTACCTTGTCGTTGATAAACTAAGTCCCTCCTTCAGATATACATACTCTAGTCACCCCCAACTGTGAAACAATATTTTTCCTTTTTGCACAGTTTTAGCATTTGCAGCATGGACAGGGATGGCTCAACCTGACGACTCACATAATCTACAACAAACAGAATGTACTTGAATCCCTGACTCTTAGTTAATGGATCCATGAAATCTATGCTCCATGCATCAAAAATGATGTGAATGGGAAGCATCGGTATCATATCACGCTGTCCACAAGTGCCCATCCTCTGACACTCAGTACACCTCTTCACAAATTCATCAGAATCCTTGAAGAGGGTTGGCCACCATAGGCCGGATTGGAGCACTTTTTGTGTTGTCCTCCTCCCAGAATGATGTCCTCCTACCTTAAGCTTGTGGCAGTAAGTGAGGACGTTGTGGTGCTCCTCCTATAGAATGCATCGACGCCATACATTATCCCCCCTTCATGGTAAAGGGTGGGATCAGGCCAATGATATGACTCCGCCTTCACAAGGAAGGTCTCAAGTAACTGTCTGGGCCAACCTTGTGGAACTTTCTTTGCGACAAGATAGTTCACAATGTCGGTGTACCATGGAAGCGAGGTGATAGCAAGGATCGCCTCATCTGGGAAGGTCTCTATAATAGGTGCCATCTAATCAGAATCCTCGAGGTTCTCTAAACAAGAGAGGTGATCCGCCACCACATTCTTGACTTCAGGTTTATCCTTTATTTCAATATCAAACTCTTAGAGTAGAGGGATCCATCTAGTCAATTCTAGCTTTGTTATCCTTCTTAGCCATAAGGTATTGGATGGCGGTGTGATCTGTAAATATCGTCACTTTAGAACCCAAAATGTATGATATGAACTTATCCAAAGAAAAGACTACCGCTAACATCTCCTTCTTTGTCACAGCGTAATTCCACTGAGCGACATCCAAAGTCCAACTAGCGTAGTGAATGGCATACGACAATCCATCCCTCCTCTATCCTAGAACAACCCCTGTAGCAAAATCAGAAGCATCTGTTATGATCTCAAATGGAAGAGACCAATCGGGTGGCTCAAGGACAGGAGCCTCAACAACAAGTCCCTGGAGAGTCTCGAACGACGCTAGACATTTATCATCTACAATGAACTCAATGTCTTTCATCAGTAGATCAGTAAGAGGTCGGGGAATACAACTGAATTCCTGAATGAATCGTTGGTAGAAATGGACATATCCTATAAAAGACTACACCTATCGCAAATGGATGGTTGATTGAGTTTTTTTCTGATATCCACCTTGTCCGGATCGACCTCCATGCCCCTATTGGAGATGATATGAAAAAAGAGTGTCCCTTGAGTCATCATGAAATGACTATTCTCCCAAGATAATACTAGGTTGAACTCTATGCAACGTTGAAGTACATGGTCTAGGAAGTCAAGACAAGCATCAAACTCGTAGCCGTAGATCGAGAAGTCATCCATGATGACCTCTGAACAGTCACCACAATATCCGAAAAGATGGAAATAATTTACCTTTGGAATGTAGTAAGGGCATTACATAAACCAAAGGTCATCCGTCTAAAGTAATGTGTCCCAAACGGATAGGTGAATGTCATTTTATCCTGATCTTCGGGCACTATGTCCACCTGATTGTATCCGAAGTACCCGTTAACGAAACAGTAGTGACTCTTCCCAGCAAGCCTCTCGATAATATGATCAATAAATGGCAACGAGAAATGATTCTTCTTGGCGGCTTGACTCAATCGTCTGTAGTCTACACAAACCCTCCAAGAAATGGGTACCCAGGTAGCTATATCCTCTCTAGACTCGCTCAAAATTATTGTGATACCCATCTTCTTGGGTACCACATGCAATGGACTAACCCACTTGGAGTCAGAGATGGGGTAGATAAAATAGGCACTCCAATACTTCGTTATTTCCTTCATGACCACATCTCGAAGATTCTGGTTCAGTCGTCACTGGAACTCATGCAATGGCTTGGTGTCCATTTCAAGATAGATGTGGTGGGAGCACATGGCCAGACTTATCCTCTAAAGATTAGCTGCACTATCAAATCGCCTCGCAGTTTCTTTCAAGAACCTCCATCAAATGAGATTCTTGATCTCCAGTCAAATCCGTTGAGATAATGATTGGGAACATCTCTGGCTCACCTACAAGGAATCTGTACTTCATACTCTGCGACAAGGTCTTCAATTCAGGACATTTGGGAGCTGGCAAATCTGGCTTCTGAAAAGTCTAAGTGAAGGATACCATATCTAAATGGGATAACTCTCACTGCATCTGTGAATCTGACGAAGGCAACCCTACTGGTGTATCTGTCATCTGTACTAGCTCACTCTCTGCCCTAGTTGTCTGCTCTGTAGGAATTAGACATGGAAAATAATCATCAAATTCATCCCAATCAATGCATGAATCCAAGGGAAATGAATCTAAAGAACATGAAATATACTCTGCTTCGCTATCCTGTACGCGATCATCAGCCTCAAATGTGTCTGATGCCAAGAGTGTGCTCTCCAAACTCTCATTTGCCAAAATCTGTAAGTCTGTAGTATCTGAAGGTGTGACAAGGGCTTGCGTTGCTGGATCTGACTATACTGCTTCATCATCTATGATCACAAAGTCACATTCCTAGTGGACGTCTCACTTTGCATCTGTTATCTGGTGTGAATAAATTAACTTCTCTAAGCAGGTTGAATCTCTCTCTGGTTTCATCGATCGTCTCTATTTATACACTTTTTCCTGACGCAAATGTATACGTTCTCGCTATCATGATCGAACATCGCCTTAGCTGTGGTCAAGAATGGGCATCCTAGTATGATGGGGGTATTAGTCACAGACTCAGGGATATCCATGTCTAACACAACAAAGTCCAAAGGAAATTTCAGGCCTTGAATTGTGACGACCACGTCCTTAAATAACCTCTTTAACCTCTTGACAGATCTAGCAACAAACTGAAGGACTGTCCTGCTCTGTCAAAGAGGGACAAACTCGAATCGGTCGAGTAAGGCTGTCGGAAGAAGGTTAAAAGAAGACCTGTTGTCTAATAGGGTATGATCGAACCACTGCTCATGGTTATGGCATCTGACATATGGAGCTCCTACATCAGATCTCTTGGCTGGCAATCGGTTCTCAATGGCGAAGCAAGTGGCACGAGTAAGCACATGTATTTCTTTATTATGGTTCCTCGTCTTCCTACAGATGGTGGTCTTCCCTACCAAGTTCATTTGGAAGAGAGGGATGTGATCTAGTGCCTCCTGTAGAGTCAGTTGTATTTGGAATAAATCGATCATTTGTTGGTTGAACTCTAATTGGTGACTCTTTTTGATATTTTCATTTTTGGTCCCCTTTCCTAAGCAGAGTGCTTGAGGGAAGGGGATGGAGGGGCCCTCTCTAGAGAGATGAGGGTCGAGAATTGGTTCCTGATCATGTAGTAAACTAGAATACATATCAAGATCATAATGCAACACAGATGGACTCACAAGAGATATAGAAACCTTTCCTTTATTCATATTTTTGTTCTTTTCTATTTTTCCATTTTTTGTATTTTTCTGTCTAGAGATACAAAATGAGGTAGCACGACTTAAGGAGATATGGTGGCATCAGTAAAAGCATTTGGTGTAATGGTGGCATTAGCACCACCCTCTGCATCTGGAACGACGACGGCCTCAGTACCATTGGCTGGATCAACTTCCTTGGTGGCTTCAGCACCACCGTCATCATCATCATCATGAGTAGCAGCAGCACCGCTGTGATCCTCGTCTAGGCTCCAGAATTTGCACAGTGTCATCTCTCATATGAGGTACCACAGGCTGGTCACCTACCACTATTAAGTGTCACAAAATCAACATCAAATACATAGGAAGAAATGTCACGCAAAGTATCACTAAGAGTGTAGTCTATATAAATTGTACCTGTCCATATTTCCTCTTCAAATTGTTCAGGTTAGGTTCAATACGATTTGGTTTGGTGGCCTTGCCCTTAATAATCTCCCTCATCTCATGTCAGAACTCATCCATCTCTCACCAGAAGGATGCCTGATATTTAGAAAGTAGGCGGGCGAGGTTTGTCGATGATTGGGTTCTCATACACAGGTGCATGAGAACCAGACAGGTTATTTCACTAGAAAAGTGGCTGAGACTGCTGCTACGGATGCTGGAAGTGAGGAGGAGCCTGGTAACACTACTGAGGTTGTTGTGGCTGCCTCCACTATTGTCCCTGAGGGTAGGAATGAGAATCGTGCTATTGGTAATGCTGTTGGGAGTGATGGGGCTGCTGCTGCTGGTTGGCTGCTCTGTCCGACCTGAGCTGGAGGCTACTGCTGGGACAAGGTTCCTCCAGTGGACCATATGAATCAGAGATAGTCGCGACGAATCCCATGTTGAGGCTAGTATTGGAACTACCAGTTCCCATTGACTTCCATCAACAGCTCCTACTCAATATGTGGTGGGGGGAGAGCTGCCAAGGGCTGGTCCAACTAGTAGACCACCATCTGAATGTTCGAAGATGGTGTGGTTGCTGAAACTACTAGAGCTGCTACTAAACTGGCTCTACCTGGATATGGTGGACATGGCAGTACAAGGCAGATGGTTGCTGCTGGCTGCTCTCTGGATCATCCCATGACCTGAGATGGGCCTGAGAAGATGTCTGCTCCTCTTGGAGACACATGATCTGAGTCTCAAGTCACTCAGTTTATATGCCAACTGATTAATCTGGTTTAGGACATGGCACTACTTCTTCTTTATTATCTCGATGTGGTCTACCTTCTTGTTGATGATGCCCATACTAGGAACTGAGGACTTGACCTATGATGCTTCTAACAAAGTAGAAGGATATGCATCGGTGCGTTTAAATCCGTTGATTAGAGATCGCATCTGGGAGGGGCTTCCCCTAAGTGTAGATCCTAGTCTGGGACATCACCGTGTAGATTTCTGCCATCTCCTCATAGATGGACCAGACTTGGTCCTCATCCTTGGCAAAATAGGACCCTCTGCATGAGGCGTTCGCTATCCCTTGCAGCTCCAGTGTCTGCCCACAAAAGAATCACTGATCAAGGTTGGGCTAGGATATCTCATGATGTGGACACTTGTCAGTGAGCTCTCTGAATTGATCCCAAGCCTTATGAAACTGCTCATTTGGGATCATGGTGAAGTTGTTGATCATGGCTCTAGTTGTGTTGGTCTGACCATGTGGATAACACTTGTTCAAGTACTCGGTCCGGAGCTACTCTTAGGTGGTGATGTACCTCTCCAAATAATTGAGACAGTAGGCTGCTCTGTCAACTAAGGAGAATGGGAAGGTTATCATCTTGATCGTTTCCTCATCCACGAATTAGTTTTGGATAATACTTCAAATCATCTCAAATTTCTGCAGATGGAGGTGCGGCTCCTCGGTGGCTAGACCATGGAACTTGGGCAAGAGATGGATGGTCTAGGGGTGAAGCTCGAAGTAGCCCAAGATCTCGAGTAGCTGAATCCAATGATGGGTGAGGGTTGTACCAGGGTTGTGGAACTTACTCAGCATGGTTGTCTCACCGGCTCGTATTGATCCTCGGATCATCCATCTCCCCTGCCCTCCAAGCATGGTATCTCTACACCGACGGATCTCTACAGCTCTACTCTGCCGACTCGCATCTGCGTCCGCTCTCGTCGTACCTCAACCATAAATGCTCCCTGGTCTCTGATCTGTTGTTGTATGGTCTCCAAGGAGTCTAACAATGTATTGTTGATGTCGTCCTAGTCTAGTACATATCCTGATCCCTGTGGCTTCTCATCAATGCGTCGATCACTGTTGGCCATCTCTCAGGTCTCTACAAGGGCAAAAGACCCCAACTCAGGTACTGTCAAATGATCATATAACTGTGATGGTCTCTGCTCTGGAACCTCAGGACTGGTAGAAGGGTGGTCAAGGTGGAACATGGTGGTAGAGAACTCGAGTTCGGAGAGTGGGTCAGAGCTCTCCGAAGCAGCCCTAGATGGATGAAGATGAGTGCTTGAAAGCGGTGTTGTCAAAGGCAAACTAAGGGACCTCCTTCCCATCATCTTTATCTAGGGATTTATGAAAATGAGATATTGAATGCAAACACGATCAGAAGTCAAACCCCTAGTTTATCTACTCAACACTCAAGTTGATGATCTTGAAAAATGGTCGTTAATCTTGTCAATTTTATTCATGTCATCAATCAATCCATCTGAGTGATTAAGCGAGCTGTTAGGAACCCAATGCTCACAGGAGACATGTCCAATCTCACAACTAGTTTTTCCCAACCAGTATGGATTGCAGACTGTTTACCAGCTGCCCAATCTATCCACTATGTTAAGCAAGTCACAGATCAATTACCGACTACCCAGTGAAGTCCTCACTAGAGAACAACCAACCACAAAACCCATAGTCTGAAAGGAGTTCAGGTATGGCTCTACCTAGTGTGTGGGTCACTCTCTCGTTGTAGATAAACAACCAATGAGGGGGTTAGTCTCCCTAAAAAATAATTTTTTAAGTGAGGTATATTTTATGATCATGTTTGCATTAGCAGTCCCAATTTTATTTGATTTTCACTTTTTATGTATTTTTCTGAATTAAAACAATGCCTAACGAATTTTCTGATTTTTTTATTATTTTGAGTCCAATGAAATAAGGGGAAGAAGTCGGAAATGGTGATGTGCAATCAAACACAATGATGCATGTAGAGATAGAAATGCATACCTAACTTCAGCACTCTACATGTATGGTCATCCACACATAAAATTAATGACAAGAAATAAAGTATCTATATGATGCATGAGGAAATTGGCCTTAGATGAATAACTTCTATTATGTGAAGCACAAGAGTCAGCTAATCAAATATAAGACAGAGTCCGATCTTGGGAGTCACTCGGTGCCCGCCACAACAGGTCCTGTTAGCACTGTACATGACTCCTTACGGTGCATGATCTAGTATCCAATCAAGCTAACCTTTTCAATTTTATTTTTGTTAAGTTCAATTACGATCTATAGGCACCGATAAGAAATTAGATGTGGGGCCTTATCTAATTACGTTACAATCAACAAAAGTCCTAAATCTAAGGGCTAAAACCTCATGAATCAAATAGAAAGAAAATGTAATAAAATAAAACCACGAGAAACTATGGTGAGGTCCCTCGAGTACACCAATACTCGATGAAACAAAACCCTAAGTCTAAGTGTCTAGAAAGAGTGTCCAAATCTAACTATTACAATAATGAAATGTTTCTGCAAAAAAACTATCTATACACTATAACTAAGTCTTCTGCTCCCATGCTCCTCCTCGGATGCGAGCTCCTCTAATAGAAAGATGAAGCATCCCTCAGGCGATTCCTCACATGAAAAGTAAAATAGAAGAGATGTCTGAAATAGTTATAACAAATAGATAAGAAAAACTAAGCAAAAATGAAATAAGACTACAATGTTGTGCTCCCCGACAACAATGCCATTCTGATGACGCGCCCGACAACTAGGGTTAAGTATGTTAATAATCTAAGGTCGTTGTTACCCCAATCACTAGGCACGATCAACGAGAAAATAAACCACTCAGTGGATAAATCAAGCACTCATGGAATGCAAGGGGTTCTCTATTTTTATTTACCTGGGGTTGAGTACAAGGAGAACGATTAAAGAACTAAGTGGTCAAATTTTGGAAATAAAATATCTTTTTAACGATTTTTTATTTTTTAAAATTTTTAGTTTTTGAATAAAGGCATGGAAGCATAAAATAAATAAACAAGCACACCAATATTTTTGGATTTTTCAACTAGGGCAAAAATATCTAGAAAATAAAACTAAAAATATTTTTGGATTTTCTGATTTTAAAAGTGTTTCAGTAATTTTTATGGGCTTTTAAATGTTTTTGTGATTTTTCAAAAAAATAAACAATGGTAAAAACTCTAAATAGTGCTCATCGATGACTAAATCGCAAATTAAAAATATTTAAAGTGCCCTAAAATCCTGATTAGCAATTTTATGATAAAATAGATAGAAAAGGCTACAATCAAAAATTGAAATTGTAATTTTTGGAATTTTCTTTGATTTTATATTATTTTGATAAGACTTTAGTTCTTTTGTAACTTTATGGGTTTTTAAAGGGAATTTTAAATTGAAATTAATACTAGAAGTAAAACACACAAAAAGACACATACAAGAATTTTTGTAGATTTTTTAAATCATTTTCAACATTTTTTAAATTTTTATACAGTAATCAAAAAATTTTTAAGGAATTTTTGAATTTTTAAAACTACAAAATGCAACTAAATCAATCACCAAAATTACAATAAAAAACTACACGTAACATGAGCTTATAGTAAATTTTAGGTAATTTTTAGAATTAATTTAATAATTATTATGTCCAATGAAAAACATGTAATTATTCACAATACACAAGGACCTATTCATAAATACTTTAAGTTTTGGAACCAAATAGATAACACTATTTTAAAGTCTAGGGTTGATTATGTAATTATCCCAAACAAATCACTTACATGCTTAATAAACTACGCACATGAGTATAAATGTAATTTCTAAAAAGATAATATATATTCCATAACAACAATGAAGTTCAAGGCAAAAAGTGCAATTAACCAAGAAATCACGTGAGCACCCATGTGCTTCAAACTTGGAGGGATTAAAACGCAAATGCCAAAAACTACAAGGTCCAAACTATAAATGTACTTAACTACAATATTTATTTAATGGACTGAACATGAAAACTCAGACATATAGGCGTGAAAAGGAAATATACCTGAGCAGGGGTACGTGGCGTATGTGGAGGTAGTAGCTATGGTACGACTTTGATCATCCTCCATTGTAGATATGATGGCTCAGGATCTGTTTCGACGTGGGCTTTAGATGTGTCAGATCTAACGACCTCAAAGCTACTACTGTCTAGCGGATCAGATGCTATCTGGAAGGAACTGTATAATCCAACGACAGAGAAAGGGTATGCAAGAACAAGACCTCGACGGACTTCAACAGAACATCAGAGGGGATCCGACAATCCGATGAAGGATCGAAGAGGTCCGGCTGCGTCATAAAGCTATTCCGCATCATGTGGTATGGTCGGATGGAGAGGTGATGGTTGGATGTGTGTGACGGTGAGAGGACTCCTAGAGCAGCTCCGCCTGAGCAGATGAAGATTCTAAGTGGTCTCCTAGAGCGCGCATGAGCCTGCAAAGGGTAGAGGGGACTCGGTACTATGCTCTGGTCATTGTTATTTCATCTGGTGATGAAAGAAGCGATGGGGAATGGGGGACGACCTCCGACGAAGGTGGAAGATGGAGATCCGGGCCTTATTCTGGCTCTGATGTGCGAGATTTATGGTGATTAGGTCACGTGAGAAGATGCAGGGTGAGCTGAAGTATCGATTGGAATGGATGGGGGTGTGTAACGGGGCTCCGACAAGCTCGTCAAAGCATAGGTGACGGCAGCGCAAACTAGAAAAGATTGATCGAATGAGGAACTATAACAAGGAAGATAAATACCTGAAGGTTTGGATGATTTGCTGCGCTTCAAGCGAAGGTGATCGGCGAGGTCTTGGCCTCAACCAAGATGCAGCTGGCTTGGAGGCTTCACGCAGCGAAACTCTAGCCACATCATGAGCTTCAAGCCTCCAAGCACCTCCAGATGATCCTAAAGAACTCTTCCAACGACGGTCACTACGAGGAAGGTGTCTCAAGGTTTGTGGTGGCGCGAGGGACGAGCTACCATGCT
The DNA here is from genome assembly GCA_037367405.1 of Ottelia alismoides. Lineage (NCBI taxonomy): Eukaryota > Viridiplantae > Streptophyta > Magnoliopsida > Alismatales > Hydrocharitaceae > Ottelia > Ottelia alismoides. The sequence goes on along the minus strand of JAZKJV010008362.1, from coordinate 357,572 downwards.
GTGGAGGCTGGAAGAAGGATTTATAGGTTGCTCAGGGTCCAAGAAGATCAGGGCGATATGCTAAACCCTAGGAAGATCCGGATGTGCTTAGGGATCTGCGAGGATCATGGATCATGATGTTTCAATCGGGTGCAGGAATCAAGGCAGGAGGAGGTCGGGTTCGAGCTTGAGAATTCAGAGAAAATGCTCTGGAGAAAGGAACTCGACCCGACCCGGTCTGGAGGAGACCACTAATTGGGGTCAACGGTCTGAGTTGGACCAATCAAAATGAAGGATATACATAAATAAAAGAATAATATATATACATATATATATAATAGTAAATGAATTTAAAATAAATAGTGTATAAAATAAAAAAATGTTTATTATTTTACAAATTTTTTGTGTGATTTTTAATTATTTTTATGAGAAATAAAATAATGTATATACAGTATATAGTATTACGTACAAGTATGTTATGCTTATGTATTATGTACACATATTTTTATTTTATTATTTTTACAAAAAATACTTTTATTTTATATTTTATTTAGTTACAACATGATTTTAGGAGTTAAAAAAAAATTTTATTTCATTTATATAAATTATTTATAGGTATAAAATAAATAGTGCGTGTGGTGTGTATGTGTGTATTTTGTACCATCGTTCGATGATTTTTTTTATTTTTTATTTTATTTTTATATTATTTCTAATGCTATATACAAGGTTGTAAAAGAATAAATAATTATATTTGTCAAAAATAGATAGATAAATATTATGTACATGTATAGAGAATATGTATAATACATAGTGAGCCCTATCTCTCTCTACTTATTTTACTTTGTCATCAGGTCAAGATGTGACCTTCTCTTGGGGTCTGGGTCACTCTGTATTTATTCTAAATACATCATTCTTTTTCTTTTCTCCTTATTCTATTATTTTACAAAAATACAAGCTATGTATGCTTTATTAACAAGGGCATGCAGAATGATAAATTATTATATATACAACTATTTACAGGTGTTTTTGCTAAAAAGAAGAGATAAAATAAAAGATAAAAGAATGAGAATCGTAGATTCATCACCATCCACCATCACCATAAAGTGAAAATCCAAAAAATCAATAAAAGAAAATCTTCAAAAATAAAATAAAGGCCAAAGTCGAGATGGACCATCCCAGGAGAATCCAACACCTACAATAACTCTAGAGCCAACCGACGAAGCTGAAGCTCTCATAGATGTATTTCTGCCTTTTTTGTATTGGAGTCCACATTTTTTACAATCATTTGTACATAATGATGTATCTAAGAACAATGCATTTCCTTTTGTAAATATTCCTTTTCCAGACGTAATAAAAAATTCAAGAAAATAGAAAAATAAAAAAATGCATTGTCAGATCCTAGTGTTGTGGAAATTATTAAAAATCCTGATTTAAATATGTCATTGATGAAGGCCATGTAATATGTACCATTTGTGAAGAAAGGATTGAAAGAGGCATGTACCTCTAAGCATCAGCGTTGTAAGAACAGATGCATCATGGGAGAAAACACATCTTAACCATGGCCACTTTGAATGATATCAGTTATCTCCAACTTAAAAAGAAAGACAAGGGAGCACCCTTAATTAGATGCCATATTTTCGATCAGACATTCGAGAAAACTCTACTAGATAGTGTCTCTTCCATAAACCTCATGCCCTACTCATTGCTTATAGAATTAGGGTGGGTAATAATTCCCAGATTTATCAGCTTAATCTACCATATTTATTTCTCTTGCTTAAGTTAAACAACATGAGCCATTGAATAACTAGCATTAATTATTAATTATTGTGTTGTATACAATTTACACTAATTATTTTATATTACTATAATTGTTATATAGTGTAATATTTTATATATTTATTTCTTATTAAAAATAAAATAAAAATTAGAATAAATTTTTTTTATAAACAAATTAACATAAAACAAAATAAAAAACAAAAAAAAATAAAAAGAAAAATAAAGAAAATGGTTTTGTATGGTTTCATAAGCCTGCCACGTGGCCCGCCCTATTTGGGCCACCTGCCTCTCCTTTAAACCATATGATTAGACAGCTTGGATTCAATCATCCCCATCGCAATCAGAACCATCTAATTGTCTCCCAATCCTGCAAATCAAACCGCCCATTAGTGTACCATTTTGACCGTTGGATCTTAATCCAACGACCCAGACATCGTCATCAACCTCCGCCGCCCCCTTCCAACAGACATGACTCGTCACATCACATCAACTTCTCCTAATTTTTCCAACCACCTCCAATCATTTTCTGACCTAGTGCCACCACCATTCTATTCTCCAAACATCAATGATTTTTGCCCCAACCCTAACTTCCCTTAACATCTATCCTCATTTCATCTTCACATGGTTGAAACCACCATCTTTATCGCCAACTCCCAAACTCCCATTTAATCAAAACCCAACCTTCAACCAACTTTGAGGAATCCAACACTTGGTGAGCCAATCTCCTATCCTCTCCACCTTCTAGTGATAGGGAGGAGGTCTCGAGATGAGCGACGACAAAAGACTTTGCTCCAACAAGATCTATGAGTTTTGCCTCATTGCACGGCCATCATCTGCGATGCTTGAGTTTCCACGCAAGCCCTCGTGGTTAAGAGAAGACACATGGAGCTTTTGAAGCTCCAACTAGGCATTGATTCACCACTGAATCATTCGACTTCATCTCGAATCCATTTTGCAAGTAATTTCTTCATCCTATTCCCAGTATGTTTTCTTCTATTTTTTTAGTCTATTTCCGTTCTTCTCCCACCGATCTTATTATATGGAATTCATTGCAATATATCAGTAACCCACGCGTATTTTCTTGTAAACCTATTTCACTTCTTCATCGTGTAGTTCACCCACTCCTTATCTTCTTCCGCATGAAGAAGGTAACGCATCTAGGGCTCACATTCATCACCTCACAAAGCCTTCATCCCATTCCACAATACTAGTTTATGCTTGTTCTTTCTACTTAACACCTGCATGATGTCAATTGTTGGAGCTTTGAAGATTGGTCCAATCTTAGATTTCTCCATCGGAGGCGTTTCATTGACAACAACTTAGAGAGCATTCTGCTCCATACATACCTCATCTTCATCTTTGCCATACTGTCACGAAGGTCTACGGACCTCTAGCATCGACTGAGGTGTGAGGAAGAGGAATCCAGGAGTCGTTAGAGTACATGCTTTGCGTTGCCGTCTGCGGAGGAGTTCAATCGAAGGAAGAGATACAACCACCATTGATCTTTCGATTTAATGTGTGATCGAATGGATGAATTGAAGCCATGTCTATGACCCAAAGTAGTTCTTCAATCCTCAAGCTCGATAACCAAGCCTAAGTACAAGCCTCAAGCTGAAGCATCAGAAGAGGAAACGTGGCACGATCTTAAGTCCCCAAACATGATAGAGTCACGTGTATCACACATTTGACTGTGAAATTGGTCGCATCAACTCCTGATTTCTCAATAATTATAGATTAGTCCTCCTACAATGTAAAAATTACATAATACCCTCTGTGAGTCATTTCATTTGCTTTTTAATTCCTTTTTGTCCTCATTTGCTATAAAACTTGGAATTTTTCTTGCATTTATGCCCTTGTATTAATTATCGAATAACTTTTTATCTATAAATACAATTATAGTGATTTTGGTCTCATTTGCAAGCTATATTTTTGGTCTTCCTGTTGGCATGCATTTTGATCAATTTTGATATAAAATTACACGTTATCTATTTCATCTTCCAAGTGCTTAATTAAATCTAATTGAAGTTGAAATTGACTTTGTTTTGAGCAATTGATCCTAATTTATTTTTGACTCCTTAATGATAATTATTAGGTAATTTTGATCATTACCATTAAGAAATAATTGATTTGAATTTGACTACATGTTAAAATGTATTTGAGTAACGAAGTGAATTGAATATCATTTTGAAAGGCTTTCTGGCTTAAGTAATGATTGGATTTATCTTCGGATTTAACTTTGAACCTAACTGGATTTTCAATTAATTCAGGGAATTATTGTGGTTAACTCCATTTGTTCGTAGTGTTTTTAATTGCATTACGAGGTGATATAAACTATTTGTTTGAGCATTACGATTTTTATTTAATTTAAATGCAAAAAAAAGTTTTTGAAAAATCATCTCTTTTGTGAGTTGTGCATTCGATCAACTTAGTTTATCTAAGAATTGCCAATTAAAATATTTAACTTACATATTTAATCATTAAATTGCTCGCATCCTTGTGTTCAACCCTGGACTTCCTAGGTTGAAAACATAAGCCAAATCCTCCTTGTAGTGATTGTTTATTTGGTTCTGTATGACACGCTAAGTGTTGGTGCAACAACGGATCCATATTCACCTATGCATTTGGAAGTACAACAAATGGTGCCATTGCTGGGGATGCGGAACATTTTGTGATCATTTTTTATGGTCAAAATTTAATTTAGTGATTTTTAGGTGTAATTTATTTTAGTTTGTTTTAATTGATGTTGTTTTCTATTGTTCTGTGATTTTTACTTATTTCGATATCTCTAGAATTTTTATAAATATTGTTTTTTGTTAGGCGCATGGAGCTGAAGATTTTCGAAGGTCTGTCGAGGCAAGGAGCTTGGAGTTACTTGCTGGAAATCCCACGAGGTAATTTAATTAGCTCAGAGATTAATTATATTAATGAAGTTTATTTTTTCATGTTGTAATTAATTGCCTGTTTACAATAGTTCTTGATTGAGATCTCATACATGTAACGAAGGCTTGTTTAACTTTATTCTTCATTATGTGGTTGTGATGAGAGTGGTTCTCGACATAAGTGGTGTTTTAGATCAATGCGTCACGCCAAATAGAAAGATCGTAGATCATTATTGATTGATCTATTTCTTTAATTAGGACACACTACATAAATCTCATAAGATTCGCAATTGTAGAATCTTAGGAGATTCATATACACATGTAGCTTACATTCTACTTAGTAAAATTATTGATTTCTTCATCGTTAATAGAACTATTACTTAGGTGCGACTTTTCCGACTTGCATCTTATAGTTTTATTTAAAAATTTTGTTCTGCATTCATGTGGAGATTGTTGGGAAGCACTATAAGTATCTCTAACGACTGCATGCACCATTGATTGCCAACTGCATTTCGTTTTTTAGCTTTCTCCCTTAATTTTATCAACTTAAGGAAAAAGGAAAGGGATTGTATGTTAGGCAGTGTTTGTAGTCACTTAAATTCAAGCGATAACCAAAACTCTTAAAATTGAGACCGAATTGATGAAAGTTTACCCAAATAAATTGGAATAAAAACATCCTCATTTTACGAGTGCACAAAGACCTCATTGTTTGCAGGTACTTAGCAGTGAAAGAAGGACAAGCAATAGGATAAAGCCATGCCAATATTTTTCTATAAACTACTGGTTCTACAAAATAGTTAGCCACTTCTTAGTGAGGATATATGGGTAGCCGATAAGCAGTCCTGACTTCCTTAACATAGTGGGAGGTTTAGAGGACAATGTGTAAGGCTCCATCCTTAAGTAACATGTAGCCGTATTTTTACAGTATGTACTTGCTCATATACTGGTTGAGAGTGGGTGCAACTAACCACAATAACCTAGACAGTTTGTAAGGAAATATAAGTACCCAACAACTAGTAACTCTTTCAAGATTTGTATTTATCACCAATAAAAGTAACAAAATAATAAGGCCATCATCTCTGGATTTCAATGTTGAGTTCGTGAATTCAAGAGGGTTTGTGTTTATTGTTTTGTGCGAGTAACTCTGCACATTCAAGTGCCCAGTAGAACTAGATCTTTTTGTGTCGAGCGTGCTCCAATTTCCTTTCCCTTGAAATTCAATGATGGATATTTGGTCAGATTTTGTGAGCTTGTCATTGAACCACCCAAATATCATGTCTTCACCGGTTTGGTCCCCTTATTCATCTTTAACTGGACCACTCTGATTTGGAAACAATTCTTTTTCTGAACTGGTATATGATGATTCCCTCCTTGGGGCGATTGTATCTCAACCAACCTTTTTCTTTTTTAACCATTGAGGAAGAGCATTGTCTTGGCGAGATCGATTTGATTTCAATATCATCATCTAGATCTCACTTAGACCCTTTGTTGGATGAAGGTAATGGAGATTTATTAGAGATGCCTCCTAAGAATGAGAGGAAGCAAAAAGAGGAGAAAGAACAAGAATACCCAATGCATGCAATGTTGGCTAGGTTGGTAGAATTTAAACAAAATCAAGCACTAATAAGAACACAACATGGTCAATTACAATTGGGTATAAATGCACAGATGGACACGACATATAATCCTCGGCAACATCAAATGGCTAATTGGTTTAGTCCAATTGAATCGGAAGTTGAATATGAATTAAAGATGTAGTTTCTTAATCCGCTACCACATTTCTATGGTAATGCACATGAGGAACCTTATACATTCCTAGGGACTTTGATATGTACTAATCGTAGGCATCCTAGGGTTAGCCAAGACTACATTAGGCTTAAAGTCCTTCCTTTTGCCTCAAAGGACAAGGCGTATTATTGGATGAAGAACCCAAGGGTAGTTGTGACTACCTTTGCTCAATTTAAGGATCTCTTCCTGAAGAAGTTTTACCCTTTTGAGTAGAACTAACTTGATGCTTTCACACACTCACGAGTTTCTCCCAACTTGCTAATCAAGCATTTTATGATACATGGGAGAGATTCAAGGATCTTTTACAAAAGTGTCTTTGTCATGGCTTGGATCCCACTATCATGGTTCAATCTGTTTATTGCAGTCTACACCCTGAGGTGCAGAGTTTGGTTAATGCTAATTGTGGAGGCAGCTATATGTCATGAGGTGAGGACATCGTCTGCAAGGTGTTCGAAAGAATGGCCGTGATGAGTAGAGCACAAATCGTAAGCAGAGCTTAGTTAAGACCCCCAATCCGTTCATATCTAGTAGGGGAGTGAAGGCTACAGTGGATCCTTTTGACATGGGACTTATAGCAGAAAAACTCATTGTAGTTAAGAGGATCAATAGGTGTATAGAAGAGTTGGACAACAACTTATCCAAACTACCTAAGAAGATGACAAAACCATCTAAGAAGGTATCTAAGATGAGGGTACCTGTCGCGACTGTATCTATTGCCCCAGTTTACTGTATTCATCATATTTAGGAGCTGTAGATGTCAGGGCCATCCCAGCCATGGGTAGAGGACCAGCCTTTAGCCCATTATTATCAGCAACAACCAACGTTTGTGGAGACAATCATTGAGGAGCCTTCCCAAGTGTAGGAGGTAAATGGTGTGTGGTACACACATAAACCTACTAGACATGGAAGCTCTGGGGACTGTTTATCATACTAGCATTCCCAGACTTTCTACAACACATATTTTACTCCTACACCTCTTCCAGTACCACAGAGCTTTGGAGACGATCCTTACCAAGAACAAAGACAACAACAACAATAGCAATAAGGGTGTCAGCACACGTACCAGTCAGGCAACCAAGGCCCGCAAGTTCAGCAGCATACCCAGCAGCAAAAACATTCTCATCGCCAGTAGGTCCATTCTTCACATTTATCTTTTCCTCCGTCTTCTTCATAGTCACAGCATTCATCTTCAGATTTCATAGATTTTCAGCGATAGATTTTAGAGGAGATGCATTCCTACTAGAATGAAGTACATGATTTGAGGGTTGACCTCAACCATCTATCCCGTTTACATGTTGAATGCATCGCTCCTATTATATCCATTCCAGCCCTGGTTCAGGCTAATCCCAATAGCTTGAACAGATCCCAACAACAACAACTCGATCAGGTACACTACTCAGATTTTCACCAATCTGGGCATGAGATATTTTTGTTTGATTGTGTTAATCATATGTCTCTCAGGAGTGGATGAATCGTGGTCGTACCTGATAGGGCTAAGGACATGGAAAGGACCGACTCTGAGGATCATCCCGAGGAGACTTCAGAGGATGATGAAGCCATACATCTTCATAAAGATGATAGAATGAAGTCTTATAAACAAAAATCAAGGAGGAGAACGAGAGCAGAGCAGCATGCATCAGATTCAGAGTATATGGAGGACCTTGTATATTCATATGAGGAGAATGTACATTCAACATGCATTCCACGTTCTACAGTAGATGATTCATTTCCTATTCTAGTTGTAAAAGATTCATTTGGGAAAAACTCAGTTTCTACTAATAAAAAATAACATGTTTTTTTATGAGTCTGGGGTCTGGGTCATCACGTCATTCTTTACTTATCCCTTTCCCCCATGCTATTACGATATAAAAAACACATCATTAATAAGATTTAGAGGATGATCATGAAATGGCATGATTTTGTAGAGATAATATCATGGTTAAAGTACCATTTGATGAGTATGTGGCTAGTCATCCTGCATTCCAAAAATACTTGAAGGTGGGATGCACACCTAGTAAAGTTAGCAAGAAGAAATCGAACAGTTATGTCAAGACATGTTCTATCGATTGCCACTACGTTTTGTCTCAAGAAATAGAAATTGCCATAGAAGAAGTAAGATTTAGATGCACATTATCTTGTTCATCATATCGATGAAACAACATTTCCACACAGTCTCTTAGATAATGGTTCCTCAATCAAATTATTACCCTTTGTCTTATATGAGAAATTGAAGTTAGGGCCTTTACACTGATGTAGAGCATTACTTCAGTTTGCGGATACTAAGGATGAGGTCAAAAAATGTCATTATCTCAATTGAGGGATAAGACTACAAAGTGAACTTTACTGTCCTTGATATGGATATCCCCAATCATTGGAGAGATTCACATATTATCCTTGGGCGATCCTTCCTTAGGACCGATGAAGCTTCATTCGATTAGAAGACATGGATGATGAAGTTTCGTTCTCCTAACGGAGAAGTGGAACACCAGATGAAGCAGACGAAATGGCAGCGACCTGATTTCGAGTCTAGCACGGATTTCTCTTCTTCTTAGAGGTTGACTACGATCAAGTTAGCACAGTTGGGAATTCGACATAGAACTAGACAATACAGAGCGAGACCCTCTCATCTGGAGAGGTCAGTATACACAGAGCAATGGTTGATACGTTGCCAGAGTTCTTGAGTTATGCATCCCCTTATTCTCTTGATGACATAGAAGTCCCTTTGGACTTGTCAGTTCCTCTCAGTCAAGGGAATTAGATCATAAGTCAGGCACAACTTTGGCTGAATTACCTTATTTCATTGGTGATCTGACTCCTTATTCTTCAGTTTAGTTGGTGGATAACATTATAGATAAATCATCTCCACTACACAACATAGATCCAGATTCAGTGGTAGTTCATCTTGATGTACCTGATGATTCATCATTTACCAGAGTTGAAGCCACTGCCTCCTATACTCAAGTATTCCTTCCCTACGGAATCAAAGAATATGTTTCCTATCATCATTAGTTCTAGGTTGATTGTATATCAGGATACTAGGTTGTTAGAGGTGTTGGAGAAGAACCGTAAGGCCATAGGATGGAATGTATCGTATATTGTGTATATAAACCCGCACTCTATTTACAACATATTTTTGTTGAGGATAATGCTAGACCTTCCCATGAGTTCCAGAAGAGACTTGATCCAAATCTACCGGAAGTAGTTAAGAAGGAGATAGAGAAATGGTGTGTAGTGGGCTTTATTTACCCAATCTCTGACTCCAAATGGGTGGCACCTTTACATGTTGTCCCGAAGAAGTCAGGAATTCAGATGGTCACCAATGAGGATGGAGTCGAGATTGTGACACGAGTACCTACGTCATGGCGCATCTGTGTAGATTACAAGCACATGAATGTTGCGACCAAGAAAGATCACTTTCCCCTACCTTTTATTGATCAGATTTTGCAGGGATTAGTGGGGAAGGAGTTCTTTTATTTTCTCTGTGGGTACTCTATCTACAATCAAGTAGACAACTCCCCTGAGGACCATGAGAAGACCACTTATACATGTCCTTTCAACACATATGCATTCAGACACATGCCTTTCAGACTATGCAATGCCTTAGGTACATCTTAGAGATGAATGACTGTCATGCTTGCTGAAATAATAGGAGATTTCCTGGAAGTCTTCATGGACGACTTCTCGGTCCGTGGCGGTTCATTAGAGTCTTGTTTAACTCATTTGGACCGATTTGTTCAGATGTGTATGGAGGTAAATATGGTACTCTCCTGGGAAAAAAGTCATTTCATGGTTAAGTAGGGTATTGCATTGGGGCATGTCATCTCCAAGAAGGGAATGGAGGTTGACCCTATCAAAATGGACGTGATCAAGAAACTTGATCCACCAATCGGCATCAAGCCAGTGAGGTCATTTCTGAAGCATGTCAGATTCTATAGAAGATTTATTCAGGATTTTATAAGATTTCCTAACCCTTGACTGAGTGCTTAGAAATAGACATCGAGTTCTTCATAGATCAAAAGTGTCTTGAGTCATTCAAGCTCCTTAAGAAAAAGATTTATGACTCGCCTATATTGCAGACTCCTGATTGGTCTCTTCCCTTTGAGATCATGACTGATGCTTCAGATTTTGCTATAGGAGCCATATTGGGGCAAAGGCGAGATTGGATTCTGTTTACTATTTACTATGCAAGAAAAGTTTTGTATCCAGCATAAGATTATACAGTAACCGAGAAAGAGATGCTTGTTGTAATCTGGGCTTTAGAGAAGTTTACTGTGATTCTAGACCCCAACGTGATAATTTATGCCGGTCATTCAACTATTAGGTATCTTATGGAAAAGAAGGACATAAAGGAACGTCTTCTTAGGTGGATATTGTTACTCTAGGAGTTTGATTTGGACATTAAGGATAAACATGTAGTAAAAAAGGTAGTGTGTGATCATCTTTTGACGATTCAAGCTAAGGATTCTCCTAATACTAAGCCTATTCGAGAGACCTTTTCAGATGAGTCTATTTGCTTTATTGACTCACTCCTATGGTATGCCAACATGGTGAACTTCCTTGTTTACAAGAAAGTTCTCCATGGTTGGAGTAGGAGCAGTATAGACCGACTCAAGTCGGATTTGCGGAAATATTATTGGGAGGATCTACTCCTTTTCTTTGAAGGGTTAGATTGTATCTGGAGAAGGTGTACTCCTCAGGAGGATACCAGAGTGTCCTCATATATTATCCTTCACTTGAGGCTGGAAGACACTATTCCAGAAAGAGATCTGCTCATAAGATGTTCCAGTGTGGTTTCTTTTGGCCAACCTTGTTTAGAGATGCCGTTGATGTTGTACGGTCGTGCCATGTTTGCCAGAGGATGGGAGGGACAAATGGTTCTAGAGATGAGATTCCCATGCAACCTGTGATTTTTTGGGATGTTTTTGATGCTTGGGTCATAGACTTCATGGGTCCCTTTCCTAATAGCCAAGGTTTTGAGTACATATTATTAGCGGTTGATTACTTGTCAAGATAGGTGGAGGCTATTCCAACCCGAGCTGCATATGATAGGACTATCTGCAAGTTTATTAAGGATCATATTATTTCACGGTTCGGGGTGCCCAAAGTGTTGATATCTAATGGGGGTAGCCACTTTGCGAATGGAATGATGGGATCTTTATCAAAGGACTATGGATTTGAACATAGAATAACTAGTCCTTATCACCCTCAGTCAAACGACATAGCAGAGGTTTCAAATAGGGGGGTGAAGAACATTATTCATAAGTTAGTCCGTCCAGATAGGAATAACTGGTCTTAATTGTCGGACCAAGTTTTATGTGCCTACAGATCGGCCTACAAGACACCTATTGGAACTTCGCCTTTTCAAGATGATTTATGGCAAGCCATGTCAAATCTGAATGGGCAATAAAGAAGATAAACTAGAGTTGTCACTTAGGGAAGTTGTGTAGAGACCTCAACTTAAAGGAACTAGTGTAAATCCGCAACCGAGCATATGTCAACAACATGATTTATAAGGACAAAGATAAGAAGTAGCATGATGCACATATTAGATGCAAAAACTTTGACCCTGGCCAAAAGGTATGGTTGTTTAATGCAAAGTTAAAGATTTTCCATGGGAAACTTAAGTCAAAGTGGACGGGTCCTTTTATTGTTAAGGAAGTGCATGAGAATGGGAGTGTATAGATCTCATAGCTTTCAGAGACTGCACCTTCCTTTCTGGTTAACGGGCAATTACTTAAGCATTTTGTAGAAACCAAATAAAGGTTAACTCCCGTTGAGATAATTGACTTCATGCCTATTTATTCAGTTGCAGATTTCTCAAACAGGGCATGATTATCATAACAGATCCACTCAGAAGTTCTTTTTCAAAAGCTTCACATTCATGATAATTAAATTCTTGTAAATTCCGTTTTTGCCTTTTATCTACATCCACTTAGGCTATTCTCAGCCTAAGTATAGGGAGAATTTGTCTATACCTTCTCCTTTACTAAGGGTCTTACATTTGTATTTATTTCTATCTCTTAGGTTGCCAAAAGCTAAGTATAAGGGGGACCTTTCCTGTAATTTCATGATGATACATTCTTTTTCATTCTTACAGTTGTCTTTTTTTCGATTTAGTTATTGTCGATTGTTTTATACTTAATTGAGCTATGGCTTCATATCACTTTTAGCTATGAGGACATAGAAAAAGCTAAGTATAAGAGGGTCTACCGTATATATTACATAAATACTTTAGCAATAACTCATATTTTTAAATTATTTTTTCACACTATTGGGGTTATGGGTACCATATTACATTTTTTAACTCAGTTTTGTGAAAAATGTTTTGAAATAATTTTCGAAAATTATATAAATATTTGACATGGTTTACAAATGTTTTACATAGTTTGCGAAAAAATGATGTTACACTGTTCGCTAAACCTTTGTAAAATTTTTTGAAAACTATATCTATATGGCATTGTTTACAAAACAAATTCAAAATCCTTTTCAAAGCTAAGGGTGTAAATGAGATTAATTTTATTAAAAAAAATGCAAAATAAATTCATAAATTTTGTTATTTCTCTTAAATATCATTTGGTGTTTTAGGGTTCTAGGACGTCGCAATCATTCATGGAACCGTCTTGTCCTAAGTCTTTATAAGGTAGTCTTTCCTTAGAATCTTACGGAGCCCAACATGGAAGAAAGTTTGGATTTCAATTCTATATTTTGGAAGATCAAGTTGATAAAGAGTTCATTGAAAAGAATGATGCCGATTGAGGAAGATGATTTATTAATAAAAGAATTAGATATGGAGTTACCCTTATCTTTTCTTGAGGATGTCCAGTTATCGTATCCCTGCCATTATTTTAAGTTGGGTCTTCCCTCTTTTCCTAGTTTCTCTCTTATAAGGAAAATCCAAAAGCTTGCAGTAGGATTTCAAGGTTTAATTTGTCTTCCCATGATTGTGAAAAAATTTGAGGCTTCCCATGTAGTATGGACATCACTTTTGAGGAAGAATGAAATCAGACTAGAAGGTTGAATCTCCAAGTTGATGAAGATTTTTCTTTTTCAGATTTCGAAGTGTTCTCTGTTAGGAAGAAATAGTTGAAACATAAAGCAGCTTGTGATGTTGAACCTCGAAGAACCAATCTCGATTTGTAAGGAGTTGAAGTTTGTAATAAGATGATGGGTATCCTACTGTGTTTGTGTGTACTCTTTATTGATTTGATTACAATGTCCAGTCTATTGTCTATGTTTTAATAATACTAATGATTCATTAATTCTTTTATACATAATTAACTTACTAACCTTATTAGTTGGTGTCTTTCACTGACACTTTAACTATGCACTCAAGGCTTGAGATGATCTTGAACAGTTGGTTTGAGGAGTCCTTAAACTTAGAGTTATCATGTATTAATCCGTAGGGTCTTGGACTAAAAAAATCACACTCTCCTAGTTCAAATATATGCATGCTATATTTCATTCTTAATCTCCCTTAAAAGAATTTTACTATCACTCACATGCACGACTGCATTCATTATTGAGATGAGTTAAAGTATCACTGAGGAAACTGGAATTGGAAGCTTGTGTCTGTACTTGATCTATATGTTGCCCGAGGATGGGATAAAATTAATGATGGCTTCATGAAACTTGAGCGTCAGCATCTTAGCTAGTATGACACAAGTTCTCATGCTATCTCTTGATTTTTACCTAATGTTCCAGGGTGTGATGACATTAGTTTAATAAGTTGTCAGTGTATGTCAATCTTAGGTAAAAACAATGGAGCTAGAAAAAACAAGGGAAGTTCCCTCAAATAAAAAATGGAAAATAAAAAGAAAAGCTCATTCTATTACAAATTTACATTATTTGAGTTATTAAATTCAAGGAGAGCACTCCCAATCTTTAAGTGTCCACTTGGACCAAATCATTAGGATTTCATGAGTCGGGCTTGTACCACAAAAGGGCTATACATCATTAGCATTACAAGCCTGGGTGCAGGTATATTAGATACCTTAGAAAGATGCATCCCGGTGTCCTCCTAGGAAAATAAGTACAGACGACTCAAATTACTCCTTGACAGATACACTGGTTGGCAAAAACAAATGAAAATTATCTTGAGTATTGGCACTTGAGAGAACCATGTTCCAGTGATAGGAAGAGAAAATAAGTACACAATCCTATATCCTCCATAATCTGGCCTTCCATTTATACCATTGAAGTATGACGAACTAAAGAGACAGTGGATTGAAGCAAGTCTAGATTTATTCCCTAGTGTTGAGGGTTGGCTCCTTAGGACAACTTCTGATATTAGAATTTTTGGTGATATGTTGACTCTACTCTCATGGTTGCACTCTACACTAAGTCATACTTCTTATATATTTCTATACATTGAGAGTCTGACAATTAGAGGAGTTGAATTCCTTTTGATTAATACTTGGATCAACTTAGAGTTTTATGAGTACTAAAACTAAGTGTTCTAGGTCAAATCAAGCCTTATACTCACTTTCACATGTCAGGGATCTCACTAATTAAACTAACTCTTAAACAAATTCTGTATTTATTAGCTCGAGGACGAGCTTAACTTACGTATAGAGGGGGCGATAAATCCTAGATCTACAAGCTTAATTTACCATATTTATCTCTCTTTCTTAAGTTATACAACATGGTTCATTGACTAACTAACATTAATTACTAATTATTATGTTATGTACAATTGACACTAATTTTATATATTATCATAGCCCTAGTACGGTGTAATATTTTATGTGTTTATTTCTTATAAAAAATAAAATAAAAATTAGAATAAATTTGTTTATAAATAAATTAAGATAAAATAAATAAAAATAACATAAAAATAATAAAAATAAAAATAAAGAAAATTGTTTTGTATGGTTTTAATTAGTATTTAAGTTTTATCTATGTACAAATGACCTCTGATCTCTTTAACTTCTATATGAAAGTCGTACATCTCATAGAGATCTACAACTTTCATGTTGATCACTTTCCTAATTTCCATCCTAACTAATTATTTTTTTTAATTTTGAATTTATGATTTTTTCTCATTCTGATTGGGCCACTTGGAACTTCAGAAGCCCACTATGTGGCCTGTCCCTATTTGGGCTACCCATCTCTCTTTTTGACCATCTGATCATCTGATCATAAAGCCTAGATTTACTCATGCCTACCATAATTAGAATTATCTGATTGTCTCCTGATCCTGCAATTCAAACCGCTCATTAGTGTCCCAATTTGATCGTTGGATCGTAACCATCAACCCAGACATCGTCATTAACCTCTGCCTCCCGTTCCAACAGACACGACTCTTCACATCACAATTTCTCCTAATTTTTCCAACCACCTCCAGCTATTCTCTTCTCCTAATATCATTGATTCTCACCCTAGCCCTAACTTCCCTTAACATCTAACCTCATTTCATCTACAAGTGGTTGAAACCACCATCTTTGACGGTAACTCCCAAACTCCAATTTCATTAAAACACGACCTACAACCAACTTCCAAGGCATCTGCCACATGGTGAGCCAATCTCCTAGTCTCCCACCTTTCAGTGACAGCGAGGAGGTCTTGAGATGAGCAATGACGAAGGACTTTGCTCCAATGAGATCCACAAGTTTTGTCTCGTGTTGTAGACATCATCTGCACTACTTAAGCTTCCACACAATTTCTCATGGTTAAGAGAAGACTCCTGTAGCTTTTGAAGCTCCAACCAGGAATTGATTCACCACCAAATCATTCGACTTCATCTCCAATCCATTTTCAGGTAATTTCTTCATCATATTCCCAATACATTTTCTTCTATTTTCTCAGTCTATTTTAGTTCGTCTCCCAACTATCTTATCATCTAGAATTCATGGAAATATATCTATAACCCACGCATATTTTCTTGTAAACCTACTTCGCTTCTTCATCATGTCGTTCATCCAGTCCTTATATTCTTATGCATGAAGAATGTAACCCATCTAGGGCCCGCATTCGTTACCTCACAAGGCCTTCAACCCATTTCACATTCCTAGTTTAGTTTTGTGCTTTCTACCTAACACCTGCAGGATGCCAATGGTCGAAGCTTTGAAGATTAGTTCGATCTCATATTTCTGTCGGAGGCGTTTCATCGACAACAAATTAGGGAGCATTCTTTTACTTATAGACCTCATCTTCATCTTCGCCATACCGTCATGAAGGTCTATAGACCTCTAGCATCGACAGAGATGTGAGGAGGAATCTAGGAGTCGTCAGAGCATAGGCTCTATGTCGCCATTTGCGGAGGATTTCAAATGGAGGGGGAGATACAACCACCGTTGATCTTCTGATTTTAGGTGTGATCCAATGGATGAATTGAAGCCACGTCTATGACCCAAAGCAGCACTTCAATCCTCAAGCTCGGTAATCAAGCCTAAGTATGAGCCTCAAGCCAAAGCATCATAAGAGGACACATGGCCTGATCCTCAGTCCCTAAACCAGATAGAGTCACGTGTCTCACATACGTGAATGCGAAATTTACAGCATCGACGCTTATTTTTCAATAGTTATAGATAAGTCCTCCCGTACTAAAAAATTTCATAATACCCTTGCAGGTTATTTTAATTGCTTTTTAGTCATTGTTTGTCCTTACTCATAATAAAACTTGGAGTTTTTCTTGCATTTATGCCCCTGAATTGATTGTTGAATAACCTTTTATCTACAAATCCAAATAAAGTGATTTTGGTCTCGTTTGAAAGCTATTTAATTTTTTAAAACCCAGAAAGCTATTTTGTTTCTCTTCCTATTGGCATGATTTGTGGTTAATCCTATTGGCATGATTTGTGGTTAATTTTGATATAAAAATTATGCATGATTTATTTCATCTTCTAAATTCTTAATTAAATCCTTAATTGAAGTTGAAATTTATTTTGTTTTGAGCAATTGATCATTATTAATTTTTGGATTCTTAATGGATAATTATTAGGTAACTATAATAATTACCATTAAGTAATAATTGATTTAATTGCTTATTTAAATGTATTTGAGTAAAAAAGTAAATTGAATATCATTTTGAAAAGCTTTTTGGTTTAAGTATTGATTTGATTTATCTTCGAATTTAACTTTGGACCTAATTGGATTTTCAATTAATTCAGGAAATTCTTGTGGTTAACTCCATTTATTCGTTGTGTTTTTAATTGTAATATGAGAGATATAAAATATTTACTTAATCATTATGATTTTCATGTAATTTAAATGCAAAAAAATGTTTAAAACATCATATCTTATGCGAGATATGCATTCACTCAACATAAATAATCTAAGAATTTCCAATTATATTTGACTTCCATATTTAATAACTAAATTACTCTCATCCTCGTTAAAAATTTAAGCCGAATCCTCCCCGCGGAGATTGTTTATTTGATTATGTATGACACGCTAAGTGAATGTGCTACAACGGATCCATATGAACATATGCATTTAGCGGTACTATAGTGGGGTCTGCTTAAACCCACTCAAATGATCTTATAGTTTGCAGATCGATCCATTCTGTATCCCATGGGTTTATTAGAATATGTTATCAGGATTGTGCAAGACATGCACTTCCCAATGGACTTCTCCATCTTAGACATGGATTATCCTATATCGTTGCTTCGGACTTCGATTATTCTTGGTCGGACATTTCTCAAACTACCAAAGCGATCGTTGATCTGGGTCTAGAAAGAACACATTTCGCTCCTAAAGTGATTGAATCAGCATGGACATTATCGTCGAGTTGAAATCTACATTTGATGAGGGAAAGCTAGAACCAGTGGAAGACTGTGACATTATTGATATTAGTAAACAATGAGTTTCTCTGAATGATATTCTGACATAGGAATCCCTCTCTTCAGAGGAGGACATAGAAATCATAGTAGATCCATGATCAATTGTCAATAGAGAGATGGAATCTAAATTAGTGATCAACATTTTTGAAGAAGATTCATACCAAACTGAACAAGAAGAATTCATCGCAGATATGTTCAGTACATTATATCAGATCAAAGAGTGACAGAGGTAGACAATAACACCTCATTATATTCAGCAAATCATTCACCAACCATCACAGTATCAAATGTTTTGATGAAGCATATTCGCAATCACCTGAACTGAAACAACTCCCGGTAGGTCTGAAGTATGCTTTGCTTGCAGGTAGAGAAAACATGTATCTAATTATCATCTATAGTAGGATGAGTACATATTAGTTATCTCAACTTCTCTAGGTTAGAGAAAAACTGCAAGACATTTGGTTGGAAAGTTTCAAATCTCAGTGGGATAAATTCGTCCTTGTTTTCACATTATATCTACCTTGAAGATGGCTGCAAACCATCCTGCAAGTTCCAGCACATGTTAAACCCTAATCTGATGAATGTAGTAATGAAAGAAATCACAAAGTAGTGTGAAGCAAGTTTTATTTATCCCATCTCCAACTCAAAATGGGTGAGCCCCCTGCATGTAGTTCAAAATAAATCTGGGCTCACTATGGTTAAGAATTATCAAGGAAAGGAGATTCCTACTTGGGTACCAACATCTTGGCACATGTGTGTTGATTACTATCGCCTAAACTCCGCAACAAATCATAACCACTTTCCTCTACCATTTATTGACCAAGTTCTTGATAGATTGTCCGAAAAGGAATTCTTCTACTTCTTAAATGGTTACTCTATGTATAGCCAGGTGGAGATCACCCCTGAGGACCAAGAGAAGACAACATTCACCTGCCCAATCGGCATATATGCCTTTCGAAGAACGCCCTTTGATTATGCAATGCTCCTGCCACTTTCCAAAGGTGCATGCTTGACGTCTTTATCGATATGGTCTGGACATTTCTCGAAGTTTTCATGGATGACTTCTCTGTCTATGGTGATAGCTTTGATTCATGTCTTATGCACCTAGACAAAGTACTGTAGAAGTGTCATGAACTCAATCTAGTTCTATCCTAGGAAAAGAGTCACTTCATGGTCATTGAATGTATTGTGCTAGACCACGTCATTTCTAAGAGAGGCATGGAAGTCGACTCGATAAACGTTGATTTCATTGCCAAATTAGAGCCACCTCGAAATGTAAAAAATACAAGGTCATTCGTTAAGCATGTTGTATTTTATCACAGAATCATCGAAGACTTTAGCAGAATTTCTTGACCTCTTACTGAACTTTTATGCAAGGAGATCGAGTTCATTATAATTAGATAATTCTACAATCATTTCATTAGTTGAAAGATCTCATTGCTCATGCTCCATTCCTACAGCTAGCCAATTGGTCTCTCCCATTTGAGATCATGATGGTTGCATCTGACATCGCATTTGGTGTTGTACTTAGACAATGAAGAGAAAATATACCTTGTGCCATTCACTATGCCAACAAGAAACTTGATGAAGCATAAAGAAATTATACAGTTACGAAGAAAGAATTTCTGACAGTTGTTTTCACTTCAAAAAAATTCAAATCCTATCTTCTTGGATCGAAAGTTATTATTTTCATTGACCACTCTGCTATCAGATATTTATAATTTATAGCAGAAGAAGGATGCCAAATCACCTCTACTTAGATGGATCCTTCTCCTCCACGAATTCGATTTGGAAATCAAAGACAAGTTTGGAGTTCAGAATGTGGTAGCATATTACGTATCTAGGATTCAAAGCCAATGGACTCAACTGAGTAGTGCACCGATCACAGAGACCTTCCCCAATTAATCCATCCTCAGCATTGGATCTCTCTCTTGGTATGTCGATATTGTGAACTACCTCTTCTCTAGGGTAGTTCAACAATATTGGACAAGAATCAATAAGGATAAGTTCTTGTCCAATATCCATTTTAGCAATGGGAATATCCATATCTGTTCAGGAAAGGAGCAGATTGTATATAGCATGAGTGTATTCCTCAGGAGGAATACACAAGTGTCCTCGAGCATTGTTATAAGAGAAAATCTCGTGGACACCGTTATGGAAGTCGAACGACAACGAAGATACTACAATGTAGCCTTTGGTGGCTGACACTATTTAAGTATGCCAATGAGTATGTCATAGCTTGCACTAATTGTCAGAAGATGGGAAAAACTTCGTATTAAAGATTCTATTCCCTTTAAATTCATTCGTATTTTTGATGTGTTAGATACGTGGGGCATGGATTTCATGGACCCATTAACTAACAGTCAGGGTTATGAATACATCATGATTTTCATGGACTATATGAGTCAATCGGTTGAAGCTATATAGGCTCGAGCTGTTGACAACCGCATTGTATACTGGTTTCTGAAAATTCCGAAGATTCTGATATCAGACAGGGGTAGCCACTTCATTAATAAAGATGTTAAGAAATTAGCGAAGGAGTATGACATCGATCATTGTGTCTCTTCTCCTTATTATCCTCAATCCAATGGCTTGGCTGAATTATCCAAAAGAGAAATCAAGACAATCCTGTAAAGACTTCTGAGGCCGGATAGAAAGAATTGATCACAACTTCTAAAATCAGTTCTCTGGTCTTATAGAACCACCTATGAGTATCCCTTGGGCATATTGCCTCATCATCTTGTGTATGGAAAGCCTTGACATTTGACCATGGAACTTATTCATAAATCTCCACAGGTAGTGATGAATCTCCATTTCTTCAATTTTTGTTCTATTATTTTTGTCCTAAAACCCTATCCAAATATATGTAAATAGCATTAATTTGTACAAAATAACATTCATTATTTATTCTATTTATTGTGTATAAAATGTTGTATTTAATGCCAAATTTATATAATAAATGAAGAAAAGAAAAGGAAATAAAATACCAAAGGTATTTTATGACCCTAAACCCCGAGACCAAAGCATCTAGTGGCAGGGTCGACAAGGAATAAAGTAGGGGATATAAGGATCAAACACATAATAAATACCCTATATATTTATTCTTCAATAATGCATTTTGGTCCCATTACTTCTTTATTATTTATGCCTCAAATCAATAGACTTTATTCATGAAAGTTGTAGATAAAAATACAAAGAAAATACACATATAATTTCATACAAAAATCATACAAATTTCACATTCTACACTTCTAATAAGAAGGTAAAATCCAAACTTCATAGACCCATATCTTCTCCATAAAGAACTCATAACACATCAAAATCACATAAATTGTATACGACTTTTATCTATCTATTTAATAAAGCTAATTTAATTTAATTTGGATCTAAGATGCAAAATTTATGTTTTGGAGCCCTATTTTACTTTATACTCGAATAAAATATTCATTTTATTTACTCTATATTTTCTATTATCTTGTATTTTTATAATTTTGTAAATATTATTTATATTATATGTGTGTAATTGGAATAAAAGAAAACTATAAAAAACCAAAAAAACATATAATAAATATTAATACGATATACTTATACCTATATAATAAATACATTTATTTATTGAAGTGCCCAAATAAACTCAGAAAAATACAATAAAAAAATATTTGTGTACATCTAAATAAGATATAAATATATAAATTATTTTTTTAAAATAATAAAATCTAAAATACAAAATAATAATAAAATACACATATATAGGAAAATATACATATAATAGTACATATTAATAATAACTCATAATAAATCGTCTCATAAAAATAAATAAAAATGGGGATAAAATAATAAAGAAAATAAGAAACATTTTCTTATTTTATAACCTAAAATTAAAAAATTCATTTACTATTTATTATTTATTTTACAAGGCATTTTTGCATTGCATTTTTGTGGTTCGTCCATGTTGACCAACCAAAACCCTTCTTTTGTTGACTCCAGTCAACTGGCCCTTTTGCACCTCTGACCCATGTCAGAGCCTCGAGCTGCCCATGTCTCACAATTTCCCCTTGCGATTTAATGATTGGATCATCTTATGCCTTGAACACCTTCTGCAAATGGGATCTCCATGATCCACACCATATCCTTAGATCCCATCGATCCACTCCGATACGTCCTTGAATCTAGTCACAAGATCCACCCAACCATATCTATAAATAAAACCCTCCAGCCTCCTCCATTTGGTCCCTTTTTAAACCCTAAATACATCTATCCTCACCCAAAGTGATCACCGGGTGACAACAAGCGTTCCTCTGAGGCTCTAAAGTGGCGCTAGGAGAAGAGGAGATGACCTACGACGATGCTTTGGCATCGTTCTGCTCCTTGGTGTGCATGCCAAGTTCATGCTGCACTTCTTTAATTTCTAGGTAGATTTACTTATGTTCATTAATTCTTGCATTTCATTTTGTCATTTTATTGTTCGCATTAGTTTAGAATTAGGATTTAAGCTTTGCCAGATCTCTTGAGCTCCATCCTTTGTTCTTTGACGTCACACACTCGTTCTAACCCCACATGTACCTCATCATCTTTCCATTCCATTTCTACATAACCTGCACCCATCCAACCATCTTGATATCTCCCAGATCAACAATCCCATTCTCCCTCTGCCACCATTCCCGAAGCACCCCATTCCACCTCACAACTGCTTGATCCTCCACCAATAATAGGCATGACCAATCGCCAAAACCCAAAGACTCTCTCTAACCTATTTTAAGGCTTTAAAGGGATGTCTGAGGTCCAATTGCTCGTTCCCAGGTGTTGGAGCTGCCTCGAGTGTCCATGACCCCATCGATCGATCCTGGATCATTTTGAGCACCTTGGTAGCTGCAGATTATCGTCAGGGACATCAGGAACTCCTCAATAGTGTGAATAGAGGTCTGGTGCGGAAGGAATCAATAGAACAAGGAAGAACATGCATGTGTTCCTCAATGTTCTTGTGGAGTGGAGCAAAGTCGTCCGATGGAGGCTATCGGCTCAATTTCTACAGCTGTCGCCAGATCTTGGCCCCTCTACACCATCAGATCTGGGCTAATCTAATCTCGAGCATCTGATGGCGAAGCGGTATGGTGCATCCTCCACTGTCCGATGCACATAAGTGGATAATCTCCAGCGGTTGTATAACACAAAATAAGGGGTAAATTGTACGGACATCCCCTGCATTATTTTCATTTATTTTGTCTTGTAAATATTACTTGTAGTATAAATAAATGTGTCAAGATTGCTAGGACCTCCCCGTATTCAATGTTATTTGCTTAAGGATCCGATCCAGCTGAGCTCACGTGTCGTCCAACATAAGCTGAGCATTTTGTACCTTTACCCTTGTACTTTTTGTAATTTTAATGTAATACCTAAAATTTATCTTTTAATTGTAAACTTTTGGGATATTTGCATATTCAGCCTTCCTTTTATTTTTAATTGAGAATATGCCCTTGTCGGTTCATTTATTTTTGTGCTTATTCTCTCTATTTTATAAATCTCATCTGTACTCCACAAATCATGCAAAAATAAGATAATGTACATGGAAGCTTGATCTTTCAGCTACATCTTTTTTGCATTTTATGTACATTTCCCATTTATTAAAACTCAAAATATCACATCTTACCCATGTTTGACTCAAAAAATACCTAAAAATTATAAAACCATTTGGAAACTCCAAAAATATATATATGTTGTCTATTACATTATTTTTTAACTACAGACCAAAAATCTCTAAAAATAAAAAAAAAAGAACTAAAAATTAAAACCTCCAAAATCATTAAAAAAATTATAAACATTAAAACATTCGGCCTATTTATTAAGTCTTTGAATTTGTATATTTTAGACTTTAAAATTACATAAAAATTAACAAAAATCCCACAAAAACACAAAACAACAAAAAATATAAAAACACAAAAACATTTTATTTACTGAATTTTGATTATTTTTACCTATATTTATAATTATATTACTCTACATTGTATTATATATCTATATATAGTATTTTTATTACTATTTATTATAAAGACCTTATAAATATTTTATAGCCGCTTCAAAAATAAGAAAAAAATATTCTCTTAGTTATTTTCTGATTTTTCTATATTTATTCTATATTTTATATATTACGAATATTATATATATTATTTATTTATAGTTCTATGTATTTATATTATATATGAAAAAGAAATTAAAAATCAGAAAAATATAAAAAAGAAAATAAAAATATAAAAATATAAAAAATTATAAAAAAATCCATAAAAAAATATAAACTTAAAAACCCACACAAAAACACACAATAAAAAACAAGAGAAAGGACAAATTTTGCACATCAATGCACAATCTATCATGTTTGCTCCCCGTATTCGACACTCTACACATACTTACCCATTACACACATTTGCTTGTAGAGTAAAATAAATTGTACTTCACTTTTTTGTCATTCATTTATCAATTATATATTGTGGGTACTTGTTGTTTGAATTGGGATTCATGAGTGCTCGCCTCCGCGACACTCAATCTTTGTTATTCTAGTGAGGATATTTTCAGACCCTCTTAAATCCCTCTTCAACAAATGGCGATGCTGCAGGGGAGCAACATCGTGTATTCCTTTGTTTCTTCGTTCTTGTCTTTCATTGTTTCTTTATTTCTTTACATGCCATTTTATTTGATATTATTTGTGAAATGTCCAACCCTCTTCCTTGTATGATTTTGTTGTGAGGGACTGTGGATCGAGGGAGGCTGTAAAGCCTTGAACTTGGCATATCTCGGATCCTATATAATAAGATCCGGCTCGTAAAGAGGAAACCGGCAGAATTTGTTTCGTGTGAATCGGACTTCGTTTCGATTTGTTATGAATTTCGGAAGAAAGAGAAGTAAGGAAGGCTAAGATGTCATTAATCCATAATGACTGTCATTA
Organism: Ottelia alismoides; assembly: GCA_037367405.1. NCBI lineage: Eukaryota > Viridiplantae > Streptophyta > Magnoliopsida > Alismatales > Hydrocharitaceae > Ottelia > Ottelia alismoides. The sequence continues at coordinate 332,433 of JAZKJV010008362.1, read as the reverse complement.
AGACTAATTAAACATGATTAAAGAAATTAATGACGATTGAAAGCCGCTAATGATCATTAGTAAACACTAATCAATAGTTAACAAAAGATATGCGTAAGCCGCGAAAGTAAAATCGCGATTAGTGAAAGTTAATCACGATTAGTGTTAATTAAGCGTCATTAGCGAATCTAGAATCCTCTAGAATGTTCTAACTTAAGCTCCAAGTTTGGGATAAGTTTTGGCTAAAACCATGGGCCAAAACCATGGGCCACTAAACCATGGTTAAGGTCTAAACCATGGTTTTCTACCATGGTTAGTGGTTTTCTGGGGCCTATAAATAGACCCCCCCTACCCATTCATTCTCTACAACTTACACTACCACCACCACCCCACGGGCTAGGGTCGAGAGGTTGGGAGGAGGAGTGGGAGGCGAGGGAGGAGCGCTAGCGAAGCGCTGCCGGGAGAACGAGGAGAAGAAAGGTATGATCCTCTCTTAGTTGCTTCATAAGCTAGGCTTTCAATTCATACTCTTGTTCTTCCAAGTTTTGTTTTTGATTCATATTTCTTTCCGATTCGTTTTCCTGTTGTGGTTCGAGGAGAAATCTGTGTAACACCCTACTTAGGTGCGGGCGGCTATGCACGTCAGTGACCCTGTGATTTGTCACACGTTCACTCATCTAAGACGCGTGGTGTCTACCAATTCTCCATCGTTTATGTTTCTATTCTTCGTATTATGCTTTTATAGTTATTTCGATGGAGAAATCTGTGTAATACCCTACTTAGGTGTGGGCGGCTGTGCACGTCAGTGACCCTGTGATTCGTCACACGTTCACTCACCTAAGATGTGTGGTGTCTACCGGTTCTTCATCTCTTGTTGTTGAGTATATTCTTTCGGTTTCATTGTTATTTTCCTCTCGATTGATTTTATAGAGGAAACTCTTTTCGTTTTTATTTTGAAATATGTCCCGATATAAGGGGAAACTCTGCCGAATTTTTCCGAGAAATATGTCCCGATATAAGGGGAAACTCTGCTGAAATTTTCCGAGAAATATATCCCGATATAAGGGGAAACTCTGCCGAAATTTTCCGAGAAATATATCCCGATATAAGGGGAAACTCTGCCGAATTTCTAAGAGAAAATATGTTCTTGACGTTCTTCGTGTTCTTCGCGTTCTTCGCGTTCTTCGTTCGTTCTTCGCGTTCTTAACATGTTCTTAGCGTTTTGATACGAAAAATGAAATTCGATCTTTTCAGGAGCCTTAAATTAGCCTTTCTAAAAACAAAACTCGATAAAGCCTTGCATACACGAGAGAGAGCTCGATTAGGTAACGAAAACCTTCTTTTTGCTGTTGGGTTTTCATACGAAATTATTGAAATTCTTGATTTAGTGTTCTTTGCTACGAAGAACCCTAATTTTGGCCATTTTTGAAAAAGTCTGAAGAATTGCTTTGTAATTCCCACTAAAATAAGATTTACACATCAAATTGATGCGTTGGCTCTGAAAGTTAGGGTTTGGGAGTTAAAATAGGCATAAATAGGAGTATACATATGGTTATGAATAATATATATATGTGAGTCGATATCAAGTATTGCGGTTTATGCAAATCAAAGACTTGACGAAAGAATTACATCATGTGAATTGGTGTGATTTGAGTTGGATCCTGAAAAGGATCATGTGTCACAATAAGGATGACTGGGAGTAGTACTACAGGTCGGGCATGCAACCTGTAGGTTGTCGGAAGGAACCCGTATTGGCATTTCCCTACCTAGGTGGTACACGGTTGCCCTGTTATGATAAGTGCGCACAAATTGAATGTTTTGCAACGCGTGGTACCGGGAGCCAATATATTCGGGTTGGAACGACGGAAGATGTGGTCGTGTCATGTGGAGGCACGAGTGGTTCAATAGCGGCTGGGTCACGATAACATGTATTTAAAGCCGCTAGGTTATATGATTAAATGTTAGCCTGAGGTTTTAAGCAACCGAGTCCTCGAGGACGGTGTGCTCATTTGATTTTCCAGGCTGAGGGTTGAGACCCTGTTTAATAAAAGAAAAGGAAATTGTCAGGGTAGTATTGGAGGATTGGTTGAGGCGACGTGCGGTGGCATAAGCTTACCAAGATCAACACAATCTCCAATCCCGAAGCATCCACAGCTTCGGAGTCCAAGAATGGTGGGGTTCCCCTGGACTAATCCCTGATGTGGAATAGAAAAGAATAGGACTTAAATTAATGAAAAGGAATGAAATTTTGTGATATCAAGTTTTGAAAAAAATTACACAATTTATTTGCTTTTCTCTTCTTCGTTACTTAGCATTCGCTAATTTTTATCCTATGATTTATGGGACACCCAACAGGTATCGGTGAGCCATAGCAAGGACTTTAAAAATTCATCTGGCTTACATACTAGACATCCAGCCAGCCATAGTAGCTTTACTCTTCAGGGAATTAGTAATCTTTTGTATATTTTCCTTTCAAGCTGATGTACATGTAATGGTTATAGTAGGACAATGTATCCTCTAAACTTTATTTTGTGAATGGAAAAGTGTTGAAATACTTTCTTCCGAGTATTTTTATTTGCAGTATATTTCTGAATGTTAGTTGTGATTGCTGAATAAATTATTGCTGAGTAACCAGATCCGGATATGGGAGGATCCGACGGCCCAGGAAACGGGGTCGTTACAGATTGGTATCAGAGCCCGGTTACTCCAGTAATTTATTTAGTAATTAATAACTATGAGCGGTATTCAAAAACTAAGGTTGTATTAAGATCCTTCGATCTTAATAAATGACTGCAGTACCATTCACAAGTCATTGTCCTTGATGTACATCATGCTAAGACATATAGGATCTGACTTTTAACCTTAACTCATCCCAGGATCATGGCAGACCAAGACATGTCTAGACAATTAGCGGCTATGATGGCAATGCTCCAAGACATGGGGCAAAGGCAACAAGCATTGGAGGAGAGGCTCAATGCACAGGCTGAGAGATCCGAGGCATCTAAGCCTGCGGATGCTAGGATTGAAGGTTCTGTCCATCTTTCTGAGGAAGAATCTAGTTACCATCCTTCAACTGAGTCAGCTCCTACCCCGGTTGAAGGAGCAATGGATAAGGCCCTTCTTAGACACCAAACATTACTAGATAATTACCGAAAGGGAAAAATTCCTCGATTCAAAGGTGTAGAGACACCTGCCGAGGCTGAATTATGGCTTGATGACGTTAGTAGGGTGCTGAGAATAATACATGCACCAGCAAATACTTGGGTGCACTTTGCTGATTACTCCTTAGCAGACTATGCAAGACGATGGTGGAGAGCCATTTCCAAGAAATTAGCAGATCCTGTTCCATGGGATATCTTCGAAGAGAGGTTCCGAGCTCACTTCTGTCCCTCTCATTGGGAAGAATTAAAGAGGAGAGAGTTGGCTTCTCTGAATTAGGGTTCTAAGACTGTACGAGATTATCATATCTACTTTACTGAGCTACTACGGTACTCACCAGCTCTAGAAGCTTCACCACAAGAGTGTCTTACCAAATTTGTTAGCGGTCTTCAGGGAGATCTACGAGAAAAGCTTGCTGGTTTTAGAGCCACAACCGTAGATGAAGCAATGGACATCGCCTCTCGTATTGAGATGGAGAGGGATGAAAATCGCCAAAGAAGAAGTTTCCACTTTAATGGTGGACCGTCCAAAGGCAAGGCACATTATAATCATAGAGATCGTCGCTATCATCCAGCCGGTTCCAATATAAGCTCACCACAGACCTTGGGTCAGGAATTATCAGGAAGAAGGGGTTTCTCTAGACCTCCACTATATCCTCGCGACTCAGCAGCAGGAGCTAGCACCTCTGTGGCTGGATCTTCAGCTCAAACAGGAGCACGTGTGTATTTTTACTGTCATCAGGAAGGCCACATCAAGAAAGATTGTCCGAAGTTGAGAGGTTCATGGTTTAAATCAACCCCAATTAATAGTATAGCATCCACCTCGAGCAATGGAGCAACACATGGAGGAAGACATGGTAGAGGTCGAGGCTCACAAGGAGCGTCTCCTACACAACAACCACCACAAAGTGTTGCAGGTTCTAGCTTGCCTATTCCTAATGGCCAGCTCAATACAATTACTGAAGAACAAGCCTACAATTCAGGCACAGTCGTACGAGGTACCGTTATTATTCATGGCTTTTCAGTACATGCCTTATTTGACTCTGGTGCTTCACATTCATTTATTGCTCGACGGTTAGTACCCACTTTGGGTAAGAAACCAGTAGAAGTACAACAGTCCTATCTGATCAAGGGACCAGGAGGACAAGTGGTTATAATCCGAGAAATCTTGGATAATTGCATAGTAGTGATAGCAGGACATCAGTTTCCTGTTTCACTACTACTAATCGAAATGGAGTACTTTGATCTTATACTAGGAATGGATTGGCTAGAAAGGCATCATGCATGTCTTGACTGTTTCCAGAAGACAGTAACATTCCACCTTCCTAACTCGATAGAGTTCAGTTCATTGGAAAGACATCCAATGATAATATCAAATATATCTCTACATTGAAGGCACAACAGTTGTTAGAGCAAGGGTGCCAAGGTTATTTAGCTTATGTATCCACTACATCAGGGTCAGAAAGAATGATAGAAGATGTGCCTATAGTGTGCGAGTTTACTGATGTATTTCCAGAGGAACTACCTGGATTACCACCTGAGCGAGAGATTGAATTTGAAATCTCTCTCATACCTGATACTCAGCCTATCTCTATCCCTCCGTATAGGATGGCACCAGCTGAGTTACGAGAGTTAAAGGTACAATTGCAAGAACTGTTAGATAAAGGATTCATTCGTCCTAGTACTTCACCATGGGGTGCACCTGTCTTATTTGTTAGAAAAAAGGATGGCTCGATGCGGTTGTGCATTGACTATAGACAACTAAACAAGAGGACAATAAAGAACAAGTATCCTTTGCCAAGAATAGATGATCTCTTTGATCAGTTACAAGGTTCAACTGTGTATTCCAAGATTGATTTAAGATCTGGATACCATCAGTTGAAAATTAAAGATACAGATATTCCCAAGACAGCTTTTCGGACTAGATACGGGCATTATGAATTCTTAGTTATGCCTTTTGGACTAACAAATGCCCCAACACCCTTCATGGATCTCATGAATAGAGTATTCGAGGAGTTCTTAGATCACTTTGTAGTAGTCTTTATTGATGATGTGCTTATTTACTCAAAGGATAAGTATCTGCATGAACATCATCTCAGGAAGGCACTTGAAACTCTAAGGAAGAACAAACTGTATGCTAAATATAGCAAATGTGACTTCTGGCTATCTGAAGTATCTTTCTTAGGCCATGTTATTTCTGGGGAAGGTATATCAGTTGATCCTACAAAGGTTAGTACGGTGATGAGTTGGGAACGCCCGAAGACTGTCACAGAAATACGATCTTTTCTGGGTTTAGCTGGATATTATAGAAGATTCGTGAAGGACTTTTCACGGATAGCATTGCCAATGACTAGACTAACTCAAAAGGAGGTCCCATTCTTATGGTCTGATACATGTGAAGCTAGTTTTCAGACACTGAAAGAATGCCTAACATCTGCACCAATCCTTACTCTACCCTCCGGGAGTGAAGGATTTACAGTGTACACTGACGCGTCAAAAGAAGGACTTGGGGCGGTTCTTATGCAACATGGTAAGGTAGTTGCGTATGCATCACGACAGCTCAGGACACATGAAAAGAACTACCCAACACATGACCTTGAATTAGCTGCCGTAGTGTTCGCTTTAAAGATTTGAAGACACTACCTGTATGGTATTACTTTTGAAATCTTCACCGATCATAAAAGCTTGAAATATCTATTTGATCAGAAGGAACTCAATATGAGACAGAGACGGTGGCTAGAGTTGCTGAAAGACTATGATTGCACTATCTCCTACCACCCTGGTAAGGGGAACGTCGTAGCAGATGCCCTTAGCAGAAGAACTTATTCACTCGGGTTAGTGAGTGCTATCCACTTCTGGGGTTTACTATCAACGTTAAGTGAATGGAAACCATTTGATAGTAGTGCTGATACTATAACTATTCCTCATCGATACAAACCAGAAATATGGTATAAAATAAAGAAAGGACAGGAGGATGATCCAGTCCTCAAAGACTTAAAACAACAACTTGAGAAGAATGAGATAGAGGGATTCCAGATACAAGATGGTTTACTGTATAATCATCACAGAGTTTGTGTACCAAACACACTTGAACTAAGGAAAGACATCTTACGAGAAGCTCATTGTTCTAGATTATCTATTCATCCAGGAATTACGAAGATGTATAAGGATCTTCATTCATACTTTTGGTGGCCAGAAATGAAGAAAGATGTTGCTGAGTTTGTAAATTCATGTTTCACTTGCCAGCAGGTAAAGGCTTCACACCAAAAGCCACCGGGATTATTGCAACCCCTCCCTATACCTGAATGGAAATGGGAAAGCATTTCCATGGATTTCGTTACTGGCTTACCTCAGATGACTGGTAGTAAAGATAGTATCTGGGTTATAATAGATCGTATGACAAAGGTAGCACACTTTATTCCGATAAGCTTATCTTTCACTCCAGACCAGCTGGCTGAGTTATATATTACACATGTGATTCGCCTCCATGGTATCCCGAAGGAAGTAGTTTCTGATCGAGATTCACGATTCACCTCACACTATTGGGAGAACTTCATGAAAGCTTTAGGTACACAACTATGCTTGAGTACAGCATATCATCCACAAACAGATGGGCATTCAGAACGTACGATTCAAACACTAGAGGATATGCTACGAGCATGTGCCTTAGAATGGAAGGGATCGTGGATTAAACATTTGCCTCTTGTAGAATTCACCTACAATAATAGTTACCATACAAGTATTGGCATGGCACCATTTGAAGCACTATATGGACGAAAGTGTACAACTCCTTTGTGTTGGCAAGAGGTCGGAATAAAGAACCTTTATGATTCAGATAGACTTCAGGAGACACGGGAAGCTGTAGAACTTGCTAGAAAAAGACTATTAACTGCTCAGAGTCGCCAGAAAAGTTATAGTGATACCAGGAGAAGAGACCTTGAATTTGAGGTAGGCAACTTTGTATTTCTCAAAATATCACCTATGAAGGATGTTCAGAGGTTTGGCTTGCGTGGGAAGTTAGCACCCAGGTTTGTGGGTCCCTTTGAAATTATTCAACGGATTGGAAAAGTTGCCTATAGACTTGCACTTCCTCCACATCTTTCGGCAATACATGATGTATTTCATGTATCAAATCTGAGAAAATACATTAGGGATCCAGAGCATAAGATAAGTTATGATGATTTACATGTTGAGCCAGATTTGACATACCAAGAGATACCTGTGCAAATACTTGAAAGGGATATCAAGAAGTTGAGAAACAAAGAGGTGCCTCTAGTTAAAATATTATGGCGGAACCAAGAGTTTGAAGAAGCCACATGGGAACCTGAGGCAGAAATGAGAGAGAAATACCCGTACTTGTTTGAATGATAAAATTATGTATTATGTATATGTTTATTTTAAATGACATGACGTTCATTCTCTTTAAGGTTGTTATGGTTTCAATCCTCTTTAAGGACGTTATGCCTGCATTTCTAGTCTCGAGGACGAGACTTCCTTTAAGGTTGTTATAATTGTAAAGCCTTGAACTTGGCATATCTCGGATCCTATATAATAAGATCCGGCTCGTAAAGAGGAAACCGGCAGAATTTGTTTCGTGTGAATCGGACTTCGTTTCGATTTGTTATGAATTTTGGAAGAAAGAGAAGTAAGGAAGGCTAAGATGTCATTAATCCATAATGACTGTCATTAAGACTAATTAAACATGATTAAAGAAATTAATGATGATTGAAAGCCGCTAATGATCATTAGTAAACACTAATCAATAGTTAACAAAAGATATGCGTAAGCCGCGAAAGTTAAATCGCGATTAGTGAAAGTTAATCACGATTAGTGTTAATTAAGCGTCATTAGAGAATCTAGAATCCTCTAGAATGTTCTAACTTAAGCTCCAAGTTTGGGATAAGTTTTGGCTAAAACCATGGGCCAAAACCATGGGCCGCTAAACCATGGTTAAGGTCTAAACCATGGTTTTCTACCATGGTTAGTGGTTTTCTGGGGCCTATAAATAGACCCCCCTACCCATTCATTCTCTACAACTTACACTACCACCACCACCCCAAGGGCTAGGGTCGAGAGGTTGGGAGGAGGAGTGGGAGGCGAGGGAGGAGCGCTAGCGAAGCGCTGCCGGGAGAACGAGGAGAAGAAAGGTATGATCCTCTCTTAGTTGCTTCATAAGCTAGTCTTTCAATTCATACTCTTGTTCTTCCAAGTTTTGTTTTTGATTCGTATTTCTTTCCGATTCGTTTTCCTGTTGTGGTTCGAGGAGAAATCTGTGTAACACCCTACTTAGGTGCGAGCGGCTATGCACGTCACTGACCCTGTGATTCGTCACACGTTCACTCATCTAAGACGCGTGGTGTCTACCAATTCTCCATCGTCTATGTTTCTATTCTTCGTATTATGCTTTTATAGTTATTTCGATGGAGAAATCTGTGTAATACCCTACTTAGGTGCGGGCGGCTGTGCACGTCAGTGACCCTGTGATTCGTCACACGTTCACTCACCTAAGATGTGTGGTGTCTACCGGTTCTTCATCTCTTGTTGTTGAGTATATTCTTTCAGTTTCATTGTTATTTTCCTCTCGATTGATTTTATAGAGGAAACTCTTTTCGTTTTTATTTTGAAATATGTCCCGATATAAGGGGAAACTCTGCCGAAATTTTCCGAGAAATATGTCCTGATATAAGGGGAAACTCTGCTGAAATTTTCCGAGAAATATATCCCGATATAAGGGGAAACTCTGCCGAAATTTTCCGAGAAATATATCCCGATATAAGGGGAAACTCTGCCGAATTTCTAAGAGAAAATATGTTCTTGACGTTCTTCGTGTTCTTCGCGTTCTTCGCGTTCTTCGTTCTTTCTTCGCGTTCTTAACATGTTCTTAGCGTTTTGATACGAAAAATGAAATTCGATCTTTTCAGGAGCCTTAAATTAGCCTTTCTAAAAACAAAACTCGATAAAGCCTTGCATACACGAGAGAGAGCTCGATTAGGTAACGAAATCCTTCTTTTTGCTGTTGGGTTTTCATACGAAATTATTGAAATTCTTGATTTAGTGTTCTTTGCTACGAAGAACCCTAATTTTGGCTATTTTTGAAAAAGTCTGAAGAATTGCTTTGTAATTCCCACTAAAATAAGATTTACACATCAAATTGATGCGTTGGCTCTGAAAGTTAGGGTTTGGGAGTTAAAATAGGCATAAATAGGAGTATACATATGGTTATGAATAATATATATGTGAGTCGATACCAAGTATTGCGGTTTATGCAAATCAAAGACATAACGAAAGAATTACATCATGTGAATTGGTGTGATTTGAGTTGGATCCTGAAAAGGATCATGTGTCACGATAAGGATGACTGGGAGTAGTACTACAGGTCGGGCATGCAACCTGTAGGTTGTCGGAAGGAACCCGTATTGGCATTTCCCTACCTAGGTGGTACACGGTTGCCCTGTTATGATAAGTGCACACAAATTGAATGTTTTGCAACGCGTGGTACCGGGAGCCAATATATTCGGGTTGGAATGACGGAAGATGTGGTCGTGTCATGTGGAGGCACGAGTGGTTCAATAGCGGCTGGGTCACGATAACATGTATTTAAAGCCGCTAGGTTATATGATTAAATGTTAGCCTGAGGTTTTAAGCAACCGAGTCCTCGAGGACGGTGTGCTCATTTGATTTTCCTGGCTGAGGGTTGAGACCCTGTTTAATAAAAGAAAAGGAAATTGTCAGGGTAGTATTGGAGGATTGGTTGAGGCGACGTGCGGCGGCATAAGCTTACCAAGATCAACACAATCTCCAATCCCGAAGCATCCACAGCTTCGGAGTCCAAGAATGGTGGGGTTCCCCTGGACTAATCCCTGATATGGAATAGAAAAGAATAGGACTTAAATTAATGAAAAGGAATGAAATTTTGTGATATCAAGTTTTGAAAAAAATTACACAATTTATTTGCTTTTCTCTTCTTCGTTACTTAGCATTCGCTAATTTTTATCCTATGATTTATGGAAAACCCAACAGGTATCGGTGAGCCATAGCAAGGACTTTAAAAATTCATCCGGCTTACATACTAGACATCCAGCCAGCCATAGTAGCTTTACTCTTTAAGGTAGTTAGTAATCTTTTGTATATTTTCCTTTCAAGCTGATGTACATGTAATGGTTATAGTGGGACAATGTATCCTCTAAACTTTATTTTGTGAATGGAAAAGTGTTGAAATACTTTCTTCCGAGTATTTTTATTTGCAGTATATTTCTGAATGTTAGTTGTGATTGCTGAATAAATTATTGCTGAGTAACCAGATCCGGATATGGGAGGATCCGACGGCCCAGGAAACGGGGTCGTTACAGAGGCACTCCTAGGAGGCCTATGCAGCCACGTGAAGTGAAGTCATCTTTTCAGCCCAAGCCGATAGGAGAGAGCAACAAGAGAGAACTTGGAGGAATTTTGAAGACAATAGCATTTTTGTACCTTATTTTTATTTTTTTTATAACTAAGTCATTCTCTCATGAGACAACTAATTCACGAGGTCCAGTGGCCGGGTGATCATTCTCCTAGGGCCTCGTCAGATTTTATCGTGTTTTCTTCGATTTTATTTTCATTTGTTTCACGAGTTTTGATTTTTTTCGTGTTTTTGTATATTTTTTTTGTATGATTGAGCCCTAGAATTAGGACTTTCTTGCTCAATAGATTAGGTCCAAACACTTAATTTATTTGCATGTATCTATAGATTTGTGCTTGGACTTAGTAAAATCAAATTGTTGATTATTTAGACTTGAGATTGTACGCTGAGAGAGGCTCCATACAACTCTTACAGGACCTGTTATGGTGGCATCGAGGAGTCTCCAAAACCGGACTTTAGGTTTCATATCTTAATAGTCAGCATATGGTTCTTCACACTAATAGAAATTACTATTCAAGGGCGATTTCATCGGCTTGCATTTCATATTGGATATTCAATTCTGTTATGCATCCTGCATGGAGAGTGTTGTGAAGCATTGTAAGCCTTCTAATTATGCATGCATCATCGATTCCTGATTTGCACTGCTTTTCTGTCTATCTCCCTCTTGTTTTTACACATAGGATGTTAATGTAATTGGAAACTTGTTAGGCAATTGCATTGAAAAATACAAAAAAGGTGATAACCTAAAAAAACGTGCTAACTCTACTTGACTTCTAAAAAATGCAATGGATTTATTATTTTGGGAAGAGCAACTCCCACATTGTTCACAGATATTCTCCATACCGAGTAAGGCATGCACACATAAGGAATAGAGCCCCCATCCCTAGACTTGTGCCCTAAGCGCTTGGGTCAGATCTTGACCCCTGTTACTTGTTGAAAGCACTTGCCTACGACCTTAGACGAAGTGTCTCATGATCAAGTAGGTGTGGTTCACTGACTTGGGCATGCTCACTATAGGATACTACACTTGTGAGTTATATAACTGATTGAAAATCACCTAACTCAAAAATTGAAAAGATAAAATGAGTGCCATATTGGATTTTCACTGTGTTAAGTATGTGAAAATGAAGTTTGCTTTGTACATTGTTTGTGACTTTGGAAGCATTTATGTTCATCTTGTTTTTGACTTATCAATCTAGTTGTGTTTTCTTGTTTTTATTTCTTGAATCCTTCTTCTTTTGTTGGTGTCGTGATATCGGGTCTTGATCTTCAATTTAGCAATCGAATCCTGCGGCTTACTTCTCACCCATATCATTATATTTATGGTCTGGTTCAAGAAGACTCTCTTCTTGGACCATAATTTTGTCTTTGTTCCTCCCGATCTCGCCCACCCTCTTCGTTCCCATTCATGCCATATCTTCTTTAACCTGATAATGATGTACTACTAGATGAAGCCCGCATTGAGTTTTCTGATCTATGAGATTATGAGTAAGCCATGCAGAATGAGGATATTGAGATAGATGTGCTCTCTTTGGTGGATCTAGATCTGACATATGCATAAATATTCGTGAGGATTCCATTTTAGCACAATTACATGTGTGATATTCTATTGACGATGTTTAATCCTACACACCGGATTGAGGATGTGATATATTTCTAAGTGTTTGATGACGGGACCTATTGTAGGTTCTTCCCATCTTGATTTAGGCGCTTGATGTACCATTTACTTATGTGCTTCAAAGTTACGGTACTTGGAACCCACAAGATTTCATCATCTTCTTGACTTATCCATCCTCCATCCCTTGACTCTCCTATCTCCATTAGGCACTTAGAGGATCTTTGTCTTAATTTGAGGGATTGCATTGTAACAACCTTGAGGACCTTTTATCCCTCCCATAGCCTTATGCCCTACTCATGTTATTGATTGATTGAATATATTGAGGACTTGAGCACATATGTTGGCACTTCCCCGATTTCATTGACTTAGTTTGCATTACTCCCAAAGGACTATCTGTGGGAGAATGCAACATTTTCTTTATGATCGGTTTCACTCACTGCTTGTGTTCCCATATTGGCGAAGCATGAAACCGAGTCATTTGATATGAGCTTTTGGTCTCACTTCCTAGTTGTGTGTCTGATCTATCGGATCATGAGACATATTACCCTAGATTTATTGACTCCTTTATGTCTTCTCTCCTTTACGGTCCTCGCAAGGATGAGGGATATTCTTATGATTATACCCCGCTTTGTTCATAATACTCCCCAATTTTTATCTGCAGGAGACTATGACATTTTCTAGAATTTTGTCTCTTCCTCTACTGGGCAGTCACTCTTTTGCCTGCTAAGACCACCTCTTCTTATCCATTTGATGGATTTTCCTCCTTTGGGTCTTCTCTCCTTGACGACCCTCACAAGGATGCGTTCTGTTTTGATTATTAATTGCTTAACATGTATCACTCTTCCAGGGTTATCTATGGGAGGATGAATCATTTTATTGGTACTCAGTTTCATCTTTGTGTGTGTCTCTAATCTATTGGAGTGCGAAATCGAATCTTTCACTCTATGTACTCGGTCTCATCTCTGGTTGTGCATACGATCTGGTGGATCATGAGGCTGAGTATTTTGATTTTTCTGGGATCTCTACCTCGTCTGAGGCTGCTCTTATTGACAACCCTCACAAGGATGAGACATGTCTTGCTACATTCAATGTTTTCTCTAATCATTTGACCTTATGTCTACAAATATCGAGATGTATAGAGAGTATCATGTTCTTTACTTTTCATATCTCATTGAGACTATGATTGACATGGAGGATTATGTATTAATTCTTCTTCCTCTGTGTCTGACTATATTGACTTTGTTCCTTCGTGCTATTATTATGAGCCGATCTTCTGGTTTCCACTACCAGATCTTGGCTTAATTTTCAATTTGTTTTTCCTGGTGGCAGACACCCACTTGATTGGATAATCGGGTGTTGATCTTTTCTGATCGTGTCACCATTCTCATAGGGAGACGAAGATGATAGTACAGTATTCGATTGTTTGATAAGGTTTTGCACTTCACCATTCCATACTAAATTGTATATATATGTTTTGTCTTTTCATTCCTTCTTTCTTCCATATGTCATGTGCACCCAAGATCATTCGCCATATATGTGTGTCTATACATAGGGCATACTTCATCCTAAGTATAGGGGGTGCACCTATTATGTTGTTCTTTTCATCCAGCTTCATTACTCTTGTTGTTGCCTATACTTAGGGATATCTTACCCTAAATATAAGGGGGGTGATGTCTACATTTCCCCAACACATTTTTTCTTTTTATCAGCTTTCATTGATCCCCTCGCATGTCTCCTCTCTTGTTGATTTTTGCCTATACTTAGTATATTTTACCTTATGTAATGGAGGAGACATGTTGAGCCTCTAATATATTCATTCCCATCATTAACACTCCATGCATGTATAATACAGTTTGCTATACTTAGGATTATTTCATCCTAAGTATATGGGGATGGTTGACTTCACATTTATTTCATTCTTTCATCCTTTGTTCTGTCGGTGTAGTATAGACTCTTTTCTATACTTTTTATGAGTTATGTCTACTCCTTTTCTCTTAGATCAATGACGAAATATTTCAAGATAAGTATAGGGGGGCGTATATGCGTTGTATATACTTTAGTCATAACTCGTACTTTCATATTTATGAATAATATGGATAAAATACTTGTTATACAATTCATTAATAAATCAATAATATATATATATATATTCATATACAATTCCATAAAATACTTATCTCTTTACTAGTTAATAAATCATGTTAAAAATGTTTTGCAAAATGTTTGAAAAATAGTTTGGAAAATTCTTTGAAAATTCTTTTGAAAACTATTTTAAAAATATTTTGTCAAATATTTTCAACCTTTGTAAAAATGTTTTGTTCGTAAAAATTTCTTTTCTTTGAATGAATAAAATATTTTGAAAATATATTTGCAAGTAATATTGGAAAAGGTTGCAAAAATATTTTGAAAAAATCTCTACATATTGTTTGAAAAATCTTTGCAAATAGTTTTCAAGTGTTTGTACATATTTGTAAAAAATATTTGTAAAATATATTTTCAGTAAAACATTCTTCTCTTTTTATGAATAAAAGATTTTGAAAATCTATTTGCAAATGGTTTTGAAAATGGTTGCAAAAATATTTTGAAAAATCCTTACATATTATTTTAAAAACCTTTGAAAAATAGTTTTCAAACGTTTGTAGAGATTTGTAAAAATGTTTGTAAATTATATTTTCAAACTATAGTTTGCAAAATTTATTTGAAAAAATTATTTTCATATTGTTTTGAGGAATGTATACATCATTCAAACAAATAAACATTCTTTAGAAACTATATATATAGGCACATAAAAATAACTAACACTCATTATGTAAAATTCTTTCACCCCAAATTATGTAAATATAGTCAGACTCCCATGTAAATATTTGCACATGATTCTTTACTAACTCTTATCTTAAAACCCCTAAAAGTTCATAAAATTCAAAAATCAGATAATCTTTGCAAAATCTTTTTAAAAACTTGCATAAAAAAATTGTAAAACTTTTTCAAAAATCCATAAAAAGTTTAAAATCAGAAATTGCATAAAAAATATTTTCTTCACATTGTATATAACATTTGCATTTTTTGGATTAGTATTGATAATTGAACAAGTCTAAGGAGAATCCTAAGATTAGAGCTTGGTTGGACCTTAATCCACATAATCATGGGAATCTTATAGGAGATGGAATTGAGGCACTTCATGTATGCTAGACTTAATTCTTTGAGACCATGAGACTTGGTTCAGTGTCGCCTTGACTGTCTAAGTAGAATATTTCAGAACAAACACATGACTCTTGCTGATAATGACCTAGCTTGCACTCATGCACCTTACTCTTTGCTCACCTCAGTTGAAGTGGTAGAGGGTTGGATTTGCTGACATGAGACACAAGCAAATGGAAACATTGAATGTCACATATCTGTCGCCATTGTATCCCAACCAGATCCAATGGCGACGATGTCTGATGATGGAATGTTATGGGTTGCAATAATACTTCAAAAGAGGGATAGTCTACTGGCTCAAGAGGAAAAAGTCCTTATGTAAATGTTGATGTATACAGTGGTAAAAAAAGAGAAATAAAAACTCCAAAAGAGTGGACAGAGCTGGAGGAAAATAAAATATCTGCTGGAGTTTGTATATTTGTTTAGCCAATAAGCAAGCTTAATCTTCAAAGTCATATGTATATGAGCCTGTAGTCGGATGACTAGGCTATGTTGGTCAAGCATCTTGGGATAGGTATCTACACTGGCTACTATCCATTCTTCTCTCTACCTCCTCTTCTTGAGCATGTTGTACTTGAACTTAGAAGGAAATACCCCGCTTCTCGAGGAAAGAGTTATTGGATTGGAGAATTAGGGTAACCTTGTTGGAGAAGACTGACTTTTACCGCTTCAATTGAGCAGAGCTACAAATCACAGACATTGTCCAAGATAGATTCATAGTCATAGGAGTTTGCATATGAGTTGTCTTATTATGACTTAGCTACTTAGAGACTTGAAAGGAGTATTGGGGAACTTAGAGTCTATTTGTGTTTCAAGTCTGATCCCCACACAAGGTTGTGACCAAACTTAAATGTCAAAATGTCTGACTTATAAATGTTTTAAAATCCCTTAAAAATTAAAGGATTGTTCTTTCCTGAATTTTAATTACTTTTAGCTATATTTGTAATTATAGTACTCTACATTTTATTGTACATCTATATATAGTATTTTCATTACTAATTATTATGAATACCTTATAAATATTTTAAAACCCCTTAAAAATAAAAGGGACTGTGAGTTTTAGTTATTTTATGTTTTTTCTATATTAATTATATATTATATATATGTATTACATATGTTATACATATTACTTATATATAGGTATATATCTTTATTATATATTAAAAGAAAAAGGAAATTAAAAATCCGAAAAATACAAAAAGAAAAAAATTATAAAAAAGATAAAAATTATAAAAACAAAAATCCATAACAAATATAAAACAAAAATCCACACAAAAATATATAATGAAAAGACAATAG
This sequence comes from Ottelia alismoides, assembly GCA_037367405.1. Taxonomy (NCBI): domain Eukaryota; kingdom Viridiplantae; phylum Streptophyta; class Magnoliopsida; order Alismatales; family Hydrocharitaceae; genus Ottelia; species Ottelia alismoides. The sequence goes on along the minus strand of JAZKJV010008362.1, from coordinate 315,779 downwards.
AAAGGAACAATTTTGCATATCATTGCGTAGTCTATCATGTTTGCTCTCTCTGTTCGACACTCTGCACATACTTATACATTATACACATTTGTTTGTAGAGTAAAATAAATTAAACTTCACATTTTTTATCATTCGTTAATCACTTATATAGTGTGGGTAGTTGTTTTTTGAATTGGGATTCGTGAGCGATCACCTCAGCGACACTCAGTCTTCACTATTTTAGTGAGGATATTTTCAAACCCTCACAAATCCCTCTTCGATGATAATTAATATATGTAATGTGGTATCGCAGAAAGGTGGTCAGAATAGAAAAATGGATCTAAACATGCTCCTGGAATTTAGAGACTATGCATATGACAACAACTTAATGTACAAGGAGAAGGTCAAACGCTGGCATGATCGACACATCAGATGGAAGACCTTCAATCCTGGATAGAAACTGTGGTTATTTAATGTGAAGCTTAAGACATTTTCAAATAAATTGAAAAGTAAATGCATTCATTGTGAAGACTATGTGTGACAACGGAAGCATTTTGATATCAAAATTGTCAACTGACGTGCAATCATTTATCGTCAACAATCTATTGCTGAAGTCGTATCTAGAGTACAACACATTCCTGTCCATTGTCAAATCAATTCAAGTATTTTTTTATGATGATTTCACAACAACAATAATTAAGGAGCCAGGCAATGTCTCCAAACATATCTTTGATTAGTTTTCTTCTTTTCTTTTTCTTTTCTTTTCTTCTTTTCCTTTCTATTCTTCAATTCTTTCATTCTTCCATGTTTCATTCATCCTATTCATCCGGGATATGCATAGGATATAATTCATCCTAAGTATGGGGTGTGAGTATATTCAAGTTATTCTTTATTTATTCTCTCGCTTGTCTCCTAACTTGTTGACACCCTGTCTATACTTGGGGATATTTTACCCTAAGTATAGGGGGGACAAGCCAAGCCCATCGAGCTTGTTAATTTTTATCCTCGATCATTCCCGTTTTATATACACTATGTTATACATAGGATTAGTTGATCCTTGGGGATGATCGAATTCTCATTTTTATATTTAGTCGTTGTAGTATAAACTTTCTTATACAAAGCACAAGTTATGTCTTCCTTTTTCTCTTTGATCACTATGAGGACACAAATCAAGCTAAGTATAGGGGGTCGTATATACGAGGCATATACATTAGCTATAACTCATACTTTTGTATTTTTTAATTATATGGCTAAAATATTATAAGGATTAGAATATACAATAAATTGACAATAAATAATACACTGAAAATATGTATAAAATTTTGCAAAATTTCTTTGTAAATATGATTAATAATTAGTTGAAATTTTTTTTGCAAAATAATTTGAAAAATTCTTGTAAAATGACTTTAGAAAATCATTTTTAAAAATCTTTTGAAAATCATTTGGAAACTTTTTGTAGAATGTTTTCAGACCTTTGTAAAAATCATAAGTAAATATTTTAAAATATTGTTTCATTTGTTTGAATAAAAATTTTTAAAATTACTTTGAAAATAATTTGGAAAATGGTTACAGAAACATTTTGAAAATCTATCTATAACTTTAAAAAATCTTTGTGAAATGATTTTGAAATTTTGTAAATGTTTGTAAAGTGTTTGCCAAAATTATTTACAAAACAAAGTTTTCAAAATGTTTGTTAAAACATCTTCAAATTATTTAAAAACCTTGTACATTACTATAACAAATAAAATTCTTTATATAAAACTATATAACCCTTGTTTAAAATCTATAAATAATAACCCCAAACTTCTGTATGAATTTCCAGTGTAAATTCTACACAATAGCTTTTGTAAATACTAATGCACTCCCACGTAAGTATTTGTATATACTTATTTCACAAACCCTTATAATAAATCCCTAAAAATTTTAAAATTCTCTAAAACCTAAAAAATTTGCAACATGCATTTCACAAATTGCATAAAATTTGCAAAACTATTAAAAAATCCATAAAAGTTCAAAATCAGAAAAATACCTTCACAAAAAGATTTTCTTACATTTGCATTTTTTAGAATGATAATGATAGATGAACAAGTCTGAATAAAGTCTAAAGATTGGAGCTTGGTATATACCATAATCCACATGATCAGAGGAACCCATTCAGGACTGGAATTGAGATGCTTCAGGACATCTTGACTTAATTCTTTAGATTCCAAGAGACTATGTTCATGAGTCAATTCAATGTATGTAACTAGAATCCTTCATGTCATTCGTATGACTCTTAGATAGTTTCTTGGCTAGAAACCTTGCACTTAACACTTAGGTCAGCCTAGATGGATTGTTGAAAGATCTTGGAGCCCAAGTTGGGACAATACTAGGCCGCCTTGTCAAGGGTGGCTCAGGAACCATTCTTAGAGATTGTCGAAACCGATACTTCAACCCACTTCCTCTGGTAGCATGGACATCTAATAACTGGATACTGGATTGAAATAAAGCTTCCGATGAGGAATGGTCTGCTAGCACAAATTTTTTCAACACCCTAAAACATGAGCGGACCAAAAGATTCAATATCCATTGGGGCAAAATAGGAATGCAGAGTAACGCAATGCAAAGAAAATATCCAAAAGGAATCCTACACCAAAAATTCTAAAAATATTGAGTTCCACTAAAAGCCCGCTTCTTGGTGAAGATTCAATTATAGTAACCGAGCTTCACAAGGGAATGAGACTACACTGGTCCATTTCCTCTTCTTTTCCCATTCTTCTAGCTTCTCCCTTTTCAATTGAGAAGAAGAACGCACCTAACCTTAGAAGGAAATATCCATCTCTCCGAGGATGAGTTGCAAGACGAGGAGACTACCTAGTAGTTCAACAGCTTGTTTGCGGAGAGCTAACCTAATTCACACACATGGTACTTGTCATTTCAAGGTTACGAGAGTATGCGACTGAAAGGATGGTTTTGACCAGGTTGTGAATTGAACTGAATAATAGGATTATGGAACCTAAGGGTTGTTGTGTCACAATACCTAACCTTAATTTGGTTACGAACACATCAAGAATCCAAAGGTCTTAATTGGGCTTCCGACTTTGATTTTATTAGTACAAGTTTAAGAGTCAAAATATATTTCAAGTTCTTTCTTTTTCATTTCTTTATTTTCTTCTTTTGCACTCATTTTCATAAGTGTTTGCTAGGTACCAACAAAGGCAAGTATAGAGGGGTGATGAACCTCCATTTTATCACCATTATTCTTTCATTTTAGCCTTAAATCCCTAGTTAAATGAATGTATACAATAATAATTTGTAGAAAATAACACTCAATAATTGACTTGAAAATACTTATGAAAATATATATTTAATTCCAAAAAAATAATATAAGAGAGAAAGGAAAATTAATAAAGTGCCAAAGACACTGAGTGACCCTAGACCATGAGACCATGTCATCATGATGACTTGGTCAACAATGAATAATGTAGGGGGAGATAGGACAGACCAACTATGCAGAACACACTTAAAAACACTATTTTGTATTCATCAACAGTAGAATTTGGGACTTATTTTATTCTTTTTTTATTTATTCCTCAAATAATAAAAGACTCAACATTAAATTTGTACATAAAAATACAAAAAAAACAAAATTCATTCCACTCAAAAATAATACATAGTGCACCCGAGACACACAGAACAACAAGGCACAAACAAAACTTCCCAGACCTGTATCTCCTCCACACATACTCAAAATTTATTTAACTCACCTTTATTATTTATAAAATTGTATTATCTATTTAATGAGTGATTTCATTTAATTTAGAGTTGAGATGCAAAAGTTGGCTTTTGGGTCCCAATTGTACTGTATACTTATATATAGTATTCATTATATATATATATTCTTTATATTTTCAACTTTCTTATATTTTTATATATTTATAAATATTATTGAAAATGTACCCACTTAATGGTCTAGTGGTAGTATAGTGTGTCTCTCACTTAAAAGACCACGGTTCAAATCCCACTCTTGTAGGGGTTGTGTTATGTAGTCAACGACCAGCGTAAAAAATAATCGAATCTTTCAACATGGATTTGAGCAAGAATCCATGTAATACAATAAAATACATTTCAATAAATACGCTACAATAATAAACATTATATATAATTTTCAAAATACATTTCAATAAAACATTATAAATATTATATATAAATATTATTCAAAAACATTTAAATATTATATTATTCAAAATATCATAAATATTATATATAAATATCACTCTAAATAAATTTCAACAATAAACATAGAATAATATAATGAAAAATACATTAAAATAACTAAAGTAATAAAATATATTGGTAAACTATACTTGTATAATAAATGTACATATTTATTCAAGTAAATAAATAACATTAGGAAAATAATCTAAAATATGTAGGTGGGTAATTAAATAAATTATAAATATATAAATTCTGTACATACAATAAAAAATGAAAATAAAATACATGAAATACCTATGTATATACAGGTATATATTAACATATAACATATAGTCTTGTATAAATAAAAAAAATCAGAATAAAATGCTACATAAAATAATAAACCTTTTTAGTTTTGACCTAAAATTAATAAAACATTTTATTATTTGAAAACAAATTAATAATAAAATTAATACCATCGTTTTCCAGATTGGTCCACGTGGACCAATTAGGAGGCTCGGATAGTTAACCGCCTAGTCAACTGCCCGACCCTCCCTGTCTCCTTTGTTAGATGTTAAGAGACCTCTTACTTCACCATGTTTTCACTCCTTTGCCATTTCTCCATGCTCATCGAGACCACCACCCTTCCTCTCTTCAATCTACCCTACTCCACGCCCATTACCTATCTCCTACCAACTACCTACAGATCTCACGCAAGCTCTCTACCCTTTCTGCACTACGGCTTGCCTATAAATATTCCAATTCAACTCCTTCTCCATTTGGTCTGATTCACTCTCGTAACTTCAATATGGTTTTGGAAAGTATTTGGTTAATACCAACTACCAATGATTAAATGAGAAACATAATGATGAAAGTCTGAAGAAAGTTAAAATTAGATTAGAACTTCATGTTTATTTAAAGTCTTCTAGTATACAAGATGTACGAGTATTAGAAATACTTGAGGGTGTTGTGATCATAATTAATTGTATACCATGATACTTCCATTCTAAGGAAGCGATAAAACATGTTAGGATTTTAGTGACTCCGCTTTGTAAACTAGTTATCTAATCCCATTACAAATGTTGGACATTGTACTGAATTGGATTCAGATGGAATGAGAGGATAAGGATACTTTGTTCGTTATGATCAAATAAAACTAAGAGGTCTTTTAGATCCGGTATAAAATTGGATCTCAATATCCAAGTCACTATACATGTCTTGTATAATTACCCACTCCTTATCTCCAAGTATCCATGGAGAAGGTGTATTATCCATGAAAGAGTTTGTAGATCCTTCCGAAAGAAATAAATTTTAATTATTATGAAAAGAGAGAAAATTGGGATAATTAATTTGGATTTAATTAACCAGGATAAAATTAATGTGGATAGTGATATCCACAATAATTTTTTGGAATAGTGTGGATAAGGTCCATGTTATTAATTAGAGGTTTATTTATATTGTATATGTTAATTGGATTTGCTTTCCAATATAAATGTAAATCGGATTGCATTTATTTATGGACCTACGAATACGATTCATTTTTATGGCTTATTTTTAAGTGTCATAAATGATAGAGAATTCTTTTTTGATAACTAAATTCATTTTACCAATGAAGAAATGATTAACAGTTGAATAAAAAATAAAGAAAAAAATAAAAAGGTGACAAAAGGGGTTTTTTGAATCAAACGAACACCATGAGGTGGTCATGAGGTCTCACAAGGTTGACCTCATTCACTGAAGTGACCGGTCACGAGCCGACTAACTCAACAACAATTAACCCACAGTAAACAATCAACAAAAAATGCAAGTTATACTAGATAAAAATTTATTATAAACTCTATCAGTACAAGTGTATAGTGCAAGTATGAGTAGGGTATCGAAAATAGGGAACAAACTAGTGTAGCAAGCATTATTATTTATTGGTAAATAATAATGTATAGATGTATATATAGTTGTATAATATTTACTCAATGTTTTTGCGGGTTTTAATTATTTTAATTACTTTATTATGTTATTTATAATATATTTTAAATTTTTTAACTCTTATTTTCTTTTATATTTTTCTGATTTTAAATTCCTTTTTTCTTTTTAAATATATAATAAGTGAATTTATATTACTATATATAATAATATGTACAATATAGGGCATATGTCTATCATATAAATAATAAATATATTAAAATCTAAAAACACAAAAAAATAGTCCTTTTATTTTTTAAAGGGTTGTAAAATATCTTTAGGTATTTATAAAAATTTGTAATAATATTAACTATTTATAATTATATATAAGTATATAAAACAATATAAGGTATTCTATTTATAAATAAACCTATATGTAGTAAGAAATTATGGAATAAAATATTTTTGTTTTTTTAATTATTCATCTATTTTTGTGAATTTTTGGGAAGTTTTGCTAATTTTAGGCATTTTAAAGGTACCAAATATCCCATATCAGAAAATAAATAAATAAGTTGAATTTTTTTGAGATTTAAAAATATTAAATCGGTCTAAATTTTCTCAAAACTATTAATAATAGGCCAGAAAACTATTTTTTGGAGGGTTTTGAAAATATTTTATAATTTTTTAAGGGTTAGAGAGGGTTTGTAATTTTAGGAGTTTCTTTTAATTTTTTTGTGATTTTTGGTCTATAGTAATGAAATAGGATAATAAATAATAGGTTTTGTAGAACAATAGGGTAATAAAATAGATAATAAATAATAGGATAATAAACATAAGGATAATAAAATAGGATAAAAATAGTAGGATAATAAATATAGTTTGTTTCTGAATTTTTAGTGATTTTTTATAATTTTTTGTATATTTTAAGTCAAAGAGGGAATAAAAAGTTGTCTTTTGACTATTAATAAATAGCAATTGTGGGGAAATAACTAAACAAAATATATGGAATTAATGAGCAATTAATCATGCATTTTCATCTATTTTTGCATACTTTTTGTAGCACGAGAAGTATTTATAGAAATAGAAAATCAAAAATAAAAATATTTAAGTTGGTAGGGGCATTTGTGCAATTAAAAATAAAGACAAGTATACATGAAAAAACACTATAACTGATGGACTTCAACTTTATTTTTGAATACTAAATTACAATATACAAAGTCAGACGGGTATAAGATATATTTGTTGAACACATGTTGGGGGCCATGTGAGCTGAGCTGGCAATGAGCTCACTTACAAATTACAAAATGTTCATGGGCTTCGATGCAAATTTTCCTTTAACTTTTACACTTAGTAAAATATTTACAAAAATATTTATGAATACAAATTATTAGAGGGGGTTTTATGCTATTTACCAAACTTAAACACCCTAGACCTGATCGTCCCTTATGTGCCATGTGGAGGATTGGGCACTTCTGGTTGCGTACCACTTCGAAAAGAACGGACGACCCAGATTAGATCTAGATCGTATTCTTGATCTGAAGACTGCTAGGGGCTCCAGAAGAACATCCGATGAACTCCCCTTCGACGAGTTTCGATTCCTTCATTCTCTGTCTTTCAATGACCTCCCATCGATCTGATGCCTACTATGCACTCAAGAGGGGTCCTCCGCTCGTGTAGGATGATTCCGGTGAGCTTGAGGAAGCTCTAAGAGCTCTGATGGCTCCAGATGAGCTGGAACTTCTCTAGGTGTTCAACATGATTCCAATTAGCTCCTCGGACCTACACAAAAATGATTCCACAAGTTGCGGCAAGTCACCATGGTCATGTGGTGAAGCTAGATGTAGAGAAATAAGTGGGGGTGACAAGCTTCAAGCGATGAAGCAAAAAATCGAATCGCTAGATCCTTGAAGAATCCGAGTTGGGGAAGATGGTAATTGACAGAGAATGCGTAGGGGTATGAAGTGGAGTGAATATCTCGTGGGGTTAAAATATGATGCAAGAGTATTTGGCCTGGACTTTAAGATCTAGGTCAAAGAGGGATTTGCGATTGAACCTAATCTACACAGCTAAATACTAAATTAAGAAATCAAATAGGAACTAAGATTTACCTAGTAAAATGAGAAATATTCCTTGACTTGCTAGAGGTCCAAGGAAGATGGACCTCTAACGAGCTTGGTCGGAAATGGTAGGATTGTCCTCCGGCGAGACTTCTCTTTGCTGCAACAAGGCAACTCGCGACTCCTGTCACCAGTAGCAAGCCAATGGGAACAACTGAGGGTCTAAAAGCAACTCTGAGAGGGTTCAGGGGCAAAATAACGACGAAGGGTGGTGTTTTAAAGCTAGGTGTTCAAAGGTTTTAGAGGAGGGCTTGTGTGATGGTAGTTGGTGGTAGGTGGAAGAGGATGGGTTGGGGTGGATCAGGTTTGTACGAGGATCGGAAAGGGGCATGGCTCGAGACGAAGGAGGCATGGTGGTTGGTGTGGAAAATGGGAGAAGAGTGGCAAAGAATGAGGTCTCATAGGGAGGTTAGGCTTTAGCATACAATTGATCGAAGGTCAACAAACACTACCCTCTTGTTCACATTGACCAACCAGAAAATTCCAAGGTCAAAATGCCTTGGAAAATCAATAATAAATACTAACTTAATTATTAGTTCTAGGATGAAACATAAACAATATTTCTAATTTAATATATTATTTACATACTATTTTTATTTATTTTTTCGGATCTATTTCTTATTGTTAGTATTTACATGTATAAATATAGGTAAATATACATGTATTTTGGTATTTTTATTTTTCATTTCTATTATATCTTTTTTTATTATATACATGTATTAGATTTTTTTTATTTGAATGCATATTTAGGTATTTTTTTTTGTATTTTTGTGAATGTATTTGTATACTTAACTAATTATGTACATATTCTTTATATGTATATATAGGTGTATTTAATCTATGTTTTGAACCACAATATCTTTTTTGTTCTTTTCTTTTTTGATGGTTTTATTTTATTTTAATTATGGCCATATGTTTTAAATACTATTTGCAATTTTATAAAAATATAAGAAATTGAAAAATATAAAAATAAATATCTTGAATATAATGTACATGTATATTGTACATTAAGAGCCCAAAACCTAAATTTTAAATTTTAACTCCAAATTGAATGAAACTACCTTCATTGGATAGTTTGTTTAATTTATGAACAATAAAGGAGTGTTTGGTCAATTTTGATACAATATGGAGAAGATCGGGTATGTAACGTTTTCTTTGCGACTTTTTATTTTTTGTATCCCTGGCATACTGTGCATTATTTCTGAAATAAATTTTATATTTTTCTTTCTATTTTTATGTACGATATTGAAAGAGACCATAGTTCCAAGTAGAGCGGTCGTATGGTCCACACAAGGTGAGACCATAGTCGTATAGGTGACCGACGTGAAGCTCAATAGACAATCTCAATAATTAACCCACAATAAATTATTACAACAGTAAATACAAATGTGGATCAAAATTTATTATAAAACCCTACAAACAAGTGTGTATACTGGACAAGTATGGTCGGGTATCGAACTCGTAGGACAAGGGGTGTAGCAGGTATTAGTTATCTCCAAATAATATTTGTATTTATGTATATATATCCATAATATTTACTCCATGTTTTCTCGGGTTTTTAAGTATATATTTTTGATAATTTTAAATTATATATTTTTAGTTTTTATAATTTTATTTTTTAATATATAATATATATGAGAGTATACATATGAATATATAATGTAAATATATTATAGATAATAAATAATAGATATATAGAATAAATATACAAAAATTAGAAAATACAAATAAGAACAGACCTTTTTTATTTTTAAAAGGATTTAAAATATATTTAGAGAATTTATAATAATTAATAATAATAAGTGTTATATTCAATATTATGTATACGTTGGCTATATAGGGTATTCTAATTATAAATATATCTCTATTTTTGTAATTTTGTAATTTTATATTTTTGTATTTTTGTATTTGCTAATTTTTTGTATTTTTAAAATCATAAATAGGGCAACACACAAATATTTAAATAGGCTAAATTGTTTTGATATTTAAAAATAGCAAATGACTCTAAAATTTCTCAAAACCAATTTTAATATGTATTTGATAATATATAAAAATATAAGCCAGAAAAAATATTTTTTGGAATTTTTAAAAATATTTTATGTCTTTTAGTGTTTGCTATTTTTCGATTTCTTTTATTTTTTGTGATTTTTGGTCTGGAGTGATAAAATAAGATAACAAACACTATATAATTATTTTTTCAAATTTTAAAAGAGGGTTTATATTTATTATTTTTAAGAAAAATAAGGAATAAAAGGCGCTCCTTAGTTTTTCACTAAATAGTAAGTGCAATAAAAATGCTAAATCAATGGCATGGTGTAAATAAGCATCCAATCAAGCATTTACATCTATTTTTGCAATTTTTGGAGCACATGAGCCAATTTTAGAAACTTGAAATTTAAAAATAAAAAACCATCAACTAGAGGGGCGTATATGCAATATAAAATATTAGAGAAGAGGCACAAGAAAAATATACAAAGTTTTTTAACTGGTTTATTTTGAATACAAAATAACAATTACAAAAGATGGGGGTTATAAATGCGAAATGTCCACTCACGTAGATGGCCATGTGAGGTGATCTCATAGATGACTAAAGTGTAAATTACAAAATCCAAGGCTTTTGTTGTAATTTTTCCACATGTTTTTAATGTGATAAAATATTTAAAATAATACTTGATAAATACAAATGGAGGGGGTGGTATGCGTAAATTACCCCAATTAATTGATTCTGATTCAGCCATTGTATGTGCACTACGTGTCTGATCCAAGGGCTGATCTCGTGCACCTCTTTGAATTAAATAGACAGTCCAGATAGATCTGGGATGTGTTCTTCATCCAATGCTCGGCATGGGGATTGCAATAACAACTAAAGACTTTGGTCCGTTGAGATTCAATCTACCTTTTCTCCATGCTACCATGATGTTTCTTCGATCTGACAATAGCTATAGATGGTTGTGGATCCTCCACGTATGATGGTCAGCTCAAGTGAAGTAGAGGGAGCTCAGGGAGCTGGGACGAGCCTTGATGACCTAGAGGTGCTCCAGGTGTCCGATGTGGTTCCAGACAGCTCCTTGGAGACGCTGATCTGCCAGAACTCGCAGCGAGTCACAACGACCAAATGGTGAAGCTGGAAGTAGCGTGGAATGGAGTGGAGATAGGGATCCAACGAACAGTGATGGTTGGAGACTTGAATCTCGAATCCGCAATGGATCTTGGTTGACCAGATCAGGAAAATGATGTAGAATGTGATGGGTGTCAGAACGGTTATGGAATCAGGTCAAAACAATAGTTGTTTATGGGAAATTTGGCATGGAGCTCAAGCTCTAAGATAAATGTGGATTTTCTAAATTAGCTTAAACTAAAATATTAGAGCTAAAATTAAATGCAAGAATTGAAATTAGAATTAAAAATTACCTAAGAAGGGAGGGCATGCCTTGACTTGGCAACCTCTAATGGCAACTCTAGTGATGGATGTGGATCTCCTCCTCCACTACTCATCCTTGCTGCAAATCGATGGGCCACGCTCCTGTCACTAGAAGCAACTCAATGTAGATGATTTGAGGGGTCTAAGAACTGAAGAAGAGAGATAAAAAATGGAACGTAGTCTTAGTATCTTATTTTATAGGCTGGACGAGGAGGCAATTTTCGATGAATCCTTTGATCGATTCGATGAAGATCAATGATATCCTAAGCTTGCCGTGAATTAAGGAGATCTAGTGTCCACAATTTGCTCAGCATGTCAAGGAAGAGCATCATTAGTTCACGCTAGAAATAAGGATGAAATCTCGCGGTCTAACAAGTCCAAGGCTCGAGGAAGAGAGAGGGTCAATTGACCCGAGTCAATAAGGAAATTAATCAGGTTGGTCCACGTGGACCGACCAGAAATATCTGAGAGTGAATTGATTTATTAATTGGATAAAATAGTAAATAATTTTATTAATTTTTTTGTGAAAATATGGAAATGTTTGTAATTTTATATAGTATTTTATTAATATTTTTATTTATTTCGAGCTTATTTATTGTAAGTTATATTTGCATGTATACATATAGGAATATATACCTAAATTTAGGTATTTTCTTCAATTTTTAATTTGTATTTTATTATTATATTCAAGTATTTTATTTATTTTTAGTTTATTTAGATGAACATTTTGGTATTTGTATTGCATTTTTCTGAATTTATATGTACAATGAAATAAATATGCGTGTTTATTATATAGGTATATTACAATATACTTTACCTTTTCATTGCAATACTTTATTTCTTTTATTTTTTTGATAGTTTTATTTTATTTTAATTATATACATGTGTTTTAATAATATATACAATTTCATTTAAATATAATAGAGTAAAAATATAATGAATAAATATATTGAATATAATATACATGTATGCTGCATAATGGGGGCCCAAGACCTAACTTTTGCATCTTAATTCCAAATTGAATGAAACCACCTTTATTAAATAGATTATTTAATTTTATACACAATTAAATATGAATCTGGTAAATTTTGATACAGTATGGAGAAGATACAGGTCTGCACGTTTTTATTTTTTCTTTTTATTTTGTGTGTCTTGAGCACATTGTGCATTATTTTCAGTGAAATCAATTTTGTATTTTTCTTTGTATTTTTATATACAATATTCATGAAGAGGATTATGTTATTTGAGGTGTAAAAATAATAAAACAAAATAGGTTCAAAAATACAATTATTGATGAATTAGAATTTTGGGTTTTGTGTATTTTTTGTACCATTTCTCTGCCCCATCTCCCCACTTTATTCCTTGTCAACCAAGTCATCATAATGACTGGGTCTTGGGGTCTCGGCTCATTCAATATCTTTGGTATCTCATTTATTTTTCTTTTCTTCCTTTATTATTGTATTTTAGAATCAAATACATAATTTATACATTGTTTTGTACAATATTTTGTACTATTTATATAGTGTTTATTTTTACAAATTAATGATACATACGTGCATTTAGCTGGAAATTTAAGGCCAAAATGAAAAAATGAAGGTAATGAAATGGAGATTCATCAACCCATATACTTGCCTTTGTTAGTCCCTCACAAACATTTTTTCCTATAAGTGCAGAAAAGAAAGTAAAGAAAAGAAAAAAAAGAAAGAACTTGGATTGATTTTAAATTTTAAAGTTGTCCTTATAGAATCACAATTTGGAGCTTAGTCGGACCTTTGGATTTTTAGTTTGTTCGAAACATTATGGGAACCGGACTTGCGACACAACACCTATGAGAATCACGAAACTCTGCCTGAGTATCCTTAAAAGCCATGTCAAAATAAATCGATGTCATACGCTCTACCTTATGACTATGAGTCTATCTTGTATGGTGGTAGTGATATGTAGTTCCCTCTTGGCTGAAGCGAAAAAAAGTCAGGTTTCTCCAATATAATAACTCTTTCCTTGACCAGCGCAAGAAGAGAAGGTGGATATGAGAGTGGATGGTAGCCAGTGTAGCCACCTACCCGGTCATGCTTGACCAGTGTAGCCAAGTAATCTGGCTATAGGCTCACATGTATCTTTGACTTTGAAACTCAATCTTGCTTATGGAATTCATACATGCTTCAAGGGGAATTGATTGTTCTTAATTTTTGCCCATCTATTTTTTTGGAGTTTTTTATTTTTGCATTTTTTATATATTGTATACAACAACATTTACATATGGACTTTTTCCTCTTGAGTCAATAGACTATCCCTTTTATGAAGCATTATTGCAACCCACAACATCATGTCATTTAACTTCATGGCTACTCGATCGGGTCGGGGCACAATGGTCAGGGAATCATGACTTCGTATGTTTCCATTCACTTATGTCTCATGTCGGTAAATCCAGTCCTCTACCACATCAACTAAGTTGAGCAAGGTTTAAGGTGCAAGTGTGCAAGTTAGGTTACTATCAACGAGAGACATACATGTTCTCAAATATTCAACTTAGATAGTTAAGATACACTGAACTTAGTCTCGTGATCTCAAAGAATGAAGTCTAGTAGACCTGAAGTGCCTCAATTCTAGTTCTTATAATGTTCCAGTAATTACAGGGATTAAGATCCAGCCAAACTCCAATCTTTGGATTTTATTTAGACTTGATTAATTATCATTGTCAATTTGAAAAATGCAAGTGCTATGCACAATGTAGACAATGTTTTTGCTAAGCATTTTTTTTTGAACTTTTTATGGAATTTTGAAAAAGTTTTGCAAAATTTTGTGTAATTTTTTTATTCGAAAATTTTTACGGGTTTTGGTTTTTTTGCAAAATTTAGGGATTTTTCAAAAACAATAGGGTCCGAAAAATTATGTGCAGATATTTACACAGGAGTGCATCTTTTTATTTACAAGAATGAGGTTAGAGAATGTACATGCTTTTATACAAAGTTTGTAAAGAATTTTTATTTGTTTAAATTATGTATAATTCTCAAATAAATTTAAAATATTTTCACAAACATTCTGGAAACTTTATTTTTGCAAATAATTTGAAAAATAATTTTTTCAAATATTTACAAAATTTGAAAATCATTTTCCAAAGATTTTTCAAATAATATGTATAGCTATTTTTAAAATATTTTTTCAACCATTTACCACCATTTGCAAATAGATTTTCAAAACATTTTATACAAACAAAGAAAAGAAATTTATACAAACAAAATATTTTTACAAAAGTATGAAAACATTTTACAAAATATTTTTCCAACGGTTTTACCAAAGATTTTTCAACGAGTTTTCCAACCACTTGTCAAACATTTTGGAAAAAAACATTTAACCATTTTATTTACCATCATTAGAAAGAAATTTGATGTTTGTTTTAAATTTTTATTAATTATCCATATTTTTGAAAATATGTAAGTACGAGTTATGGCTAAAGTATATACAACGTTTATATGACCCCCCCCCCAACTTAGCTTGAGCTATGTCCTCATAGATCGGAGGGAAAGGAAGGACATAACTCGTACGAAGTATATAAGAGCCTATACTGCAATGACTCAATAAAGAAAGGAAGTCGACCATCCCCCCTATACTGAGGATCAAGTAATCTTATGTATAACAAACTTTGTACAAAGAATGGATGGTCGAGGGTGGGAATAAACAAATCATCTGATCATAATTTCTCCCCCTATACGTAGGGTTAAATATCCCTAAGTAAAAACAGAATCTCAAGAGTTGAGGACATAGGAGAGGGGTCAAAGAATGAATACCCGCATACGCTCATCCCCACTATACTTAATATGAAGCATATCCTAAGTATAACAATGATGAATGGGATGAGGAAACGTTTTTAGTAGAATAAAAGAATGAAATTCGAAACAAAGAAAAGATGAAAAATATTAACGAATCAAAAATGTTTTTAGATGCCCTATTTGAATCTGCTAGTGCTACAACTTGAAGTTCATTTTCATAGACCACATGTACAAAATCAAACACGGATAGATATGTATCATGCTCTAGATATGGCTTCAGTTGTTGTTTGTTGATGATGAAGGGTTGTGTGTCAGTTGACGAACTAGATATCACAATGCTTCCAATATCATGCACATGCTTCACAATAAACAGACCATTCCACTTGCTCTTAAATTTACTTGGGAATAATTTGAACTTTGCATCATATAACCAAACCTTTTGACCTAGTATGATTGTCGTGCCACTTCTTGAATTTCTCCTTGTACAACAAGCTATTGTCGTATGCATAGTCTCTAAACTCAAGCAATCTATTTAGATCGAGCTTTTTATTCTTTCCTGCCTTCTTGGAATCCAAATGCAGATATTAGTTGCCCATAAAGATTTATAAATCATTTCAACAGGCAAATTTCATGGCTTCAAATAAACTACAAAGTAGGGAGACATTCCCATAGGTGTCTTGTACGCAATCCGATATGCCTAATGAACTGAGTCGAGCAGTTGAGACTAGTTCTTCATGTCGGGACGTACAAGCTTCCAAAGAATGGTCTTAATCTCCCTATTTGAACACTCTGTTGGGCCATTGGATTGTGGGTGGTATGGAGAAGCGATGTGATGTTCGATACATTATTCCTAGGCTAGCTTCTTAATTTCTCTATTAATGAAATGGCTATCCCCATCAGATATCAGAATGTTTGGAATCCTGAATCGTGTAATGAGGTTTTTTCGGAAATTGACAAACGTGTGACTTTCGGCAACTCAAGTTGTGATAGCCTCCACCAAACGACTTAAATAATCGACAACAAGCAGAATATACTCAAATCACCAACTGTTGGGAAATGGGCCCATAAAGTCAATGCCCCACACATCAAACACATTTGAAATCTGAATGTACTTCAGGGGAATTGTGTCTCTCATTCCAATACTGACACCCATTTTATGATAGTTAGTATAATGTTTCATAAAATCTTCTACATCTTTGAATAGAATTGGCCACTAGAGTCCGCATTGAAGAACTTTCACTTTCGTTCATTTCCTAGAGTGATGTCCTATTGATTCTCGAGCATGACAATGTTCAAGGATACCGTGGACTTCCTCCTAAGTAATGCACCTCATCTAGATGCAATCTACCCCATCATGAAATAGATAAGTATCTTCATATTATTAAAAATGAATATCTAACAAGAACTTGTCAACTTTTAGCTTCAGCCAATCTTACGGAATTCTCTTGGAAATAAGATAGTTCACAATATCAACAAACCTAGAGAGCGAGTTGACTGACAAAATTGCTTCATCTGAAAAAGTCTCTTAATCGGTATCTGACTCTCTTTAGTAGTGCATGGCTCTGGTAGTCTTAATAGATGATCTGTCATCACGTTTTTTATTCCAAGTTTGTCTCAGATTTCGAGGTCAAACTCCTGGAGTAGAAGAATCCATCTAATTTATTTGGTTTGGCTTCCTTCTTTCTGTGCAGGTATTTGATGGTAGAATAGTCTATGTAAATTATGACTTTAGATCCCAGCAAATGCGATTTGAATTTGTACTAGACAAAGACGACTGCTAACATCTCTTTTTCAAGGATAGTATAATTCCTCTGAGATTCATCGAGTGTTCTACTAGCATAGTGAATTGCAAATGGTAAATAATCTCGTCTCTATACTAGAATCGTTCTAACGACATAATCTAAAGGATCAGTTATGATCTCAAATGAAAGAGACCAATCTTATGGTTGGAGGACATGGGCCTTAGTGGCCTGACTGATAAGATTTTTCAGCTAAGTGAAGGCTTGGAGGAATCTGGCATCTATAATAAAATATGCCTCCTTGCCTAGAAGCTCAGTCAGCAGTCGGGCAAATTTGCTAAAATCTTTGATGAATCTTTGATAAAAGCCCACATGCCCAAGGAACGACCGAACTTGTTTCAAATTTGTAGGTGGCTCAAGTTTCAAAATGACTTCTAATTTTGCAGGATTTGCCTCCATGCCAAGTTTTGATATGGCATTGCCTAACACAATCCCTTCAATCACCATGAAGTGACTCTTTTCACTTGAGAACACCAAGTTCACTTCACAAACATCTTTTCAAGACTCGATCTAAATATGTAACGCACTAATTGAATATGTCTCTGTTTACCAAGAAATTGTCCATGAAAACCTCGAGAAAAAAACTACCAACCATAACTGCAAATACTGCCATCATGCACCTCTAGAAGGTCTCAAGAGCGTTGCACAATCCGAAAGGCATCCTGTAGAAGGCATATGTCCTAAATGGACAGGTGATGATGGTATTCTTTTGGACCTGAGAAGCAATTGCAACTTGATTGTAACAAAAATATCCATCCAAGAAACAGATATTCTCATTTACAACTAGTCTTTCAACTATTTGGTTGATAAAGGAAAGCAGACAATGATTCTTCTTGGTCTCTAGATTCAGGCATCTGTAATCTACAAAGACGTGCCAAGAAGTTGGAACACTAGTTGCGATCTCCTCTCACTTGTAATTCTTCACGATAGTTATCCCTGATTCTTTGGCACAACATGCAGGGGACTCACCCATTTTGAGTTGGATATGGGATATATAAATCCCACATCAAACCATTTCGTAATTTCATTCGTCACAACCTCCCGGAGACTGGGGTTCAATCTACGTTGAAACTCGCGGGATGACTTCCCATCTTCTTCAAGGTAGAAGTGATGGGAACATAGTTACGAATTAAATCCCATGGAGATCTGAAATTTTATAGCCTATGACCTTGAGATTTTTTTTCTAGAACCTTCAGTAGATGAGATTCTTCATTCTTGGTTAATTGAGAATTGACAATCACCGAGAACATATTCTACGCACCAGCAATGAAAGCATATTTCATGTTCGTTGGAAGTGGATTGAACTCAAGTGGGGTGTGAGTCAGATCAGTAGTGACTTCTGCAACTATGCAGGGTAGTGGTGTTAGATCTTTCAATTGTACATTATCCACCATTAGCATTTCAAGCTTTGACTTCAATGTTGCACAAAAAATTTCGATGATAGAATTTTGTTTACAGAAATCTTCAATAATCTCCTCCTTCTCTTATAAGGATAGGTGGCCAACAACAAGTTCTTCTAGCAACTCAGTAATAATTTCGTCTTCATAGATAGAGGGGAATTTGATTATGTTTTCCACTCCTTCCTCAGCGGTGAGGAATTCGTGGGTCTTAATGTCATCCATGAACATATTGGTATCTTTGATTTCTTATATAAAGTCACAATCCTTTGTTCTCCGTTCTGATGGCTCACTCACACCTGATGTAGACTCCAATTGTTTGGGCAATTGGATCGTCTGAATGGGCACCTTGTTGCTGCTGGAACAAAAACTTGATATGTCTAGTTCCATAATTCACAACTTCTTTGGTTGTTCGAAGGAATGACTGTCCAAGTATAATTGGGTGTGGAGTAGATGAGTTGAGGAGTCCATATCTATCACAATGAAGTCCACATTTAAATTTATTCCATGAATAATGACGAAAACATACTCCAAAATTTCCCCAGGGTTGCTTGATGGAAGTATCCACAAATTGTAGAATCATTCTTGTTGATTTGAGTGTTCCAACCCAAATTCTTTTAGTAGTGAAGTAGGCATCAAATTGATGGACGGTCTGTTATCAAGAAGTGTTCTGTCGAACTCTTAGTCGAACATCTAGCATCTGATGAGAGGGGCTCCCATGTCTTTCTTCTTGCTAGGGAGATTGTTCATTCCATTTACTTTCGTCGCAGTAAGAATGTGCTTTATGTTTCTTTGTTTAGCTCAATGTGGTTGTATTCTCAAATAACATACCTCCTTCAGTCCTTTCTTAATGTTAGGCATGTACTTGATGGCCTTAAGCATATGCATCTTTAGAATAAGAATCTGGAAAATTTCCACAACATCTGGATTAGACAAAGCTATTTTTAACTTTCTATATTTTATTTTTGAATAACATCTAGAAATGAAATATTTACAGAACCAAAATAAAAAGCATTGTTCTTATTTACATCATCAATTGTCCACGTCTTTCTATACAAATGTATGGCAAAAAAATAGGGTCTTCATCCATTAGAGGTGGGCATCCCAAAAATGCAACAGAGGCACCATTGACTAGTTCTAGATCGGCTGCTTGTATGGTTCTCTTCATTATTATCTTGTTATCGCTTCTGATGTTCTATCTTTTTGGATTTTTTATTTTTCTCATTTTTTGGATTTTTGCTTCTAGTGGTTCTCCTCTATCTTGATCTTCCTCACGCGACCCAGCTGCTAGATTGGCTAATGTAAAAAGGATGATGATTCGCTAGTACAAGCTTTATTCTTCCCCTTCATGGTGATAGACGATTGTAAGGTTCTACAACTCATAAGAATAATAACATTAGATAAGACCTTACCATGAACACCTGACTCTACGGGTTCGTTTGGTTGTAGGGTTGGGTTGGGTACTATTCACAGAGGTCCCCCCTCCTCACAGTTGACTATTCATCCAACCCATCCAACCCAACCCAACCCTGCCCAACCCTACAATCAAATGAACCCTATTAGCCTCTTTGGTTGCAGGGTTGGGCAGGGTTGGCCCAACCCTGGTTACTATTCACAAGGGTACTTTCTCCTCACAGATTACTATTCACCCATCCCAACCCAGCCCAACCCAACCCAATCCAACCCAGCAACCAAACGGGCCCTATGGGTTTGTAGGGAACATCACAAACTACCTATTCTCTTTTTGAAATTATTGAGATTTGCCCCCACCTATGCTGGAATGATAGTCTTGGCAGTGGTGAGTTCATTGACGAGTCCTAATTTGCCGTACTTCAATTTATGAGAATTAAGATTTATAATATATTGTTTCATAGTAGGCAGGCAATCGGAATCGATCAAAAAATTAACTACAATAAATTAATCAATTTTATTCGAAATGGTTTAATGTTTATTTTACTTGGGCAAGTCCCAAGGTCGAACTCAAGGAGGTAAATGAACAACCTAGAATTATGTCTATCAAAGTTCGTTCACGG
Source organism: Ottelia alismoides (assembly GCA_037367405.1). NCBI lineage: Eukaryota > Viridiplantae > Streptophyta > Magnoliopsida > Alismatales > Hydrocharitaceae > Ottelia > Ottelia alismoides. Next base: position 295,188 of record JAZKJV010008362.1, on the reverse strand, counting down.
TTTTCGAGGTGATCTTTTTTTGGTATTTTTAGTGCAAATTTGGGATGCAAAATGCAAATGTGGCCAATTTTAAGGACTAAAATACTATTTTCAATCAAACGATGTCCGTAAAATACGAAACTTGGTTGAGGTGTCAGTTATGATGATATGAATGCATTGTGATTTTTTTGGAATTTTTGGATGAAAGATAAATATTTTATGATTTTTTTGAGGCAAACATAATGAATTCCAATAATTAATTATAATGAATATTAAACCTAATTATTTTCAAGAGATAAAATTATCCAAGATCTGTCACTAGGTGATTGATCTCAAAAAAATCCTAATCTCAAAAATACCAGATTTAATATCTATTAACAATTAAATATTGGAATATGCAAAATAATTTTATAAGGCAAATCATGCATGCAAATGCAAATCTTTTTTAGCACAATGTAAGAAACAACTAATTCCATAATCTGAAATTTTGGCAATTTTTAGAGCAATGGTTGATTAATTATGAATTTCGAACCATAAAGTGGGCAATATATGCAATTTTCCACAAAATATTTCATCATTAATTAACCACAGATCCCAAAAATATCACAATTATGCCATATGGTAGAGAATTAGTTGTAGAATATCATGTTATTTTTAATGAATAAAATGATGCAATAATGTTGATAAACGTAATAGGGGAATACATGGGTATCAATGCAAATTACAATAAATAAGTAATAAAGAAAATGCAGAACAAGGGCTAAAGTGTAATTATCGAGAGCCAAGGGGTGATTTCTGTAAAATTCCCAAGGTAACGTGCCAGCCAAGTGACCCTTGAAGCGGCGGGGCTTTTCTGTGGAATAGTAAATCTTCGGGGGTGTCTTCACAAAATACCCAAGCGGTCACGTGCGATGGGTGCTTGGGGCTCTGCGTAATAGCACAGTTCTAGGGGGACATCACAAATAACCCACCGCAAGTGAGTCTCACGTGGGCGAGTGTTGTTCTCTCAAGTTCCCTCCGTTGTACGTCGCGCATGTGAGGAGGGCCTCGGGCTGGGAGCCCGGCCGTTGGCAGTGGCGTCGTGGAGGAGCGGCAGAGTGTGTTGCTAGAGTCGGGGGAGGCGTACGACTGTCGTGTGTGGGTTGAAGAAGACACCTTCGGCGAGTGTTGGTGGCTGGTTCGATGCAGAGTCGTGGTCGACCACGGTGGTGCAGCGACAAGAGCCTAAGCGAAGAGGCTCTGGAAGAAGGCAGAGCGGAGGTGTCGATGTTGATGGTGGAATGTCGGGGTCGAGGAGAGCCGGAGAAGATACTCCTCGAGGCGGCTAGGCATAATTGCAGGTGGTGGAAGGTTGAGAACTTTGGAGTAGCTGGGCGACAGGTTATCGGTGGGGGTAGTAAGCGGTGCCACAAAGGCCAAAATACCAGAGCAAGGCAGAGGCCATAGATCAACGTCGCTACAAAGCAAACCGGGTTGTAACCCCGGACCTCTCAAGGTGCAGCTGGCGGATAGGAACGAGAGGGGGTGGCAAGGCTTGCTTTATAGGGTGGAGGGCTAGTGACGGAGATGGAATGTTGGTGGCGTCGATCGATTCGCGAGAAGAGGGGGATGATTGGACATGCAATAGATCGGGTTTTGAGAGGAGATCAAGGATCCATGGCGGCGGTCGAAGAAGGAATGTGTTCGCGAGAAGGGCGATGGAGATGTCGGAGATCGCTGGGGCGCAGATTGGGTGGAGGGTGGCAGAAATCGCGGAGGAGGGTTGGTGGTGCCTCCCAAAGAGGAAAGGGTACGGAGGAAGGGGGCATCTCTGGGCCATCCGATCGGTCGATATCAAACGATCCCAGAGATGCCATGTGTCTTTTTTTATTTAAATTTTTTATTTAACAAATTGTTTATTAATTTTTTATAAAAATAAATGAAAAAAATCCAAAAAAGGGTGACATGTAATGGCTCTAGGAGCGGCCACGTGTTGGCCCTAGAAAAATCGAAAATAAAATACCATAATAAATACGTGAAAAATAGTAAATGACCTTGGATCGAAAAAATTTCTTCACAGAAGTTGTTTTACGAGACTACAACTTTCATTAAGAGACCAAAACCAAAATCGATCATTTGTGCAAAGTGATATTTTTGGGGTATCCCATGTACATAGAATATCTTAATTTTTGGGTTTTCTAATTTTTTGTCATTTTTAAACTAGATAAAATGCGAACAAAATAGGATAAAATAAAGGATAAATATTTACACATTAGTCTAATTTTTTTGTATTTTTATTAAGTAAGAAAAAGAAGAAATAAAATAAAATACAAAAAAGACATTTTTTGTACAGACAATTAGTGAAGACTCGAACTCAATTAGTTTCTTTGATTTCAAGCCCAGTTTGGATTTAGAATTGTATGCATTATAATAAAACTTTAATCAAAGAAGAAATAAAATCAAATGGGTTAATTATGTACATAAAATTATAGGTCAAAAATCGTTAAAATACAAAATGTACAAAAGAGGCCCAAAACCAAATTTTCACATATGAGCTCTGATTCACTTGAACTTGGCCTTATTTTGAAGGTATTTGAATCTATATTAGTTTAAAAGTGAGTATAATCAAATAGGACACTGGATGAGTAAGATATTGAGTTTTTAGTCTGGAAATTCTATAACTAGGGTTTGGATTTTTGGTCCACTTATTTGGGTTTGTAATTTCTTTGTATTTTTTTTATTCTTGCTAGTAATATGTACACAGGGGGGTGGTTTCAGGTCAATTGGATTAGCATCAATTAGTTAAAAATATGGGTTGTTAGGCTATTTTATCGGTCAATCTGGCTAAGATTTTTGGCTTCTTATTTTGTGCAATAATGAGTGATAAAATGCCACTCTTATCAATACATGCATGAATGCTAATTATGAAGAATAAATGAAGAAATGCCAATGAAGAAATGCAGAATAAATTCCTATCAATACATATTGATGTATGTGAATCATCTATATCATAATAAAAATTGATGATATGTGATATTATTAGATGATTATTAGTGATATGAGATTTCTTCCTTTTACTTTAGAAACCTTTGAAATGTTCAAAGACTACACGATTTTGGTTTAAAATAAAAGTTTGAAGGAAGATGAAATGAATTGGATCTAATCAAGGTAACTTGTACCTATTATATGAATTCAAGGAATACCTTATAGATATATGAAAATCATCACTTTCTCACTCCTCCTAATACACCTAAACTCAATGGAATTGTAGGGAGATACAATTGATCATGTGTGACATGATTTGATCAATGATTAATAATAGCATAATTACCTCTTAGTTTCCTGGGTATAAATGTAGTAGAGACTACAATATATCCGTATAAGGTTCCATGCTAGTATACAAGAATCATGCACTGAAAAGTGCTACTTCATTAGGAAAATAAAGGATGGTATTTGATACCTACTTTATGACCTTGAGATTCTTAAAAGATCCCATCTCTGAGGATGTGATTCTTAGAAGATGACTCTTTTGAGAATCAAGATGAAAATGAAGTAAATGAACTCATTTAATCTTGAGAGTATAAGGAGGTCCTAAATCGGAAACTAAAAGAACAACTAAAGATGAAACACTCATGCTTCTTCAATTGAGTTTGAGGATGTATTCCATGTGTCAGAGAAATCTGACGATGATCGAACTTCATGTGATGAAGCTTATGAACATCATGGAAAGATGGATGTTAGCAATAAAGTCTAAAGTAGACTTCATATGCAAGTGTTGTATATGGAGCTTTCAAGATCAACCTATAACGGTAAAACCAGTTAGGTATAAATGGATCATCCAGAGAAAGAGGGAACCTGATGAGAAGGTAGAGACCATCAAAGCATGGCTCGAAGCCATGAGCTACACACCGAAGAGATGACATTGCTTGCAATGAGACTTGCTCTTCATTGACCATACTTAACTCCATCAGAATATTGATAACTATAGCTACACAGGTTGACTTACATCTTCAAAATGTAAGTCAAGATTGCATTCTTCTATGAATACCTCTCCGAGGATATTCATATGAAGTAGACCCAGGGGTTCATAGTTGTGCAAGCTGAATAACTCTATCTGTGGACTCGAATAAGCTTCTTGTAGTTGGAACATCAGATTTGATGAAATCATAAATGTTATGATTTCAGATGAATTTGATGAACCGTGTGAAGCTTAGTGGGAGTGCCTTTCTGTTCATCATGCTAAATGTAGATAATATCCCAAACATTTGGAATGATATAAGAATAATAATAAGTGTTTTATAGATTGGTTATTCCATACATTGAGATATGATCTCAAGGATGCCTCTTAGATCGTAGTTTTGAAAGTGTTCAGAATCAAAGAGAAGAGGGCATCGGAACCGTCGCATTAGTGGTACACCTTGGACATATTCCATTCTTGGGAAACCCCAAGGAGAAGGCTTCTTTTCCTTAAGATGTGGTACTGACCTATCTGAAGGGATAGCATCTCAAAGAGTTGAGGAAGTGAATGCTAAAACTGAATGCCCTTGTGCATTGGTTACGAGAAGCCTGGTGTACTCTATATATGTGTATAAAAGACAGATGTCTGCCATGCACTAGGAGAAATAAATTATTACTAATCCTACTATGAAAATAAAACACTTGATTGCAGTAATAACAATATCTTCATAGATGACAAGACATTAGAGATATGATCTCTAAGTCTTAACTTCAAGATTTAAGACTTTATAGATGGAGATCTAGAAGGTCTTAAATGCGGATACCTTAGGAGATAGAGATCTCCGAGAATAAGTGTATTCTGATAAGGATAATGAAAATTACTTATTGGTTATGACAATTATTGAGTTTTAGTGTCAAGGACACTATAATTGACAAAATAGAGTATTGGTTGAATAAGATGCAACATTCGCATTGGATGCGAGCACTATTACTGGGGATATGCAAATGCCGTAAAAGGACTTGGCATAGTCTCTCGGGAACAGAGTAACTGATCAGCTTACCTAGCTATTTTTTTGAATAGACTATGATTATCACATGAGTGTGGGTTTAAATGATTAGCCCATTAATGGCTCTTCGGGATAGTGGGAGATTGTTGGACATGCGAGCCCATAGCGAGCCATTATGCAATAAATGTTATTACAAATATCATTTCTTGATCTGAAATGAAGAATAACTAATTTGCATAATAGGTCCCTTAGTATAATTAGGGTTATGTACCATGTCCATCTTAATGAGATTATTGAATGATAGAGTTTGGTGCTTGGATGAATATCTAAAGAGTTAGATTGAGGACTCATGAAGCACCGTCAAATGATTATTAAGAGATGGTCTTCAGCCTAAGAAGGAGATGGCAATCTTTTCTCATTTGGCTGAATTCTGATCGACCTCTTGATGCAGGTCCTCTACATAGGAATAGAGAATCGGAGGTGTCATATTAGTTAGGTCAAGGAGTTGACTTAACGAGATCGAGATAACCAAAGTCCTATATCATATACTGTCACGATACAGGCACGCATCCTCTGACCTGAGACAGATGTGTTACTATATATCTGAGTGTGTACATTTGGCAGACCAATAGGTTGATGACCTAACCAAGGCCTATATACCGGAGAGCTAGTGTGCATGTAAGGGCATATGAGTAATATGATCTATCAATGGGATCATACAGGTTCACTTGTGAACTAGAAGATATGAGCTCACTCAAGAGGTATTGGGACCGATCAAATTCCATGCATAGTCGTCTTGCTTTAGAAGCATGACAAGAATTTGAAGGTATGATATATGCTTTGGAAAAGCATATGATCGATACCGATTCCCGATGACAAAGATTGAGAAACTTGATGACTAAAACCTAAAGAAGTCAGTGTAAAATTGATCTATATCTTTGGGTTGATCACAGGTATTCCAGTATGAAGGATGTACAGGTATTAAGAATAGCTGAGGGTGATGTGATCTTAAACGATTGTATAACCATGACGCTTCTATTTTAAGGGAGTGATGAAATAGGTCTGAATTTTAGTGACTCCTCTCATTTGAGAAATAATCTAATCTTGGTCCAATTGTTGGACATTGATCTGAATGAGATTCAGACGCAATGAGAATATTGGATTTACGGTCAAGATTAAATCAAGCATATGTGAGAGGATTGTGGGATCTGGATTTGAGATATATTCTCAATATCCAAGTCACTATACGTGGAACAATACAACACCCTGTCCTGATCCAAGCATATGCGGAGAAAGCATTTATTCTTGAAGGAGTTCAAGAATAATTCCAAAGTTGAATTATGTCTAAGCAATAAGAAATGGATAATTAAATGTGATTTAATTATCATGAATAATGTGAATTTGATTCATATTATCTGAATGCATGAGAATGATTATCCAATATAGTTAAATAAGATTTAATTATTGTGGATATGGATAATGTGGATAGTACTATCCAATTATCCATGTATATGTAAATGAGATTTATAACATATCAGAGAGAGAGAGACTTTTGTAATTTATATTTGTTGATTAATTGTTAATGTGGATTGGATTCACATTGAAATAATTAATTGAAAATATGCTTACATTTTTGTTTTGGATTGTCAATGAGATTCACATAATTTTAATGGTATCATTGATATTTTCCATAAGATAATTTGGAATTATTTTTTGGTGAAAATATTATTGATAGGAGATGATAATATATATCGTGAGATAATGAGATCTCATGATAATTTGAAGAGATAGACCTAGTCCACCCAAGAGAAGTGGATGGCTACAACTCTCCATGAGGAGAAGAGTAGCCGTCCTCTCTCTTTAGGGGATTGGTTTATTCTCTTCATTATTTTTTATCTTATCAAAGATGATTTAATTTGAAATTAATTTTGTTGATTTATCAATAAAAAATAATTTAAATTAAATCATTAATTGTTGTGTTTTTGTAACAACATCTTAGCCATTGAAAGAAACACAAATCAATCTAATTCGTTGATTGTGTGTTGTCCACGTATTGAGATCCATGGACTCCCAAAACACTATATAAGAAGAGGTGATCCTTGCTCTTCGGGGGATATATGAAATCATGCGAAGTCTCTCTCTTCCTCTCTCGTTCTCACGCATACTCTCTCTCTCTCTCTCTCATCTTGAGTGGTTGTCCACTCTCATAGAGAGAAGGTCATATTCATCGTCGCCTTGCCTTTGTGCTCCGCCTCGACGAGTATTGTGTCTCCATCTTCTTTGGTGTGTGGAGCTCATGAAGAAGGTGTTCCACGGCTTGGGACATCAAATTGGATTGCGAGAAGCATGCGACTCATCCTCGTGCTCGCAAGCGTCTCCTCCGACGGATCGGACTTGAGACAGGAGGTCTCTTCCTTTAGAGGCTAGAATGCAACCACACTCCAAGATGTATTCCTATATCCTTGTTGTGGTTAGATGAAACGATCCGAGAAATTTTCTTGGATCATGTGGTTTCATCCCTTTAAATAATTTTAAAATTCCGGTGCATCGAGCAACTAGTGCGACTAGTCGCTCATGATCGTATATGATACGATCATCATGATTCCGTGATGCGCTTGATTATTTACCCATATCCTTAAAGTGGTATCAGAGCCTCAGGTTGTTGAAGGTTTTGGATACAATCCATGAACCTAGGAAGATTTGGGTTCGTTGGGGTTCGTGAAACTTTTTTGTCGCATTTCAATTTTCGCAGCCCTGTTTTGTGATATTTTTTCGGCCCTGTTTAAAGTTTTTAAACATGAATTTATCACATGGATTATGTTTCCCATTAAACAAGGTAAATGTGGAAACTGAGTTTGAGTAATTTGGACTTCGCTTGCTCAAGATATGATCTTTTTAATGACCATATGTCCACTGTTTCGGGGATGGTGGTTAGTGATGTGATTAAGATGTTAATTACTGTTTTAAAATGCCTGGAAATGCATGCTAAACACATGTTTTCTGTTTTAAATCAAATTATCAAACTCTGAAAATTGATTTTGCTTAATTTGGATTAAAATGAAAGAGATATGCTAATTTTAGTTGGTGATGGTCACTGCTGAAAATTACATACTCAACCATGAACCTTGTGATTGTCATTTAAGAATCTAGAGAAATTAATGGTTAATTTCCAGGAATAATTATGGATAATATTTTGGAAATATTAGAATAATAATTATTCACTTAAATGACATTTCCTCAACCAATGAATGATTAGATTAGATCTAGATCACCAATTGGTTACTTGATACACTTTCATCAAACTTGTTACTTGAATAGGTTTTGGGAATTTGTTTAGAAAATTTCCTTGTAATAAAAATGATTTTGATTATTACTATATGGTATAATTTCGGTTGAAAAACTGATTAACATCTCAAGTACAAAGTGATTGACTCAGCATTATTTTTTCCTGAGGCGGATATGGTGCCTAGTCGGGGAGCGTTGAGGTAGCAGGTTGCACCGTGTGTGGTCTGTCCCACTCCCGTCAGTACTGGCCATGACAGCAGGTAGGGAACGAATGATGCTTTAGAGATCATGATGTATTTTCTAATTATTAAAATTTAAATAATACGTACTTCGAGATAATACCACTATTTCAAGTAATAATCAAGTTTCATGATTGAATTGGATTGATAATTGATTTAATGAGATTAAATGAATTATATCCAATTGATACACTCTATTATGATAGATGTGTATTTCTCTTGAAAGAATTAATTATATGAATGTGATTCATGATAATTAATTAACATTTGAATATGAGGTGGAGGATCATATAAGTGACATCCATGGTCTCCCGTCAAGGTGAAAGGTTCCGTCACCAGGGATTGTATGTAGAAGATGCATGTCCGAAGTGACAACTCTTGTATGCAAGTGCATCTGGATCAGTCTCTTTGCTTCTCAAAAGAGTAAGGTCGTATACGTAGTGACCTCAATATCGGGTCCTCATATTATTGGGGCGATATTGGGCTGTGTATAACGAGTACTAATCATGTTGGTGGTTGGTTCAATTAACAACGGGTCAACATCGCCTTAGGGGTGGTGGGCCCGGGTATTAAAGATCGAATTGGGAGATGTAAGTTGGACTTGTAAGAAAGAATGAGTTTCCGCTTCATTTGTTATGAGTTACAGGTTCTCATATTATTGGTGAAGGATATTGAGAATCCTCAAGTGCATCACAGAAGCGTGTTGATCGCATCTCATACGATCGGGGCGACTAGTTGCACTAGTCGTTGGATGCAGCGGAAATTAAATTTTTTAATCAAGTGATGAAACCACATGATCACAAGAACATTTCTTGGATTGTTTCATTAAACCACAAAGTATTAAAAATACCTCTTGAAGCGTGGTTGCGATCACGAGATCTCTAAAGTAAGAGATCCTCCTGTCTCAAGTATGATCCACGAAGATGGCACTTGCGGGCACGATGATGAGAGGCGTTCCTCCCGCAATCCTCGATGAAGATCTAAGATTCGTGTCCCTTGATTTCATCCAACGAAATCCGTTGTCTTCCTCTTGAGCAAGCAGCCCCCAAGAAGATGGAGATCCTAGAGTCGTCGAAGGCGAAGGCAAGAGTCTCCCTTTCAATGCAAGGTGGATGACCACCTCTTGAAGGAGAGAAAGAGAGAGGGGAGAATGAGAGGGAGAGAGAGAGAAGTAGGTTTCTACAACACTTAATTATGTACCTTGTAGAGGCTAGGGTTGCCTTCTATTTATATTAGTTTGGAAGTCCATGGATCACAATCCATGGCATATACAAAATCAATGGTTAGATTGATATGTATATTAAATGAATGACCATGATAATTGTTGTTCAAAAACAACAAAAAATTAATTTATTTAAAATTAAATATATGTTGCATAATTATCAACATAATTTAATTCAACAAATAAATTAATAAACACAAGATAATAGGATAATAATAAAATGAGATGACAATTCACCTCAAATAGATGGGGTGTCTCCCATGACCAAGTCATGGGTGACGCCACCTCATTTGGTGGTGTATTATCCATTCCTTTTTTATTTAATCTAATTATCTCTTATTTGTTTGCAATATTATCCACCAAGTTAATTCCCAATTAATTAGTGTATATCTATTGCAAAATTATCCACCAAATTAATTCCCAATTAATTTGTGAATATTTATTGCAAAATTATCCACTAAATTAATTCCCAATTAATTAGTGAATATTTCAATCATGCCATTGAAAATATGTGAATCATATTCACAACCCAAACTGAATTGTAAATTACATTAAACAATTAATAAATGCTAGTTACAAAGGTGATCTCTCTCTAATATATTATAAATCACATTTATAATATATGCTCAGATATTATGGATAACACTATCCATAATTTGCATTTCGTTGATAATTAATCCTATTTAATTATCTTGGATAATCATTCTCATAATATAAATCATATTCACATTATTCTTGATAATTAATTCTCATTTAATTATCAACATCTTGTTGCTTGGATATATATAATTCATCAAATGAATTATTCTTGAACTCCTTCAAGAATAATGTGCTTTCTTCGTAGATACTTGGAGATAAGGACAGGACGATTGTATTGTTCCACGTATAGTGACTTGGATGTTGAGATCTCATCTCAAATTCAGATCTTGCGTACCTCCCATAGATGCTTGATTAAATCGAGACCGCTAATCTAATCTTCTCATTGCATCTGAATCTCATTCAGATCAATGTCCAACAACTGGACCAAGATCAGATTGGTTCTCCACTGAGAGGAGTCACTAAAATCCAGACCTGTTTCATCACTCCCTCGGACTGGAAGCGTCATGGTTATACAATCGTTTATGATCGCATCACCCTCAGGTATTCCCAATACCTGTACGTCATGCATACTGGAAGACCTATGATCAACCTGAAGATCAAGATCAATTTTGCATTGTCTTCTTCAGGGTTTGATCACCAAGTTTCTCAATCTTGGTCATTGGTAATCGGTATCGATCATATGCTTTCCCAAAACATATATCATACCTTCAAATTTATGTCATGCTTCCAAAGCACGACGACCATGCATGGAATTTGATCGGTCCCAATAACTCATTAGTGAGCTCATGTCTTTCGGTTCATAAGTGAACCTGTATGATCCCTTTGGGAGATCGTATTACTCATATGTCCTTATATGCACACCAGCTCGTCGGTGTATAGACCTTTGTTAGGCCATCAACCTATCGGTCTGCCAAATGTACATACTCAGACATATACTAATACATCTGTCTCCGGTCAGAGGATGCATGCCTATGCTGTGACAGCATTCAACATAGGACTTAGGTTATCTCGATCTCGTTAAGTCAACCCATTGACCAAATTAATATAACACCTCCGAATCACTATTTCCATGCAGAGGACCTGCATCAAGAGGCCGGTCAGATATCAACCTATGTGAGAAAGAATTGCCATCTCCTACTCAGGATGGAGATCATCTCTTAATAATCATTTGACGGTGCTTGATGAGTCCTCTATCGAACTCCTTAGATATTCATCCAAACACCAGCCTATATGATTCATTTAATGAATCAACAGCTATATGATCATCAAGATGGCCATGGTACATAACCCTAATTGTACAGAGGGACCTTATATGTAAATTATTTATTCTTCATTTCAGATCAGGGAATGATATGTGCAATAACATTTATTGCATAATGGCTCGATGTGGGCTCGCTTGTCCAACAATTGGGATGTGACAAAGATAAGGAAGGAGATCCCAGGTCTTGCTTGAGATAAAATTGTAAGTATATCTCTTACATTGAAAGTGATTAAGGGAATGAACTTTCGATGTTGTCAAGGCAAGATGACTTTGATATAAAATCCCTAAATCAAAGTGAAATATGTATATATATATTTATATATATATATATATATATGCAATTTTCTTATTTCAGATAATCCTTCATGAAACCCATTCAGTATTATACTCAATAATAGGCAGTAAAATATCATGGATTGGATCCATGATCAAGATATTGTACTTGTAGTTGGACACATAATGTATGTCATTGCAATGTGCAAGTTTCCTCATAATAATGAGGAATGACAATTAAATTGGCAATAAGACAACAACCTAGGGTTTGTATATCTCCATAGTCTTGATCTCTCATTGAATGTACTTTGGAAGTGGCATGTCAATGATGATCGTAATTGTCACACAATCCTTATGAAATTTAATAAGATGTTTGGCATACATATATACTCTCAACATTTAATCATGAATGACATGGTTCGCTGCATTATGCAGAATGGTGACTCTAAAAGAGATGATGTATTCAAATGTTTGAGTACCTACATGAACCTAAGTCTTTAAAAGTTACGATGTATGTAGATATGATGAGTGTCATCATTCTACTATTTATACTCTAGTCATTCATGAGGCTTCATAATATTCATATTGTATGAATTGAATGAAGCATGTATAAAAGTCGAAATACTCTTATATTGAAATTTTTGAATTCAATATAAGATAACCTTTGCTTTAAGCAATGGTTGTCTATAGATTAAAGGAGCGCAGTGGAAGCATGGGCCGGACCCAAGTTAGAAGGAAAGTCAAAGGGTTGACTGTACTTCTGTGATGTCCACACATATGGCATCCAAAGGGTTGGATGAATGCCAATACTGCAACAAGATGATGTGTTGATAGTATGATTATCAAGTCTATCTAAGATCCTTAGAAAAGGACTCGGATAGTGTATCAGAATAATCTACATTTAATCATTGAAATTTACTTTCTTATTTGATAAGACCAAAGTCTAATATTGTATCTCATTCTTCTAGTAACACTTGCAATTGGTAGCACATGTTTTAGAAGACTAGAAAATTTGATCTTAAGGTTTAATAGTCATCTACATGGATATTGATGCAATTGTTGCACCAATCTCTATTGCATTAATAGACTTCATGATTTCAGTGGGAGAGCCCATAGTCTTAGAGAATGTCTCTACGACCTAGATATTAGAATACACTCAGTTTATTTCTAAATGTTAGAAACAAACATGAATTCTGAGATAGACCTGTCATAATGAGTTATGATGGACATATTTCAGAAAGTAATCTAACATCGAGAGGGGTTCTACTAGATGAGAAAATTAATGAATGGTTCATTAATGTTTCTAAATATTGAAATAAAATTAAACCTTAAATGTTCAATAGGAGGATAAAGATCATTTGACAATGATTTGGCATCAAATCTTGGACATATGACTATTGACGAAGATCAATAAACTAGTAAGAGATGAAACTTTAGATTATCTAAAGGTTCAAAACTTACATACTCATGAATAGAGATTCAAAGTAAAATGTCTAATACGCCTTTCTCTGGAAATGGTGTTAGATGTCAATGTATTTAAGATCACATGCATATTGATGTATATGAATCATATATATCATACTAAACATTGATGATATGTGATATCATGATTATTGGTGATCTGAGATTTCTTCCCTTTACTTTTTAAACCTTTGAAATGTTCAATCACGATTTTGGTTTAAAACCAAAGTTTGAAGGAAGATGAAATTAATTGTATCTAATCAAGGTAACATGAATCTATTAGACAAATTCAAGGAATACCTTATAGACATATGAATATCATTCATATCTCGCTTCTTCTGATACACCTAAACTCAATGGAGTTGTAGGGAGATACAACTGATCATGTGTGACATGATTTGATCAATGATTAATATTATCATAATTACCTCTTAGTTTCCTGGGTATATATGTAGTAGAGACTACAATATATATCCTTATAAGGTTCCATGCTAGTATGCTGGAATCATGCACTGGAGAGTGCTATTTCATTAGGAAAATAAATGATGGTATAGTATACCTACTTTATGACCTTGAGATTCTTAAAAAATCTCATCTCTAAGGATGTGATTCTTAGAAGATGACTCTTTTAAGAATCAAGATGAAAATGAAGTAAAGGAATTCATTTAATCTTGAGAGGATAATGAGGCTCCTAAATCGGAAACTAAAAGAACAATTAAAGATGAAATACACATGCTTCTTCAATAGAGTTTGAGGATGTATTCCATCTGTCAGAGAAATCTGACTATGATCGAACTTCATGTCATGAAGCCTATGAAGATCATGTCATGGAAAGATGGATGTTAGCAATAATGTCTAAAGTAGACTTCATATGCAATTGTTGTATATGGACCCTTTCAAGATCCACCTACAAGGGTAAAACCAATTAGGTATAAATTGATCTTCCAGAGAAAGAGGGAACCTTATGAGAAGGTAGAGACCTTCAAAGCACAGCTCGTAGCCATGAGCTACACACCAAAGAGAAGACATTACTTGCGATGAGACTTTCTCTTTATTGACCATACCTAAACCCATCAGAATATTCCTAACTATAGCTATATAGGTTGACTATGACATCTTCAAGATGTAAGTCAAGATTGCATTCCTCTATGAATACCTCTTCGTGGATATTCATATGAAGAAGCCATGGGGCTTCATAGTTGAGGAGAGAAAGTTATGCAAACTGAATAACTCTATCCGTGGACTCGAATAAGCTTCTTGTTTTTGGAACATCAAATTTGATGAAATAATAAATGTTATGATTTCAGATAGAATCTTGATGAACCGTGTGAAGCATAGTGGGAGTGCCTTTGTGTTCATCATGCTAAATGTAGATAATATCCTAATCATTTGGAATGATATAAGAATAATAATAACTGTTTTATAGACTGGCTATTTCATACATTGAGATATGATCTCATGGATACATCTTAGATCATAGTTCTGAAAGTGTTCAGAAGCAAAGAGAAGAGGGTATTGGAATCGTTGCATTAGTTGTATACCTTGGACATATTCCATTCTTGGGAAACCCCAAGGAGAAGGCTTCTTTTCCTTAAGAGGTGGTACTAACCTATCTGAAGGGATAGCATCTCAAAGAGTTGAGGAAGTGAATGCTAAACCTGAATGCCCTTGTGCATTAGTTATGAGAAGCCAAGTGTATTCTATATATATACAAAAGACAAATGTCTGCCATGCAGTGGGAGTAGTAAACTGTTACTAAACCTACTACGAAAATAAAATACTTAATTGCAGTAATAACATTATCTTCATAGATGATAAGACCTAAGAGATTGTGATCTCTAAGTCTTAACTTCATGAGTTTAAGACTCTATAGATGGAGATCTAAAAGGTCTTAACTGTCGATGCCTTAGGAGATAAAGATCTCTGAGAATAAGGTATTCTGATAAGGATAATGAAAATTACTTACTTGTTATGATAATTATTGAGTTGTAGTGTCAAGGACACTACATATGACAAAATTGAACATTGGTTGCATAAGATGCAACATTCGCATTGGATGCGAGCACTATTACTACGGATATGCATGTGTCATAAAAGGACTTGGCGTAGTCTCTCGGAACAGAGTGAATGATCAGCTTACCTAGCTATTTTTCTGAATAGCCATTGATTGTCACATGAGTGTGGGTTTAGATTATTATCCCATTAATGGCTCTTTGGGATAGCGGGAGATTGTTGGACATGCGAGCCCACAGTGAGCCATTATCCAATAAATGTTATTACAAATATCACTCACTGATATGAAATGAAGAATATTTAATTTGCATAATAGGTCCCTTAATACAATTAGGGTTTTGTACCATGCCATCTTAATGATCATACATTTCTTGATTCAATTATTGAATCATAAAGGCTAGTGCTTGGATGAATATCTAAAGTGTTAGATTGAGGACTCATCAATTCACCGTCAAATGATTGTTAAGAGATGATCTTCAACCTGAGTAGGAGATGGCAATCCTTTCTCATTTGGATGATATCTGATAGACCTCTTGATGCAGGTCCTCTTCATAGGAATAGCGATTCGGAGGTGTCAGATTAGTTAGTTCAAGGAGTTGACTTAACGAGATCGAGATAACCGAAGTCCTATATCGTACACTGTCACTATACAGGTACACATCCTTTGACGTGAGACAGATGTGTTACTATATGTCTGAGTGTGTACATTTGGCAGACCAATAGGTTGATGACCTAACCAAGGTCTATATATTGGTGAGCTAGTGTGCATGTAAGGGCATATGAATAATATGATCTCTCAAAGGGATCATACAGGTTCACTTGTGGATCGGAAGACATGATCTCACTCATGAGGTATTGGGACCGATCAATATCCATGCATGGTCATCGTGTGCTTTGGAAGCATGATAAGAATTTGAAGGTATGATATATGCTTTGGGAAAGCATATGATACCAATTCCCAATGACTAAAATTGAGAAACTTGATAATTAAATCCTAAAGAAGACAGTATAAAATTGATCTATATCTTCGGGTCGATCATAGGTCTTCTAGTATGCAGGATGTATAGGGATTAGGAATACCTGAGGGTGATGTAATCTTAAATAATTGTATAACCATGACGCTTCCATTTCGAGGGAGTGATGAAACAGGTATGGATTTTAGTGACTCCTCTCAGTTGAGAAATAATCTGATCTTGGTCCAATTGTTGGACATTGATCTGAATGAGATTCATATGCAATGACAAGATTATATTTACGGTCTTGATTAAATCAAGCATCTGTGAGTGGTCCGTGGGATATGGATTTGAGATATGATCAATATCCAAGTCACTATACGTGGAACAATGCAATCGCATTATCCGTATCTCCAAGCATCTGCAGAGAAAGCATTTATTCTTGAAAGAATTCAAGAATAATTCCAAAGTTGAATCATGTCTAAGCAATAAGAAATGGATAATTAAATGTGATTTAATTATCATGAATAATGTGAATTTGATTCACATTTTATGAATGCATGAGAATGATTATCCAATATAATTAAATAAGATTTAATTATTGTGGATATGGATAATGTGGATAGTACTATCCAATTATCAAGGTATATTGTAAATGAGATTTATAATCTATCAGAGAGAGAGACTTTTGTAATTTATATTTGTTGATTAATTGTTAATGTGGATTGCATTCACATTAAAAGGATTAATTTAAAATATAATTACATTTTTATTTTGGGTTGTGAATGAGATTCACATAATTTCAATGGTATGGTTGATATTTTTCATAAGATAATTTGGAATTATTTTTTGGTGAAAATATTATCGACGGGAGATGACAATATATAACATGAGATAATGATATCTCATGATAATTTGAAGAGATAGACCAAGTCCACCCAAGAGAAGTGGACGGCTACAACTTTCCATGAGGAGAAGAATAAGCGTCCCCTCTTTTAAGGGGATTGGTTTATTCTCTTCATTATCTTTTCTCTTATCAAAGATGATTTAATTTGAAACTAATTTTTTAGATTTATCTATAAAAAATAATTTAAATTAAATCATTACTTATTATATTTTTACAACAACATCTTAGCCATTGAAAGAAACACAAATCAGTCTAATCTGTTGATTGTGTGTTGTCCATGTATTGAGATCCATGGACTACCAAAACACTATATAACAAGAGGTGATCCTTGCTCTTCGGGAGATATAGGAAATCACGTGAAGTCTTTCTCTTCTTGTCTCATTCTCACGCTTACTCTCTCTCTCTCTCTCATCTTGAGTGGGTGTCCACTCTCATAGAGAGAAGGTCATATTCGTCGTCGCCTTGCCTTTGTGCTCCGCCCGATGACTATTGTCTCTCCATCTTCTTTGGTGTGTGGCGCTCATGAAGAAGGCATTCAGTCTCGTGAGACGAGATTAGGAGATCCATTGCTTGGGAAATCAACTTGGATTGTGAGAAGCACATGACTCATCCCCGCACTCACAAGCGTCTCCTCTGAAAGTTCGGACTTGAGACAGGAGGTCTCTTCCTTTAGAGGCTAGATCGCAACCATGCTCCAAGAGGTATTCCTATATCCTTGTTATGATTAAATGAAACGATCCGAGAAATGTTCTTGGATCATGTGGTTTAATCCCTTAAAAAATTAAAATTATGTTGCATCGAGCAACTAGTGCGACTAATCGCTCATGATCGTATATGATATGATCATCACACTTCTGTGATGCGCTTGAGAATTTTTCAATATACTTCAAATGAAGCTTATGAATCAGATGAAAGATAACCATCATCGGAGTTATCCTCAGAAGAATTGTATTTGAAAGTGGAGGCACTCCAGATATTCTTGTTATTTAGTTGCTTTAGTTGTTTTCTCAGATTTTGTTCCTTTTTGGGATCAAGCGGTTCATCCTCAGATGAATATTCAGAAGCACCAGTCTTAGTCAACTCATAATAAATTATTCCATTATATTTAATGAGACCAGGAGAATCATCTTTGGATGAATAATAGTGAGGAACAGGATCCATCCAACAGGAATCGAAATTTGGATCCTTGCATAGATAAGGTTTAAGAACTGCAAAACAGACCTCACTCATGTAGATTACCCTTGCCGAACTTGATGAGGGATCATCATAAAATTCCTCTTTCGGAAGGTCTAAGGTGACTTTCTTTTTAGATGAAGGAGCAACCATTTTGTTTCGTGAAGGTGTTGGTCTAGGGAGCGAGATGTTGACACTTGAGTCTCCAGATGAATAACCATTGAAATTTTCTCCTTGGTCAATATATGTCTGCGTATTTATTCTTAGTTTTATTAATGTTGGTGCACTCTTGAGTTGGATTGATTTGATCAAGGTAGTCAGAGAAGGTTGTCTCAGGGTGAGCCCATGCATATGTCTCCGGATCATATGAGTCATATATTCGATTTTCCATGGTGAGCAGCGGGAAATGGAACAGTGGGGAGGGTCTCTAAACCAATAGTCTCATCAACAACTGCTATCTCAAGTGTAGTAACGGGGTAGGGCTCATCTACTGCTTGATGGTTACACATGTCGAGGGCTTCATGGGTTGCCTCAGGAAATCGTGGTTCCTCAAAGACTTGTTGAGTTCGAAGTGCTCCAATGTTGTAAAATTGATTTCCCGAGTCTCGTACTCAATAATTGCCTTAGGCAATGCCAAGAATGACTTTTCGAGAATGATTAGAGACTGGTTGAATTCTCGTTGATGCTCAATATTAGTGACTGTGAAGTCTACTTTGAGAGAGCACCTTGGAATGTAATGATGACGGAAATTGTTACTCCCAGCCTCTTTATAGATCAACCGGTTGAATGAGCTCTCTTATCTTCCTGATAGGTCCCGAGTTGGATCTTGTCAAATACAGAGGTCGGGAAGATATTAATTGGAGAGTCATCATCGATTTAAGTAGGGGTAAAAATTGTGTCTTTGCTTCCACAGTCAAATCTAGGCAACCTCTTCACTACGCGGCTCATGGTTTTTCTCCTCTACACAAAGGAGGAGGTCATTGACAAGATATGTCTTACAGACTTTGTTCTTATCCTTCCCAACTTTTTTATCATTAATTTGTTCATTACAAATCCTTTAAGGTCAAGGAAGTGTTTAATGACCTGTATCAAGGGAAGTACAAAAATAATTTTTTTTCCAAATGATTCCCGTATAGCAGGATCCAAATTCTTCAGATCTTCTTCAGTTTAAATTTTTATGTATTTTTCTAAATTTTCTATTTTTTAATCATTTTTTAACATTTCAATTGTTTTGGTATTTTTGGTGTGGTGTGTGAATGTGGTGTTTTTTGTAGATGATGAGGGCTTATAATATGTCGAGTCAGATTTAGAGTTGTCTCTAGGGGAGTAGTAGGCAGAGGTGTTGTTATTAGGGTCATCCCTTAGATGATCATAGTTTATGGGTTTCTGAATATCCTCATGATTCTATACATTAGATCAAATCATTTCATCCTCCACTTTCATTCCCAAGTTTCCATAAAACAAAATTACTCGGTCAGTGAAATTTCTAAATTTTCCTCCATTAATTCATATCTCTTACTTATCCTCGAACTTTCATCCTCAAAAATCCGTTCATGATCAATCATGGGAGTTGTCGGTATGTGTTCATATTTTTTAGATTCAGTAATTTTTTCTTCCATTTTCCTGTGTGATCTGAGAGAAGAGTCTCTTGGAGTATCCAATATATTATCATTATTTTCTGAAAATTTCTCCTCATAAATTATGGAAGGATTCTGCTCAGTGGAAGGATTTTGCAGCAATTTGTAGGTCTCATACTCAACATGTCGTGACTCAATCATGCAATGCCGATTTGAGTAGAGTCTACTTCCATGGTCATGATTGATCATATCCCCAAGCAATAGAGTCATACAGGGTGCATATGTGTCGATATCATTAGTACAGTCCTCTATGTGTGTGGGTTGACTAAAGGAGTGGTAAATTGGTTGGTCAACGGAGATTCGATCATTGGGGTCAATCCAACACTGATGATCATTAAGTGCGGATTTTCCTGTTGGTTTGAACGGTTATCATATTATTCCCTAAGGTCTAATCCGGATGTATTTTTATGAGTTTTGGACCTATCCAACAAGATCGTAATGAATGGATGGAGATGGTTGGGTTTGGTATCTCGGCCAGTCATGAGTTTCAAAAGTGATTTGATCTTGAAATGGTTCATTAGGTTCAGCGAGAAACTGAGAATAACTTGGGTTAGCCAAGGATGGATTTTGATGATGAGCGGCAAAGGCTGGGGGAGGAGGCAAATATGGAGTGTTGAATTCAGTCAGATCTTTTGAGTAAAACGGATTAGGATTCATAGATTGGATTAGATTCATTCGAGGGTGAGAATCTCTCGCAAATGTTGGAGTATGGCTGGTTGAAGGATATTTTGAGGATTTGGGTCTAACCGTGACAAATTCATTTTCATAGAATAGATCCGGTAGGTACTTGGATAGAAGTTCCATAATTTTTGAAGGAGGTTTATGATGAATCGACATGGTTGATCAAGGTGTAAGTTCACAGGATATTCACAAGACAAAATTTTTTATCAATGAGAGTGATGGTATAAGTGTGCGGTTTTTTATCTTCGAAATCGGTTCACGCACATCAATGCAAATGCAATACAAACACTAGTTTCACCAACACACACAATGAAACTATAAGAGTTCGACAATTATATTTCTAATTTTAGTTGGTGATAAATTCAATCTTGGAAAAAATTTAGCAAGATGTTAGATGCCGAAAATTTTCTTGAAGATTGTCCTGAATTCATACTTTCAGCCAGTATGGATGTAAGTACGAACCATAAAATGGATACCCATGTTACTTAAGGACAGAGCCATACGTAGTATCCTTTAAACCACCCACTCTACCCGGGAAATCTTTACCATTTACTGGCTACCTGTATTCCTCACTGATAAGTAGCTAACCATTTTTATAGTATCAGTAGTCAATATGGACATTCGGAGTTGGGCTCTAGCCTTAAGTGTCATCTCTCGCTCAATCAGAAAAATAAATGCATCCAAGGTCGGGGTTACTCTCCCACAAAAGTTCTTAATTTTATGAGTTGATTTAGTCGGCTTTGTTTGCCCGTCTCAATTTTAATTAGGCAGTCACTGAAAAATTAGGTGAGCACAAATATACGTCTATCGTTCAGTCCCAATTTCCTTTAAAATTATGTGTCAAAACAGGAGGAATAAATTAGAGAAAAGTCGATGCACGTGAAACAATGATGTATGCTCAGATAGAAGACTTATAGTGATTCCTCGCAATCTTCATGTAGGATGCAATACAAGATATGAAAAATTAATCTATATGAATGCAAGTTGATAAAAACCGCACCTAGTAGAAAAATCTATTAGTCGTGAAGAATTGAGTTAAAATTTTGACTAAGTTGAACGATCTAATATGTTTCTCAATTAAGTGAAGTGTGGTCCTAGGTTCTACGAGCATAAATAATAAATTTAGAAGCTCTAATAGTTGTATGTGCAGGTTTATCCTAAGTGACACTCAAGTCGGGCCCCACCATCACCAGAGAGTAAAACAAGCCACAACACACCACAGAAAAAGTTCAAGGTATTTTTTTACACATGCAAGAGTCCAAACGGATACCGCTATAAATGAGCAATTAATTACAGAAATTAAAATTGTAGAAAAATAAAACTATACTCTACGTTCTCTCACAACTCGACTCGATCTTAATTTTATGGTGATTTGACGATCGGCGATGATGTGTTGATTTCAAGAGAACCACTCCACAGACATCAGGTACCTCGCACGAAAAAGAAGAGAGAAAATGTAAGACAGTGACACAAAAATTAATAAAAAATAAATACAGGAAATAAATTCTGAAAAATAAATGGGAAATGTACGGTGGCATGTTCAGGGGTCAGACTACCCGAATGTGTGGAAAAAAGAGCACGAGTTTTCTAAACAAAAATTTAAGTTGTTTGCTTACCCGGCAATGGCACCATCTGAAAAGTCCTAAATTACCCTAATTTAATTTGTCAGAATTAAGCTTTAAAGTATGTCATTTCGTGGTAGGCGGGCAATCAGAATCGGGCAATAAATTAACAACAATAAATTAATCAATTTTATTCGAAGTGGTTTAATGTTTATTTTACTTGGGCAAGTCCCAAGGTCGAACTCAAGGAGGTAAAGGAACAACCTAGAATTATGATTATCAAAGTTCGTGCACGGTTTTCAAGACGGGCTTTTTTTGGTATTTTTAGTGCAAATCTGGGATGCAAAATGTAAATGTGGCCAATTTTAGGGACTAAAATACTGTTTTTAATCAAACGATGTTCGAAAAATATGAAACTTGGCCGAGATGTCAATTATGATGAAATGAGTACACTGTAATTTTTTTTTGGAATTTTTGGATGCAAGATAAATATTTTATGAATCTTTTTGAAGGCAAACATAATGAATTTCAATAATTAATTATAATAAATATTAAACTAATTATTTCCAAGAGATAAAATTATCCAAGATCTGTCACTACGTGATCAATTTCAAAAAAATCATAATCCATAAAAATACTAGATTTAATACCTATTAAAAATTAAAGATTGAAATATGCAAAATGATTTTTATAGTGAAAATCATGCATGCAAATCTTTTAGGGCACGATGTAACAAACAGCTAATTCTACAATCTTTGAATTTTTGGCGATTTTTAGATCAATGGTTAATTAATTATGAATTTCGAAGCATAAAGTGGGAAACATATGCAGTTTTCTACAAAAAATTTAATCATTAATTAACCACAGATCCCAAAAATAGCACAATTATGCCATATGGTAGAGAATTAGTTGTAGAACATCATGCTATTTTTAATGAATAAAATGATGTAATAATGTTGATCAAAATAATAGGGGATAATAGGGGTATCGACGTAAATTACAATAAATAAGTAAAAAAGAAAATGCAGAATAAGGGCTAAAGTGTAATTACTGAGAGCCATGGGGTAATTTTGTCAAAATTCCCAAGGTAACGGGCCAGTCCTGTGCCACTTGATGCGGCAACGCTTTTCTGTGGAATACTAAATCTTCGGGGGTGTCTTCACAAAATGCCCAAGCGGTCACGTGCAAAGTACATGACCGACGGGTTCTTGGAGCTCCTCCATGATTAGCCACCAGACAATGACCAGAGTCTCCCAACCCAAGGCCCACCTCACGTGATACGTGCGTAGCGGAGGGAACTTCATCCTCCGCTACGCACCGTACACGTGAGGAGGGCCTTGGGTTGGGAGCTCGGTCATTGTCGGTGGCATCATGGAGGAGCACCAAAGTGTGCTGCTGGAGTCAGGGGAGGCGTACGATCGTCGTGTGTGTGTCGAAGAAGACACCTCTAGCAAGTGTTGGCGGCTGGTTCGATGCGGAGTCCTGGACGACCACGGTGGTGTGGCGAGAGGAGCCTAAGCAGAGAGCCTCTGGTAGAAGGCGAAGCGGAGGTGTCGATATCGATAGCAGAACAATGCGATCGAGGAGAGGTGACGAAAATACTCCTGGAGGTGGCTGGGCGTAGTTGCAGGTGGTGGACGGTTGAGAACTTTGGAGTAGCTGGGTGACGGGGGTATCAGTGGGGGTAGTAAGCAGTGGCTCAATGGCCAAAAGACCGGAGCAAGTAAGAGGTCATAGATCGGCGCCGCTACAAGGCGATAGCCTTGGATCTCATCGACGAGGAGGAGGAATCGAGATGTCACCATAGACCTCTCAAGGTGCAGTCGGCAGATATGAACAAGAGGTGGCGGCAAGGCTTGCATTATAGGGCGGAGGGCTTGTGACAGATAAGGAATGTTGGCAGTGTCGATCGATTCGCAGGAAGAGGGGGATGATTAGAGATCCGATTGATTTGGTTTTGAGAGGAGATCGGGGATCCATGGCGGTGGCCGAAGAACGAAGATGCCCGCGATAAGGGCGGTGGAGATGTCAAATATCGCTGTTGTGAAAATTGGGTGGAGGGTGGCAGAAATCGCGGAGGAGGGTTGGAGGTACCGCCCAAAGAGGAAAGGGGACGGAGGAATGGGCGATCTCTAGGCTATCCGATCGGTCGTGATCGGACAGTCCTAGAGATGCCACATGTTTTTTATTTAATTTTTTATTTAATTGTTTTTTATTAAATTATTTATAAAAATAAATGGAAATAAAATCCAAAAACGGGTGACACATGGCAGCTCCAGGAGCTGCCACGTGTCAGCCCCAGAAAAATCAAAAATAAAATACCATAATAAATACGTTAAAAATAGTAAATGACCTCGGATCGGAAAATTTTATTCACAAAAGTTACTCGTCCTGATGAGATCTACAACTTTCATGAAGAGATGAAAATCAAAATGGATCCTTTGTGGAAAGTAGTATTCTTGGGGTATCCCATGTACATAGAATATCTTGATTGTTGGGTTTTCTAGTTTTTTTGTCATTTTTAAAATAGTTCAAAATCTGGACAAAATAGGATAAAATCAAAGATAAATATTTAAACATTAATCTATTTTTTTATTTTTATTAAGTAAGAAAAATAAGAAATAAATTAAAATATGAAAAAGACAATTTTTATACAGACAGTTAGTGAAGACTCGGACTCCATTAGTTTCTTTTATTTCAAGCTCAGTTTGTATTTGGATTTTTATGCATTTTAACAAAAATTTTATCAAAGAAGAAATAAAATAAAATAGGTTAATTATGTACATAAAATTATAGGTCAAAAATTGTTAGAATACAAAATGTACAAAAGAGGCCCAAAACCTAATTTTCACATATGAGCTCCGATTCACATGAACTTGGTCTTATTTTGAAGGTAGTTTAACAGATTAGTTCAAAAGTGAATAGGATCAAATCAGACACTGGATGAGGAAGATATTGAGCTTTTAGTCCGGAAATCCTAGAACTAGGGTTTGGGTTTTTGGTCCACTTATTTGGGTTAGTGATTTTTTTGTATTTTTCAATTATTCTTGTTAGTAATATGTTCACAGAGGAGTCGTTTCAGTTCAATTGGAGTTAGCATGAATTAGTTAAAAATTCAGGAAGTTAGGCTATTTTACATGACTACCTGAGATTTTTGGCTTCTTATTTTGTGAAATAATGAGTGATAAAATGCCATTCTTATCAATACATGCATGAATAGTAATTATGCAGAATAAATGAAGAAATTCCCATGAATTTCAGGGACTTGAGCTGAATTCAACATTTTTAGAGTGATGAATCTTCATCAATCATCCAGCTTCTGGCTCATTTCTGCATGGCGCTTCACCATGTAAGCCAAGCAGTCCAAAGGAGGGTTCTGAGGAGCAACCTTGGATGGTTTAACATGATGATCATGCTGAGATTGGAAATGGTGGCAGCTGGTAAGAATACTAGGAATTAAACTAGGGAGAAGGCTGATATGGGTGGTGATGAGGAGGTGACGAGTCGCTAAATACGATGTTTTAATTTGGGTTCATTGTAGTACGTGTACTTAGCGAATTAGTCAGAACCGAGAGAAGATCTTTATAAAGAGTGTCTCGGCATTAATTTATATCCCGGGCAAGTCTGGGGTCGAACACAGGGAGGCAAAGGAACAACTTCGGGTTAATTTAAAAATTTGGGTCTAGGTTTCCTCGTGTTATTTTTTAAAATTTTTTTAATGCAGAAACAAATGCAAATGTGGATGAATCAAGACAATAAGAAAACACACACCTAGGCCAAAATAATTTTAATGTCAAATCAGTTCAATTCAACCAAATTATATTTTTCCTAGGATCTTAATCCAGTGATGCATGCAAAACATATTTTTTTAGAATTTTAGGTATTAAAATGCAACAATTAAAAATATATACTTTTATGGGTTTTTTTCGCAATTTTTCACACAAACAGTAAGCAAAAATCATGAAAACTTAGTGGAATGAAAACATGATGCAAGGCTACTACATTAATTTTTTTGGAATTTTTTAACAAAATATGAATTTTTTATGGATTTTTTAGTGAAAGCAGAGTGACATTGAGTAATTAATTTCAAATAAATCCACTTTATCAAATTATACAAAGAGTGAATTACTTCATATAGGTATTTTCATAAGGAATCCAGAAAAGTTGAAATTTTGCAAAAATATGATATGTGGATTTAATTAAAAATATTTTACTAAAATCACTCCAGAATTTATATCAGGGACAAGAGAACTCTATTTTGAATGAAATTTGGATAGTAATTAAATCACATTTCAAGGCATCATGTTAAATTTTTAAGATTTTTTTGAGCAACCGTGAGTTAGATATCAATTTAAGAGCACTGAATGGGTAAAATATGCAGAATTTCAGTTAAACAATTTTAGTTAATTACCCAACACACAAAAATAAAATAAATATTCAGATGGTTGAAAATGAGTTGCTCAACATCATGCTATTTTTCATTGAATAAAATGATGCAAATATGGGTCCAAATTAATGCATGAACATAGGGCTATCCATGCAAAAACAGAAATTGAAATTGAACAACACAAACATGTACAGGGAAAAACATACAATTTGTACAAAATAAAAAAATGAAAATAAAATGTACCTTTCTTCTTCCTCATGCAGGTCGTAAAGGCGGAAGGAAATGAATGGGGTGGCACCGCCCGTGCGGGGCGACGGCGAGAAAGGTCGCGCGACCGTGCGGGAGGCCGGCGGTGTCAAAAGTGGCGGGCGGGGCTGGCAGTGCTAGGCTGGTGGCTCTGGCGGAGGCGGTCGGTGGTGTGGCGGAGGGTCGTGAGGCGGTGCACCGCGGCCCACGTGGTCGAAGTCGGGATTGCAGGCGGAGGAGCGTGCGCGGACGGCTGGCGCTAATTGGCGCGGCTAAGGGAACGATAGCCGGCGGGAGACGCCTGGCTAGGTGCAGAGGAAGAGGGGGAGTGCGGCGGCGGCGATGGGTACTCCCACCGCTGTGTTATTGCTTTTTTATTTTTTCGATTTTTTTTAATTTTCTATTGTTTTGATGTTTTTTTTAAAAAAAGGTTCCTGTTGTGATAAAAAAAAGGTTATTTATCTTTTTAAAAAAAATAATGAGAGAATAAACAAGAAATGATAAGATGATGGTGGTAAGGATGATGGAGATATAAACAAATGAAGGAGTAGGGGTGGTGAATGTGATGTAATAAAAAATGCAAAAATAATAATATGACAAAATGAGAAGAAAAATTATCTACGATGGAGACGATCGCCTATGATGTGCTCATAAGAGCACGGTCTTCGCTTGAATCGTCGACGAGCTATGAGCTCGAGCAGAGCGCGGGTGCGGCTATGATGTTGGCCAAAAAGCCAACGGATCTCATCGAAGAGAGGGTTGTCGTCGCTCGACCGCGGTTGCATCGTTGTCACCGATTCAACTTTGGGAACTAGGCTCTACTCACATAGAGATGGATCAAGTGCAAAACGAGGAGGATGAGATGTATATAAAGAGGACATGTGAGAGGTTATTAAAGTGGTGGAGTTGAATGGGAGGTTGTATTATTAATGGAGTTGAATGGGAGGTTATTAATAACTGGTGGAGTTGAAAGGAAGTTGATGGTCTAAGAGAAGTTATTGTAGAGTATGTTAATTTAAATAAAATAAATAAAAGTAGGCTACTAAAAAGAGAGAATAAAAATAAAAAGAGAAAAAGTGGAGAATTTACAAAAGAAGACAAACAATATGTACATTTTTTGTTTGCTTTTCTAATATATATTTTTTGTCTTTTTAATAGGAGATATTTACAACAAGAAAATACAATAAAATACTACAATCTAAATACAACACCACCATAAAATTTTTGTATTTTTAGTAATTAAGAAAATAAAATAAAAATTGAAGAAAGAATGAATATATACATAATATACAATGTACATCTAGGTCCCAAAATCCAACTTTTGCAAATGAGTCCGATTTTAATGAAACCACTTTCGTTGGATATATAATTTTCTAACTTGAACTTTAAAAGTGAGTTTGGTTAATTTTGATTCATATAGAGCGGGAATTTGGCTTGAAAGTTGGACTTTACGGCTTTTTCTCTTTGGGAACTAGGAGCATTTATTTGACTAAAATTTGTTTTGTATTTTTTGTATTTTTATATACACTTTTAGGAACAAGTTAGAGAAAGAATTAGCCAAAAATGAGTTTAAATGAATTACATGTAAAAAAACTCCTTTATTTTGCTATTTTTTATGGGTAATTTATTTTCTACAATCTAACATACAATTATTAGTGTGTTTTATTTACAAGAGTCATTTTGTTAATTTATTGATTTTATGGACATTTATTTGAGAATTTGCTCAGGGATTTTGCTAAGATCAAGATATTGAGATGATGAATCGTGGATTCATCACCCCCCTATACCTAAACTTTACTAGTACTCTAGCAAATAAAGAATGAATGAGTTGGATTAACCCCTGACTATGCATGTGATTACAAGACTTGATTTGTTCAAGAACTCTCGATTTTAGAGATCCTAAAATTATAAGCTGAACCAAGCTCTAGTCAAAAGGTATATAATTTCCCTAATCATCAGACTCTCTTTGTATACATATATTGTACGGATATGACTTAAGTATTGACCGCAGTTACAAGAGTAGAGTCACAACATCACCCATGGCTCCAATCCAAGAGACTCTCCTATGAACATGATCCTCAACACTAGGGAATAAACCATTTCTTGCATCCAATCCACCGTCTCTTTAGTTGTCAGACTTAAAAATGTAGATGGAAGGCCAGTTGATGGAGGGCATAGGATTGTGTCATTTCTTCTCTCCCTCTCATTGGAACAAAGATTCTCTCAAGTGCCTTATTACGCAACACATATTTTTGGTGTTGATCAGTGCGTCCGTCAAGAGAAGTTGGAGTCGTCTGCACTTGTTTTCCTGGGAGTACACCGAGGTGTGCCTTTTTTTGAGTATCTATTATACCTTGTACATCCATACTTGTAGCATTTACCATGCAGAGCCCTTTTTTGGTGCAAGCCCGACTCCTGGTCCTAATAGTGGTTGTCCAAGTGGACACATTGAAATGATTGGGAGCGCTCGCCTTTGGTGGTAGCTCTTTTGATAATTGACTTTGTGGAATGAGAGCTTTTCTTTATCATTTCATTGCTTTGTAGTATTTTTGGCTAGCTCCACTGCTTTTACCAAGAGTTGGCACACATTGATCAACAATTTTTTTATTTTATTACACCCTGACACTTAGGTAAATGTCAAGAGATAGTACAAGAATCATGTTCTTATACTGGCCAATGGTGCTGACACTCAGGTTTCATGAAGCCTTCATTGATTTTATCCCATCCTCGAGCATCATCAAATCAGGTCCAAACGCAAATCCCTCATCCCAGTTCCTTAAGTGAAATTTCAACTCATCTCATCATAACTGCAGTCGTGTATGTGAGATGTTGATCATATTCTTAATGTAGAGACTAAGCATGCAATATAGCACACAAAACTTTCAAACTAGGGACGTGAATAATTAAGTCAAGGATCCTGATGACTAAGGATGGTTAACTCAAAATCTCAAGACCTCATAAACCAAGTGTTCTTGATTATCACAAGTCTTGTGTGAAAGTGTAAGTGTCAGGGATTAAACCAATAAATTTTTTTAGAGTTTTTTTAAAAAAATAAAGGAAAAGAAGAAAGTTTTTTTTTAAAAAAAAAGTTTTTCTTGTTTTTTTCCAAAGTTTTTTAAAAGGTTTTTTTAAAAAATAAGTAAATAAGAAAGGACATATATATTTTTTTTTTGAAAAAGTTTTTTTAAGCAAACAAGGAAGGAAAAAATCAAGCTTTTTTTGCAAAGTGTTTTTTTAGGAGATTTTTACCCATCCCATAATTATTGTATAAATATACAAAAATACGTAAAAGCACAAGCTATGGGTAAAGTATATATGTAATATATACACGCCGCCCTATACTTAGCATGTGATATGTCCTCAAAGCACAAGAAGAGAGAGAGAGAGAAAGAAAGACACAGCTCGTGCTAAGTGTAGGAAGAAATAATAGAGAGTATAGAAGTTGATCCGCCCCCCTATACTTAGGCTCTGGTCAGCCTAAGCGTAGAAGAAGAGCAGAAATAGGGTGGACGAGGTCAAGAGGAGAAATGGATGAGTATATACACATAGCGGGCATCGGTTCCCCCTATACTTAGGCTTTGGTCAGCCTAAGTATAGGACAGGAGTAAGTGTGAGAACTGTTGTGATCTGGAGAATATAGAAAGAAGAAGGAATGTACAAGAGGAATGAATCTTCTAAGATGTTGAATCTTGATGTTGCAGCTTCATGAAGAGTAATATGGTGTATCTGCTCTGTACTCACTCTGCATGAAGTTGATGACCTTGACTTGGACTAACTGCTCTTTTGAATCTACAAAATGCTTCAACAGTTGTCCATTTATCACATGAGATTGTGCACCATCTATGAGATCATCTATCTCTATACTTCCATTCTCATGCACTTTCTTAACAACAAAGGGACACGTCCATTTAGATTTGAGCTTCCCATGGAACATCTTCAACATGGCATTAAACAACCATACCTTTTGTCCAGGGACAAAGTCTTTGCACCTAATGTGTTGATCATGCCATCTCTTTACTTTGTCCTTATAAATAAAATTTTTTTCATATGCCCTGTTTCGGATTTCCACGAGCTCGTTCAAGTTCAAGTGTTGAAAAAGCTTCCCTAGGTGACAACTCCAATTAATCTTCGTAATTGCCCATTCGGATTTATGAATCAACTCTGCGGGCAAATGGCATGTCTTGCCATAGATCATTCTAAATGGTGACGTACCCAATGGTGTCTTGTAGGCTGTCCTATAGGCCCACAGAACTTGGTCCAAGAGCTGAGACCAGTTCTTCCTATCGGGACGAACTAATTTCTGCAAAATACTCTTCACCTCTCTGTTCGAAACCTCTGCCATGTCGTTGGACTGTGGGTGGTAAGGACTAGTAACTCTATGCTCAAATCCATAGTCCTTAGATAAAGATCTCATATCTCGGTTCACAAAATGGCTACCCCCATCAGATATCAAAACTTTTGGCACCCCGAACCTAGCAATAATATGGTCTCTCACAAACTTACAGACAGACTTGCTGTATGCAGTTCGGGTTGGGATAGTCTCCACCCAGCTGGATAAATAATCAACCGCCAACAATATGTACTCATGTCCATGGTTGTTGGGAAATGGACCCATAAAATCTATGCCCCATGCATCAAAAAAATCACAATTAATCATCGACTGCATGGGTATCTCATCTCTCTGTCTAACTGTCCCTCCCATCCTTTTACAGATCAGATACGACCGTACAAAATCAATAGTATCTCTAAACAAGGTCGACCAATACAACCCACATTGAAGTACTTTGTGAGCGGTTCTCTTTCCCAAATGGTATCCTCCAGCCTCAAGTGAATGACAATATGCGAGGACACTTTGGTATTCCTCCTGAGGAATACACCTTCTCCAAACACAATCCGATCCTTCGAACAGAAGGAATGGATCGTCCTAGTAGTATCTCCTCGAATCCGACATCAGTCGATCGATGTTGCTCCTAGTCCAACCATGGGGAACTTGCTTGGAAACAAGATAGTTCACCATGTTGGCATACCATGAGAGTGAGTCAATAACACAAATTGACTCATCTAGGAAGGTCTCTCTAATCCGCTCATAATCAGGAGAATCCTTAAGTTCAATCCGAGAAAGGTGATAAGCCACAACATTCTTCACCTCAGGTTTATCGTTTATCTCCAAATCAAGTTCCTGGAGGAGTAAAATCCACCTAAGAAGACACGCCTTCGTGTCCTTCTTTCACATTAAGTATCGAATGGATGTATGATCAGTATATATTGTCACCTTAGAGCCCAAAATATATGATATGAACTTCTTGAGGGCCCATACTACTTCGAGCATTTCCTTTTCAATCACTATATAATTCTTCTGCATAGGATCTAATACTTTGCTCGCATAGTGGATCGCAAATGGGATCCCCTCTCGCCATTATCTTAACACAGCTCCTATAGCGAAATCTGAAGCATCATTCATAATCTCAAAGGAGAGAGACCAGTCAAGAGCTTGTAGGATATGCGAGGTACAAATCTTCCTCTTCAAAAGCTCAAAGGCCTCCAGACACCTGTGATCTACAACGAGCTCTGTGTCTTTCCCTGGCAGCTCAGTCAGTGGGCGGGCGATCTTTGAAAAATCATGAATAAATCTTCTATAGAATCCAACATTCCCTAAGAATGATCGCACTAACTTCACGTTGGTAGGTGGATCGAGTTTCTTGATCACCTCTACATTGGTAGGGTCAACCTCCATCCCCCTTTTGGATATTACATGCCCCAACACGATACCCTCCGTCACCATAAAGTGACCCTTCTCCCAGGAGAGTACCAGATTCACCTCTCTACACCTCATGAGGACTCGATCAAAGTGCTTTAAACATGTATCAAAAGAATCACCATGGACCGAGAAGTCATCCATGAACACTTCCAGGAAATCCCCCACCATCTCGACAAATATGGCTATCATGCACCGCTAAAATGTGCCCAGGCCATTGTAGAGTTCGAATGGCATGCGCCTGAAAGCATAAGTACCGAATGGACATTTAAATGTGGTCTTTTCCTGGTCCTCAGGTGCTATTGCTACCTGGTTGTAGCCTAAGTACCCATCAAGAAAACAGAATAACGCTTTCCCTACGAGTCTCTCCAAGATCTGATCAATAAGAGGCAAGGGAAAGTGATCTTTCTTGGTCATAGCATTCAGGCGCCTGTAGTCAACACAGACACGCCACGATGTGGGTACTCGTGTCACGATCTCTACCCCCTCCTCATTGGTGACCATCTGAATTCCCGACTTCTTCAGGACTACATGAAGCGAGGCCAACCTCTTGGAGTCAGAAATAGGGTATATAAACCCTACTTTGCACAATTTCTCAATCTATTTCTTCACACTATGTCTCGTAGATTGGGGTTAAGTCTCCTTTGGAACTCACGGGAAGGTCTTACATTATCCTCAGTAAAAATGTGGTGTGAGCAGAGAGCGTGGTTTATCCCCATGAGATCTGACACTATCCAGCCTACTGCTTTGCGGTTCCTATCTAAGACTTCTAACAACCTAGACTCATGTTCTAAAGTCAAGTCTGAGCTAATGATAACAGGATATCTATCTTTGGGTCCTGCAAGAAAGGTGTACTTGAGTGTAGGAGGTAGTGATTTCAGTTCTAGCAATGTGGTATCATCAAGCAAATCTGGCTGAATTGAATCAGAATCTAGTTTCGTGCTGCATGAAGGTGGGCTAAGCTGAGTAATACTCGCTACCAACTCAGAAGTATGGGGAGTCCGATCGCCAAGGAAATGCGGTAGTTCGGCCAAAGCCACGTCTGACTCATCATCTATGTCCCATAATCATTCTGAAGGGGATGGAACTGACAGATCCTGATGGATCTCTATGTCATCATGGGAATAGGTAGATGCATCTCTTACAAGATCAGAAAACACCTGGAAAACTGCATCATACACTATGCCCTTTCCAGATGAAAGGGACTCGCTCTGTCCTGAAGGAATCTGTCTCCAAATCCCACTGTGCTAATCATACTGCAATCTATCTCTGAAGATGATTACTATGTACTACTCTCCAAATCAGGTCGTTGATACTTGGTTTGCTTCATCTCAAGGTTCACTTCTCCGTCTGGAGAACGGAACTTCATCATTCCTATACCATAATCAAAAGTTGTATCTACAGTCCTAAGGAAGGGCCGCCCGAGAATAATCTGAGATTCTCACCAATGATTGGGGATCTCCATGTCCAAGACTGTGAAGTCAACCTGATAGTTCTGCCTCTCAATCGAGATAACTATGTTCTTCACTTCTCCCTTAGGTCTCTTCACTAAACGATCTATGAATTGGAGTAAAGCTCTAGATTTGCGAAGTGGTCCCAACTCCAATTTCTGATATAATGCTAAGGGAAGTAAGTTGATTGAAGAACCGTTATCCAAGAGTGTGCGTGCAAACGCAATGCCGTAAATACGACTCTACACATAGTGAGCACCCATGTCTACTTTTTTCCTTGGTAAAGTCTGATTCTTGAGACAATAGGTTATGGCTACTGACAAGACATATGTGACCTTGGAGTTCCCCCTTCTGGTACGTGGTGATGCATAGATGGCATCCGCGAGATTTACATGATAGACACCCTAGAGCGGAAGGCAGACTCTGAGACTAGACAGGATGGGCATGATTTGGATACTTTCACTTATGAGTCTGTTCCTATTCACCCTGATTTAGATGAGACTGATGAGGCCGAATTTTATTTGATTGCTTTTATAAATGAATTAGGGCCTTTTGATAAAGATGATGATCCAATGGAGGCTTGTCACTGGAATTGATCTTATTTTTTTGGATAATGAGTTCGAGCCTTTTTACTTTGATATTTGTAAGACTTCCCAGGCCAGACTTGACCACACTACTTCCACTGACCGATTTAGGCCTGCACAACCTGAAACCGCTGAGGAAACATTCCTGGTCGATCCTAATAGATTTGTGTCTAGTGATGACCCCAATATCGACCTACACCTTGTCAGATCCATTCCTCAGTGGTCCTGCAAGAAGGTTTGCCTTCGACTTTCTTAACCTTTGTACATTCACTCCTATTCTATATCATTTCGTTCCATTCTTTCTTCTCTTGTTTTATCATTCATCCCTTTTCCGTGTTTATATATGCTATACATAGGATGTGCTTTATCCTAAGTATAGCGGGGGTGAAGGATTTGTGTTGTTCATATTCGTCTTGTTCATCACTCTTGTTGTTGCCTATACTTAGGGATACTCTACCCTAAGTATAGGGGAGCGATGTTGTTCGTATCATGTTTTTGTGTTTTTCCATTGAGTCTGTACATTCTCTTCATCAGTTTTCCCTTTTGTATAGTCTATTATACTTAGGATTACTTGGTCCTAAGTATTTGGTGGATCACCGACTATTCTTCTTTTTATCTTTTCTTTGAGTCATTGTAGCATAGGAGTCTTTTCACTTTTATATACTAAGCATGAGTTAAGTCTTCCTTTATCACTCTCTGATCACTATGAGGACATAGTTCGATCAAAGTACAGGGGGTGTCGCATATATTGTATATATACTTTGGACATAACTTGTACTTTAAGATAATTATTTTAAAAAATGTATATAATTTTGTAAAATCCATGTGTATATAAAAAACAACTAAAAAACAAACAAAAAACAAAAAAAATAAAAAATAAGAAAAAACAACAACAACAAAACATAAAAATAATAAAAAAACAAAAAAATGTATATATTTGTATATATTCTACTAACCATTTTCCCTTAAAAACCCCTAAAAATTACAAAATCAAAAGTCGATAAAAATTTGCATAATTCAAAAAAACTTTCTTTTCACATTTGCATTTTTTTCAAAAAATCCATAAAAAGTTCAAAACTAGAAAGTATTTCAGAAAAATGTTCTTTTCACATGTGCATCATTTTTTTAAAAAAAATGATTTCTTTGCATTGTTCGTATTTTCTTGCATTTGCATATGCATTTTCCGTGATAGTATTGACATTTAAACTAAGTTTGGAATAAAATTGAAGAATGGAGCTTAGTTGGACCTTCATCCACATAATTTCAGAGGAACCTTATAAGAAATGTAGTTAAGACTTTTTCAGGTCCTAGTGACTTAGTTCTTTGAGTCCATAAGACTATGTTCACATGTCATCTTGAGTAGTCTAAGTAGAATAATTAACAACACACACATGATTCTTTCATACAGTGGCTTATCCTGGAAAAGCACTCTATACATAGCTCTTCATGGATGAGTAGTGAGGAGGCAGAATCTTTTGACTTGGGGTAGCATACGAGGGTAGTACATATAGGCGGAACCTCTCGTCTTCCTATAGGTAAGGAAGTGCGTCTCAACCTGGTCTAGCGATGTTGAGGTCTAAAGACAGGATATTGTGGGGTTGCAATAATGCTTCAAAAGAGGGATAGCCTACTGGCTCGAGGAAAAACTTCTTACGTACATGCTGCACCTTGTATATACTTTCAAAAAAATGCAGAATCTCCAAAAGTGGATAGGATTGATTGAAATGTAAAATGCCTGTCGGAATGTATATACATGGACATATTTATATATAAGAGCTTTAAAGTCAATTTTTTGTTATATGCTTGCAGCGAATGACTTGGCTACAAGGTCATGCATCCAGGGATAGGTAACTACACTAGTTACCATCCATTTTTTTATCCATCCACTCTTTTTGAGCCGGTTGTACTTGAACTTAGAAGGGAATATCCCCGCTCCTTTAGGAAAGAGTTGCAAGATCGAGGAACTAGAATTATCTTGTTGAGGAAGGTTGTTCTTTGCTACTTTTGAGATTGCGAGCTATATATCAATTACACCGTACAAGTAAAGATTCATAGTCATAAAAATTTGTGTATGTAGACTTGATCTGACCTGACTGTTGAGGTGACCTTGATAGGAGTCCTGTGGAACCTAGAGGCTGTTAGGTTTTAAATCCATCTCCCATTAAGGTTCCGACACACTAATAATCTAAAGGTCTGACTGAGCTCCAAACTACGATTTTATGAAGATAAGTTTAATACTCAATATTTTCCTAACTTCTTTATTTTTCCTTCCTTTTTTCTTTTATTCACTTATTCTTTCAAAATTAATGTTTGCTAAGGGACTTGCAAAGGTAAATCATAAAGGGATGATGAATCTACGATTCATCATCTTTATTCATTTGTTTTTGCTTAAAATACCTTATAAAATACTTGTATATAATATTAACTCCATGTTCTTACTAATTTTCATATGTGTGTAAATATGGTATATTTGTATATTATTCTAACCTAAAATAAATAAAGAATGAAAGAAAAGAAAAATAAAGAAAAGAAGATTGTATATATGTAAAATATACAAGCTAACTCGAACCCCGAGAGAAGGTCAAGACTTGACCTGATCGACCAGGAATAAAGTAGGGGGGATAGGGTCCTTAATCAGAAAATCGAAAAAAATGTTTTGTATATCTTTATAAACCAACACAATTTATTTATATATAAATTGACCTTAAATAAAATAATTTTCAAAATAAATGTTGTAAATAAAATGTTTGCTAAAAAATAAAATTAATTGCACAATGAAATCATGTATATAATAAAAGTAACCACATCCAGAAAAAGCCATTAAGCGATAATTTAAAGATCAATTTTGCGCTCTATATAAACTCAGATTGAACCAAACCCACTTTCATTGTATTTAAATTAAATTATCTTTAAAATGGATGTGATTTCAAAATTTTTGGAGTTACTGTTGAAAAGTCGGTTTTTTTGGGTGGTTTGTGCAATTTTGCTAGTTACTTGTACATTTGTAAATATTTGTAAAACAATAAAAATTTTAAAACAAAAAAACTAATTTCCTTATTTAACCATGTATATAATGTCATATATGTATATAGCATATGTATATAGTAAATTTTGTTAAATAACTACTACAAAAAATAAGAAAATTAACATTTAATTTTCAAATTAATAAAGTAATGAAAATACAAAAAATAGTTATTTTTTGTTAATAATTTTAACATTAATCTTTTTACTTTATCCAATCTCAATTTTTCCTCTTATCTCTTATCTTCATCCAAAATTTCAAAAATTCAAATTTCAATTCCTATCTTTTCTATTTATATGGCTCCTTCTCCATCATTTCAATATGATCAATTTGTAATGAAAGGAGCCTGATCTCCGAGAGTCTTCTTATCGTAGAAAGGTGCCTAGCCTCCGAGCTATTTGTTGATAGCTAGTCGGCCTTCATGGAGGCGATCACGGTATTTTTCCGCTCCTAAGGTGAGATCCATCATTTTCTTCTTATATTTCATTTGGTTAAATTTAGATATTAGAATCCATCATCATGATTTGATTCTCCCGATCCGATATTTCATCTCAATTTCTTTATCTCTAAGCATTATTTTCTACCTCGTACGTTCTCTCACCTCGGACCACGTATGATGCTCGGAGATCCGGTTCCATCCGCCATTCTCCTCGGAACCACACTCATTCACGTCTTCCGTTTTGATTTTTGGCCCGAGCCGTCGTGCTCGTGTCCTCATTTGTTTATAAATAAAAAATAAATAAAAAATAAAATAAAAATAAAAAATATACATCTAGCCTTTCTAGCATTTATTTTGTAGGATAAATAAAAAATGCAAAAGAAATATAAATAAAAAAATATTTTTAAAAAAATCTCTATTATAGCTTAAAAATTTTAAAATATATATTTTTTATATATTCTTTCTATGTTTATTACTTACAAAGAAATAAAAAAATTTAAAAATTAAAACAATTCTTCAACCGTGCTAGCGGCGCCTGCCATCTCGCAACCTGCCACCTTGCAGCCTCGCGAGCGATCGCGCCTCCACTACTGGGACAACCTCTCGTACGATCCATCCTGCGCCGACCCTCTCCACCGTGGTTGAGATCCCACCTCCACAGGACGTTACCAGCACTACATGCGTAGTCGCCGACCTTCGCCTGCCGTTCCCATCTCCAAGGTCT
The DNA here is from genome assembly GCA_037367405.1 of Ottelia alismoides. Lineage (NCBI taxonomy): Eukaryota > Viridiplantae > Streptophyta > Magnoliopsida > Alismatales > Hydrocharitaceae > Ottelia > Ottelia alismoides. The sequence goes on along the minus strand of JAZKJV010008362.1, from coordinate 256,391 downwards.
GCCTACCAATCACCGACGCGGTCCACCCGCGCTTCGGAGGGGCGGCGACCTCCTATGCCCCTTTGCGTTGGATGGAAACATAAACAAAGAAAGACGGGAATGAACAAAAACCTTAGGGGTGTAAAACATTGGAGAAATTTCATTCTACCCCTGAGGTTTCATAAATCACAAGAAGAGCTCTTGCTAGTTTACGTTGCGAGAAATTACATATACACCCTTGAAGTTTTGAGAAAGTGTGAAAAAGCCCCCGCTCCAACCTTCAATCACGTGCATCGCACCCTTTTTGGGTAAATTGCGAAATTTCCCTTATATTTTATTTTTGGTATTTTTTCTTGTAAAAACAATAAACTATTTACAAACTAGTCCTTGAATTCTAGACATTTATTTTTCTTGTTTTTTACTAAAATAAATGTTTCGTTGGTCAATAAATTTCTCAAAAATCATCTTGTGCTCCTGATGTGTGTATCTTTATAGCATAAAATTTTCATTGCATTTTCTTGTCATTTGTTATTATTAAAAATCAAAAAACAGTATCATTTTCTCTTCCTAAAATTCATAAAAATTTGAATATTGCTCTAAAAAATCCAAAAAAAATAGACTAGTCTTATTTTATTGTCTTTTAATTTCTACCCAAATTTCATGCATTAATTATCTATAAAACTCAAAAAAATGCAAAATACTCAAAATCTTATAAAAATCTTAAACTAATTATACAAAAAATCTAAAATGGTAATTTCAGTTCATGTGTGTAGATATTTGTTTATATTTTAGTATAAAAATAGTTGCCAGGAGTTTCGGGCACTTAAAATATTTTTAAGTTGCAAATTACTTCAGCTTGTGCACTATTTATCATTTTTTCCACTGTTTAATTTTTAGAAAAACACAAAAACATCTGAAAATTCTACGAAAATTCCCAAACATATTTCAAAGCCTTCCAAACCCAAAATTTTTTTTTGGATTTTTCTGAGTAATTTTTTGATATAGTTGAAAATTACAAAAAGAGAGTGGTGTGCGTATTTCTTACCTTGTGCTTATTGTTCCTTAATTGAAATTAAAAAAATGCAAAATTAAAATCACTGAAAATTTGAAAATCAGAAAATAAAAAAATAAAAATAAAAAAAACTTAAAAAAATATTTAAGAAGAAAAAATCCACAAAAACCAAGGATAGTTTGCCTTTGAGATTCTTATTTTTTTTCTCTTAATTGAATTTCTTTCGATTATTTGAATAATCCTCGAGAATTGTAGCATCCTTGATTTCGATCGTGTCCGCCATAAAGGTAAATAAGTAGCAAAAAATTTCTTACTTCATTATTCTCTTGTAATTAATTTTGCAGCTTGAGAAGAAAAAATTTATTTGTTTGATCCAGGAATTTTGGGGATATTGACGACCACATATCATTAATAAGCATTCACCGAGATCTCGTGTCAACAGGAACAACGTATTCGTTGCCACTATTCTGGGAACTTTATATAATGATACTCATTGATCTCAATTTACTTTAACCGACATAAACTTAAAATATATAGCAAGCCTTCAAATCATTTTACAAAGAGATTGTTGGGAGACGGGCAACAAGCTGCGTCGCCAATCCCCTTTCGATAGCAACTCCAAGTCTTCGAAACACAACCAAATGCCGGTAATATGCAATGAGTACGCAATTAAGATATCTCATACTCTTAAGCAACCAAAAGCTCATTGCAAAAGAAACAATGGTTACTTAATATTTATCAAAATAATAATTCATCACCATTATGGTAATTTGTTGTAGTGGCGCTAATAGGTTAGTAGAGCCCCTTCGAAATGGTCGGTAACCTATTTGGAAAGAACCTCTCCTAATGAATCCATCACTCGTTAGAGATGGATTTTCCTAACAGCACATGTGCACTACAAGAAAAATAAGTTGTGGTTACAGAACTATGGTCACAGATATGAGGTTTGTAGCCACATAATTGGGTTCTTGCCACGACATGTGCTGACCAGTAGTCGTAGCTACAAGTCTCGTCGCGAGAGTTCTCTAGACACGAATATGTCGTGGCCACTACAAGTGGCCACAGAATTTATCATGGCCACAACTCTTATATGAAAACTTTGACCACGGATTGTGGCTACGAGTAACTAGTGGCCACGAAATTATTGTGGCCAGAAGTTTCTGTAGCCACATTCCGTGACCACAACTCATGTTTCTTGTAGTGGCGGAATCGTTAGGAAAAAACATTTGCTAACGGGTTCGATTCATCCATTAAGATTGCACATGGTGATGCAACTGTAAGTGACATCAGTTCCTAATTAGATAAAGCTGATTTCGTAACTATTCGTAGCTTTAGGGAAGCGAATCAGTAAAGTGCGATTTCTTTCACTGCAACCTATTAATAAAAGGCCGATACTCTTGAAGCATAAATAGTTTGTAATGACGCGTTGAAAATCATGAGTAAGACGGAGAAACGAACCACATAAAAATAAAACATGTTAAACTGCAGAGAAATTGCAAATATATCTGTTCGTCTAAAGGATTATAGGAAGGGAAAGTAAGAGGGAGCGCACTCACATCAGTGGGACTGGGAGTTGCTGGCGGTGCAGCACGAGGAGTTGGAGGAGCTGCTGGTGGTGCAATGTCTGGCTTCTGCAACCCAACGTCGTAAATCATGGTTCCATTGTGATGATAAAGTCCAAAGTGCTTTTGTGCTTCGCTCCCTTCGTTCAGATTCTCGTCGTAAAGCTCGAACAAGTATGTCTCCGTCGCATTTGGTCCCATGGACTTTAAATACGCCACTAAGTTCCTATTATATGCCTTGGCATTCTCCAACGTCGCCATAGCCTCGTCCGACCCGCCCTGTACGGCCACCCCGTCCGCGCCACGACCACTTCCAGTTCCGGGTATCCTGAGGCATTTAGTGCCGCCCTCACAGCGGCCAACTGCGCCTCGAACATGTTGGCGTAACTAACCCGTGACTTGTTGTCGGTGAGTGCTGTAGCATTTGGCTGGAGGAGGCAGAAGTCGAGCGGTGTCATGGGATCGAATATTTGGCAGGCGTAGTAGGGATATGGGTTGACCATAAAGGGGCTGGAGGTTCGGTTGAGGAAGGAGAGCACGGTGGTGAGGTTGGCCTTGAAGGTGCTGGATGACGGCGGGTAGGAGCTGCCGAGGATCGACATGGAGTGCGCGGTGGAGACCTTGATGAACGAAGCCAGGGATTGGTCGCTGAGGGCCTCGTAGATATTCTGCATGGCGGGGACGAGTTGGGAGATGAGAGTGCTATCGTTGGAGCTGCAGCACGGGGAACACAGTTGTTAGATTATGGTCTGGACGATTTTGATATATTATATGTCATAATATGTATATATACCGAGCATTTAATCCCAATTCTGAGTAAAGCATTTGCTCGGATTCAATTAAAATCTTGAGATTTTTTTCCTTAGAAAATTGTACACGTAGGATACAAGTCAATGGGCCCGGATCCTCTCCTACAATCAGAGTTACATCAAAGTTGTAATTCTTTTTTGCGATTTTGATCCCAATATCTAATGTTATACGTTGAATCTTATATTAATACTCTATATATTCTTCAAATTTTGCTAAAATACAAGGTTATTTGCTATTTTATCTTGATGATTTAGATTCTGGATCATTTTTAAATGAAATTTAAGTTGCTTAGATTGATGTTGGTCGAATCTTTGAACATTAATACAAAAATAGCAAATAACTTCGGATTATAGCGAAACTTGGACGATATGTAGAGCATTAATCAAATATTCAATCTATAATGATGAATCTCCATTTCACAACCTTTATTCTATCATTTTGGCCTTAAAAACCCTAGCTAATGCATCTAAATAGCATTAATTTGTGCATATAAACATTCATCATATATTGTATGAATTGTATAAAAAAACATGATTTTTAATGCTAAAATTATAGAATAAAGAGAAGAAAAGAAAAGGGAATAAAATATTGAAAATATTTTATGGCACTAAACCCTGAGACCAAGTCAAGAATTGAGTTGGTCGATAAGGAATAAATTAAGGGGAGGTAAGGGTCAAAAATACAACAAAAAATCCATTTTTTATTTATTATTTATGACACATATTTTATTCTGTATTATTTAGTCATCAAATACAGAAACTTTATCATAAAAGTTGTAGATAATATTGCAAATAAAAACATGGAATTGAGTTTGTACAAAAATAACATACAGTGTTCATTTTATGCACAGAATAAAAAGCCAAAAACCAACCTTCATAGACCCATATCATTCAAATAAAAACTCAAAACATATCAAAATCACCTCTAATTGTATATAACTTTTCACAAGCTACTTAATGGTTGCGTTTTATATTTTTTTGAAGTTATTGTATGAAAGTTAGGTTTTTGACCCCTATTATATAATAGACTGATTAAAATATTCAATTTCTTCATTCATTGTTATTTATATATTTTTATAACTTTATAAATATTATGTATACTCAATGTACATATTGAAACTAAAATAAAATCAAAGAGAAAATGTAAAATAAAATAATTCTTTACTAACATATAGGCAAAATACCTAGAGTTATACATGTATATAAATAAAAGAGAATCATTTTCTTTTATTGTTTATTTATATTTTTATAATATTTTAAATATTATCTATATTCTATTAAAATTTTAAAACCAAAATAAAATTTAATAAAATACATTAAACTAAAAAGATATATATAAAACATAGGTAAAATACCTAAAAATATACTTATAAGATATACATATCTATTTTTTTAAGTATACAAATTACATCATAAAAATATAACAAAAATATATTTTTACTCATAAAATAAGTTATAATAAAAGAATAAAATAATAAAATAAAATATACAAAATAAAAATGTACAAAACATAAATGAAAATACCTATAAATACACAAATAAAAATTAACTACTAATAAATAAAGATAGAAAATAAATAAAAATCATAATAAAATACAAAATAAAATAATAAACATTTTCTATTTTATACTCAAAAATAATTTATTATTTTTAATTTATTATTTTTGAATAACCCTTCAATTTTGTCTTGTAGCACGCCTACATGGACCAATGCCAGGGCTTTGACAGTCGACTTCTGGTCAACTGTCCCATCTAAGCACATGGACATCAGAACCATCGTCTCCCCCTTTTTCTGCATTTTTTCCCAGTCGATCTATCAATCAATCGACTTTTCTTCCTTCATGAAAAATAACCATGGATCATCATAGATTCACGTCGAGCCTTCAGATCCCCTATACATGCACTGGATCCACTGATTTTCCTCATTCAATAAGGGTGCTCCATATTGTTCATAAATAAACCACCTCCATCCTCCCCACAATTTTGGTCATTTTCTTAAGTCCTAAGCCCCTAGCTTCGGCTAAGAGCGCATCCCTGTGAAAGGGGGAGGTCCCCTAAATCTCCACGATGGCTTAGGGAGGGTGGAGGTGCACCTAAGCAGTGCTCAAATGACCGTCCTACTCCCAAGACAATGCCTAGGTTTGAGCTGCACTTTTTTATGATTTCTAGGTAGAGTTTAATTCTAGCATTTTAATCACGTATTTATTTTATCCTTTAGACTATAGATTTAGCGTGAATCTTTGGTTTGTAGTTCATCGGAACTCCGCTCCGCCGAACGTTCCACTGTGACCCCGCTTGCTTTTTTACCTCGATGACGACTTCATTGTGATCCCCTTCACCCTCTCTTCATCCTAGGCACTCCATTCCCCCCAGAGTCCTCGTAGATATGGAGATCCACTCTCCATTCTTTGCTCACCGCCAGAGAGCGTCATCCATCATCCTCCCTTTGCCCATTCTCCTTTCTAACAGGATGAGGCAGTCTGCCCTCATCCGTAGTTTGATACTATGCAGGTTTAGGGTGTAATGAGGCACCTGGAGGCCGATTCATGACTTACCAAAGGTTCCTAGATCCCCATCTTTTCCCCGACCTAGTGGCGGTGCTCCGGTTACCCTCTAGGTATTATGAAGCCTCCTGCAGAAGAAGAATAGTCCCTGCTATCTATTTCGACACTTGGAATCGAAGAAGACTGTCGGAGTTGTTCCCTATCGTCGATCGAAGCTCAACCTTCGTCCAGTTCTTCCTTGTTCTTAAAGGGAGGGGTAGGACCGTCGGATGAAGCCTCGTCCTCCTATTTGATCTGCAGTTGTTGGATCACACCATGCATCAGTCATTGGATCACTCAATGCAATCTAATCTTCATTGTTGATCCGAGAACCGGTACCAACCTTTCGAATGCTTCCACATGTCAAGTGAAGCCTTTAGACCTGTCTGATCACACCTTAGATGGGGTAAATTGCAAACCTATCTGACGAGTCGCGCAATCGGAATCGGTCAAGAAATAACCACAAGAAATTTAATTAATTTTAATCAAAGTGGTTTTATGTTTGTTTTACTTGGGCATGTCACAAGGTTAAACTCAAGGAGGCAAAGGAACAACCTAGAATTTCGTCGATCAAAGTTCGTACATGGTTTTCGAGATGATATTTTTGTATTTTTAATGCAATTTTGGGTGAAAATGCAATTATGGCCAATTTTAAGGACTAGAAAATGAATATCCATCAAACAATGTCCGAAAAATATGAAATTTGCCATGATGGCAATTATGATGAAATAAATGCATTGTAATTGTTTTTAGATTTTTTTGGATGCAAGAAAAGTATTTTAAGAATTTATGAATGCAAACAATGTGAATTTCAATTATTAATTACAATAAATATTAAACCTTGTTATTTTCAAGGGATAAAATTATCCAAGATCTATAACTAGGTGTTGGGTCTCAGAAAAATCCTAAACCTCAAAAATACAAGATTTAACTACCTATTAAAAATTAAATCTAGAAATATGTAAAATGATTTTTAGAGGGCAAAAAATGCAGGCCAATGTAAATGTTTTTGGGCATGATGTAACTTACAACTAAATCTACAATCCGTGATTTTTCGGCAAGTTTCAGAGCAATAGTTAATTAGTTATGAATTTTCAAGCACAAAATGGGAAAATATGCACTTTTCCACAAAATAATTAATTATTAATTACCCACTGATCACAAAAATGTCAAACACATGATATAATGTAGAGAATTAGTTGACGAACATTATGCTATTTTTGAATAGTAAAAATAAAGCAATATAGTATCCTAAATGAAAGGAGAACATAGGGGTATTTATGCAATATTACAATAATTAAATAAAGTACGGAGGACTAAATTTAAATTATCGAAAGTGTTGGGGGTCTGCTACAAAAATTCCAAGTGGTCACGTGCCCAGCACGTGACCCTTGGTCGACGAGGCTCAGATTATAATTTGGCAGTCTTCTGGGGTGAGTTCTGCAAATTTCCCCCTATGTCACATACAAGACACGTGACCTCTAGGCGGGGCTTCGGGTAAATCTGTCAGATCTCAGGGACTTCGATGCAAACGTCCTCCCGATGCGCGTGCTCCTTACGTGCGTGGGGATCTCGGGCGTCATGCCCGACAGCGAGGTGGAGGAGTGTGAAGGAGGGACAGGTCACTCCTGGATGGCCCCGACCGAAGCGAGGTGCGGTGAAATCAATGTTGCGACGGGTGGCGCTGGAGTTGGAGAGCATAGCTCTGTCTGTTGAAGGCGGAGCGGTGGCTTGATAGCGAGGCGGATGTCGGTGACGGAGGTGATGCTTGCTAGAGTTGAAGCACAGTGGAGGAGGACATCGTTGAGGAAGCATCATTGGCTCGACGGGGTTGAAACTAGAGCAAAGAAGAAGCGGCAGTGGAGGATCTCCGTGGACTGCAACGATCTTGTGAAGCTCGGATCTCGCCAAGAATATGTCGAGCGTTGTCACCCTGGTGGTCATTTATGGAGCAAATCGACAGGTGAAGGATGAGAGGACGACGAAGATGGTTTTATAGGAAGATGGGGATCGAAGAAGGAGGAAGTGGGGAGGTGACGAGATTTGATGGAGATTTGATGGAGGAAGAATCGGTGAGGGAGATCGACGTGAGATTTGGGGGCGCGACGGCGGTGACTATGGAAGGCAACGGCAATTGGAGCGTTGACCTTGAGATACACGGGTAGGGGCGATGAAAATCAAGGTGGAGAATGAGGAAGGAGGCGCTGGTGCGATTGGGAAAGGGGCGCTGAGGAAGACGAAGCAGTGGTCGTCTAATCGGCCGAGATCAGATAGCCAGGACTCCGTCACGTGGTAATAAGGGGGCGAGTGGAGTCGAGCACGTGCAGGGCACGTTCTTAGGTAGCACGTGCACTGCACATGCGGTGTTTAATTAATTTAAAAAAAACAAAATATAAAAAGCCCAAAAAATGTGTGACACGTGGCGGCTCCTGGAGCTGCCACATGTCAACCCTAGAAAAATCGAAAAATAAAAACATTGATAAATACGTACAAAATAATAAATGACCTTGGATCGAAAATAATTCTTCACTAAATTGCTCATCTCGATGAGATCTACAACTTTTATGAAGACACCAAAACCAAAATCGATCATCTGTGTATAGTGGTATTTTTAGGATATCCCATGTACATAGAATACCTTGATTTTTGGGTTTTATATTTTTTTATCATTTTTAAACTAGATAAAAATCCGAAAAAATATGATAAAATCAAAGATAAATATTTACATATTAATCTATTTTTTTATTTTTATTGAGTAATAAAAAGAAGAAATAAATTAAAAGATGTAAAAAACAATTTTTGTACAATCAGTTCGTGGAGACTCGGACTTAGTTAGTTTCTTTGATTTCAAGATCAGATTGGATTTGTATTTTTGTGCATTTTCATAAAACCTTCATTAAAGAAGGCATATGAAAAAGAAATAAAATAAAATGGGTTAATTATGTACATAAAATAATAGGTTAAAAACCGTTAAAATACAAAATGTACAAAAGAGGTCCGGAACCCAACTTTCACATATGAACTCCACGTCGCTTGAATTTGTCTTGTTTTGGAGGTAATTAAATGCCATTAGTTCAGAAGTTAGTAGGATCAAAATAGATACTGAATGAGGGAGATATCAAGGTTTTAGTCCGAAAATCCTAGAACTAGGGTTTGGGTTTTTGGTCCACTTATTTGGGATAGTGATTTTTTTTTGTATTTTTCATTTATTCTTGTTAGTAATATGTACACAATGGAAGTGGTTTCAGGTTAATTGGAGTTAGCATGAATTAGTTAAAAATGAGGGAAGTTAGGCTATTTACAGGTCAATTTGGCTGTGATTTTTGGCTTCTTATTTTGTACAATAATAAGTGATAAAATGCAATTATTATCAAAACATGCACGAATGCTAATTATGCCGAAGAAATGATGAAATGCCAATGATTTTTAGGGATTAGAGATTAATTTATCATTTTTAGAGTAATGAATATGAGATTCATCATCCCCTTATACTTAAACCATGCTCGTCCCTGAGCATCAACATGAATGCATGAGGTGAAATGAGATTGGGTTCCATACCAAGATCATAAGCAGAAGGTGGAAATGGAACTAGACCCGGCCTTTTGATTATTAGCGTGGCGGAACTTCTATGAGACTTAGAATTTTAAATCCAACAGCCTCCAAGTTCTACACATCATTGTCACAGTTTCGGCTCAGAAGTCATCTTAGATCGATCCTCCTCCCAAAGCATACCCCGTGAACATTGAACAATCGACTCATGTGTGTCAAAGTTTTTAGCTCTTCCCATCCAGAATGCCAGACTACCGCATAAACTCGCTCTCCTTCTAAGGCCTGTCCCGTTGTCTTCACAATCGAATAGAGGGAGAAATTAAAAGAAGTGGAAAAGAACTGGAGGGTGGCCAGTGTAGTCACCTCTCCTTGTGAAGCTAGCCAGTGTAGCCAAGTCTCCACCAAGATCTGTAGGTTTTCTTGAAGCTTGGACCTTTTTGGTCAAATGTTTATTTGGTAGTAGGCCTCTTTGTATTTGGATTTTTGGTAGCTCTTCTTGGATCTTGTTGTACCCCTATGGATATGGAATCTTTTTTCCGTACATTTTTTGGGGTCTTAAAAAAATGGTGCCCAACCGTCCATCCCTTTTCCGAAGCTTTATCTCAACTCGTACTTCGGTCTTTAGATTTCCACGCTACCAAAAAAGAAACTCACACAGTCTTCTAACACATCTTCTAAGTTGAGCTAAGTGCATAATGCGAGAGTACAAATTAATTCCCTGTTCCAGAGTCATACCCCAAATGAAGAGACCGGGTTAGACACTAAGAGTCAAACGTTGTACATTGTCATGTTGAACTTGAAGAATTAATTCATAGACTTGAAGTTTCTAAAATCCTATTTATCCGTGAAGTTCTTTTGAAAATTAGGTGGATTAAGGTCAAGTCCAGACCACTCTTGGTTTCTGCTCATAACTCAGTTCAGAACCCAAGGACTTTTCACAAATGCAAATGCATGTAATACTGGATGGGGTGTAGATGTGTGAAATGTAGAAAAAAGATTTTGTGATTTGATTTTCTTAATATATTTTTTATGCAAAAAAATGAATAAGAAGACATATTTTTTCAAAATCTTTGGTTGGACAAAGTAGTATTAGTAGCAAAACTCTTTTTTTTTCTTTTTATTTTGTTTGCTTGTTTGTTTTTTCTAGTTAGTTACCCACCCCGTAAATACATATAGACTTACGTGAATGTACGAGATATGGGTAAAATATATAAATAGTATATATACGCATGCCCCTATACTTAGCGAGTGTTCTGTCCTCAGAGCACAAGAAGCGTAAAGAAGACATAGCTCGAGCTAAGCGTAAGAGAGTGAAAAAGAAAAGGAAAAAGATATGAGGATATTTAGAAACCTAGAGAATTTGTTCACCCTAGGGATAACTCTGATAGTGACGCTTCTGCATATTACTCCCCTAGGGATGGCTCCGATTCTGACCCTGCTTCTTATCCCTCATCATCCGCGGAAAACAACACATCCACACACCACATGGAAATACCAAAAAATTGAAATATTTAAAAACAATCAAAAATTGAAAATCTCAAAAAATATATAAAAATTAAAATCAAAGAAGAATTGAAAATTTTGGATCCTGCTTTACGGGAAGCACTGAAGAAAAGACTGATTTTTGAATTTCCCTTTGTACAGGCCATTGAACACTTTTCTGACTTGAAAGGATTTGTAATGAATAAATTAATGATGAAAAAGTCAGACAGGATAAAAACAAAGACTGAAAGACATATCTTGTCAATGGCCCCCTATACTTTGGTCAGCCTAAGTATAGAAGAAGGGTGGAAATGAGGTGATCGTGAGAAGGAGAGACAGGTATAAACTGATGGCATCGGTCCCCCCTATACTTAAGCCTTGGCCTAAGTAGAGGAAGACTATGTACAAGGAACTGATGTGGTCGGGAGGGATGGTGGGTAGCCAATGATTAAGGTGGTTTTTGGCTGATCTTTTTGTGAGCCTATGGTGGGAGATTGTAATCATAAGAAGGAGATAAAGCATATGATTCCCAACTACTATCAGTGTTATCCTCAGAGAAATCATGCTGGATAATAGATGACACGTATGAGTCAGATGAAAGATAGCCATTATCGAAGTTATCCTCAGATGAATAATACTTGAAAGTGGAGGAACTCCAGATATTCTTGTCTTTTAGTTTCTTCAGTTTTTTCTCAGAATTCGTTCCTTCGTGGGATCAAGCGATTTGTCCTCGGATGAATACTCTAAAGCACCAGTCTCAGACAGCTCATAAGAAATCATTCCAGTATATTTGATGAGACCAGGAGAATCGACTTTGGATGAATAATAGTGAGGAACGGGAGTCATCCAACGGGAATCGAAATTTGGATCCTTGCGAAGGTAGGGTTTTATGACTGTTGAAAAGTCCTCACTCATGTAGATTTCCTTTTCTGGACCTGATGAGGGATCATCAGATGATTCCTATTCCGGAAGGTCAAAGGTGACCTTCTTTTTAGATGCAGGAGCAGTCATTTTGTTTCGTGAAGGTGTTGGTCCTGGGAGTGAGGAGTCTCCAGATGATTAACCATTGATTTTTTTCTCCTTGGTCGGTGTCCGTCTCGCATGTTTTTTCTTAATTTTCTTAATGTTGGTGCACACCTGAGTTGGATTTATTTGTTAAAGGTAGTAAGAGAAGTTGACTCAGGGTGAGCCCATGCATATGTCTCAGGATCATATAAGAAACATTTTTTCTAGAGTGAGAGCAGTGAAAAACGGAGCAATGGGGGGAGTCTGTGCATGTTCGTTCTCAATTGACTTGATGTTGGAGCATTCTTGAGTTTGATTGATTTGCTCAAGATAGTCGGAGAAGGTTGACTCAGGGTGTGCCCATGCATATGTCTCAGGGTCATATACGAAACACTTTTCCATAGCAGTAGGAATTGGTATAGTAGGGAGAGTCTCTAAACCAATAGTCTCATCAATAGTCACTATCTCAGGTGTAGCAACGGGGTAGGGTTCTTCTACCGTTTGGTTACGGCTGTCAAGGACTTCGTGGGTTGCCTCAGAAATTTGTGGTTCCTCAAAGATTTGTTGAGATCGAAGTGCTTCCAATGCAGTAAAATTGATTTCCCGAGTCTCACATTCAATAATTGCCTTAGCCAATTCAAAGAATGGCTTTCCAAGAATGATCGGAGACTGGGTGAATTCTCCTTGATTCTCAGTATCAATGATCGTGAAGTCTATTTTGAGCAGAGCACCTTGGAATGTAACGATGACTGAAATTGTTCCTCTCGGACGCTTTATCGATCGATCAACCAGTTGAACGATCTCTCGTATCTTCCTAAGCCCAATCTGAGCTCGTTAAAAACTGCGTCAAAAGGATATTAATTGGTGAGTCATCATCAATTCGAGCATGTGTAAATATTATGTCTTTGATTCCACAGTCAAATCTGGGCAACCACTTCACTATGCGGCTCTTGGTTTTTCTTCTCAACACCAAAGAGGAGGCCATTGACAAGATATGTCTTTCAGTCTTTGTTCTTATCCTGCCCGACTTTTTCATCATTAATTTATTCATTACAAATCCTTTCAAGTCAGAAAAGTGTTCAATGGCCTGTATAAAGGGAAATTCAAAAATCAATCTTTTCTTCAGTGCTTCCCGTAAAGAAGGATCCAATTTTTTCAAATCTTCTTCGATTTTAATTTTTATATATTTTTAGAGATTTTCAATTTTTGATTGTTTTTAAAGATTTCAATTTTTTGGTATTTCTGTGTGGTGTGTGGATGTGTTGTTTTCCGCGGATGATGAGGGATAAGAGTCAGGGTCAGAATCGGAGCCATCCCTAGGGGAGTAATATGCAGAAGCGTCACTATCAGTGTTATCCCTAGGGTGAACAAATTCTCTAGGTTTCTGAATATCCTCAAAATTTTCAACATGAGATCCAATCTTTTCCTCATCCATTTTTATATCTGAGCTACTAGAGAGTGAAATGATTCGGTCAACAAACATTCTAAATCTATCCTCCATTAACTCGAATCTCTTATTTATCCTTGAAATATCATCCTCAAAAATCTTTTCATGATCAATCATGGGAGCAGTCGATGTATGTTCTTGTATTTGAGATCCATGTCATTTCATCTTCCATTATCCTGTATAAGCTGAGAGGACATTCTTTTGGATTATCTAATATATGATTATTATTTCTTGAAAATTTCTCTTCAAAAATTATGGAAGGAGTCTGCTCAGTGGAAGGATTTTGCGGGAATATGTAGGTCTCATACTCAACATGACGTGACTCAGGCATGCAATGTTGATTTGAGTGGAGTCTACTTCCATGTCATGATTGATCGTATCCCCAAACAATGGAATCATACAGGGTTCATAAGTGTCGATATTATCAAGGTTAACTCTGTATATGTAAGATGATCGAAGGAGTGGTATTCGGGTCGATCAATAGGGATTTCATCATCATAGTTAATCCAACATTGATGATTATTACATGCGAGCCTCTCCATCTGGTGTGATCAGGTTTGGTCTCTCTACCAATCATGAGTCTCAAAAGTGATTTGTTCTTGAAATGGTTCATTATGTTCATCGAGAAATCGGGAATAATATGGTTCAATCTAGGATGGCAGTTGCTCAGGTGGTTGAGGTGAACAATATGAGGTTGTGGTGACATTGATCGGATGATTCAAGTAGAGTGTCTTGGAATTTATCGAGGGGGTCGGATTCATCCAAGAGTGAAAATCTCTTGTAAATGTTGGAGGATTATTGAAAGAAGAGGGTTTAGTTGATTTGGGCATGACCGACACAAATTCATTTTCATAATATAGACAGGATAGGTACTCGGACCATTGTCTTGTACTTGTCAAAGGAGGTAGATGATGATGATGAATCAACATGGTTGATCTTGGTGTAAGTGCACCGGATATTCACAAGAAAAAATTTTTTTATCAAGGAGAGTGATGGCACAAATGTGTGGCTTTTGATCTTCAAAATTGGTTTATGCACACTAATGCAAACACAAATCAAATCCCAGGTTCACCAACTCATAAATTGAAGTTCACCAACTCATATATTGAAGCCGCAAGAGTTCGACAATTATCTGTTCACTTTTAGTTGGTGATAAGGCTATCTTGGAAAACAATTAGCGATATGTTAGATGCCGAAGATTTTCATAACGACAAGCTCGAATTCTTATGACTAGTTGCGCCTACTTTCAGCCAGCATAGGAGTAAGTACGAACCGTAAAATGGCTACCCGTGTTACTTAAGGGCAAAGACTTATGCAGTGTCCTTTAAACCACCCACTCTACTATGGAAATCCGGACCATTTACCGGCTACCCGTATTCCTCATTGAGAAGTAGCTAATCATTTTTATAGAGCCAGTAGTCAATATAAAAATTTGAAATTGGGCTCTAGCCTTAAGTGTCTTCTCCCGCTCACTCAGAAAAATAAATACATCCATGGTCGGGGTTGCTCTCCCGCAAAAATTCTTTATTTTATGAGTTATTTAGAATCGGCTATATTTAGCAGTCCCAATTTTAGTTAGGCGATCATTGAAACTTTAAGGTGAGCACAAATACACGTCTACCATCAGTTCCAATTTCCTTTTAAAATTATGTGAAAATATGAGGGAGAAATTCGAGAAAAACTGATGCACATGAAACAATGATGTATGCTCAGACTTACAGTGATTCCTCGCAATCTTCATGTGGGATGCAATAAAAGAATTGAAAGTTTATTCTATATGAATGCAAGCCAATGAAAACCGTACCTATCAGAAAGTTCTATTAGTCGGGAAGAATTGATTTTGAATTTTTGACTAAGTTGAGTGATCTAAGGTGTGTCTTGATTAAAGTGAAGTGTGGTCCTAGGATCTACGAGCACAATAAAAAATTATCGAAGCTCTAATAGCCATATGTGCAGGTCTATACTAAGCGCCTCTCAAGTCGGGCCCCACCCTCACCGGAGAGTGAAACAGACCATGACACACCACAAAAATAGTTTGAGGTCTTTTTACACATGCGAGAGTCCAAACGAACACCGCTGTAAATGAGCAAATTACAAAATTTAAAATGTGCAAAAAAATCCTAGACTCTACGCTCTCTCACGACTCGACTCGATCTTAATTTAATTATGATTTGCGATTAGTGAAGATGCGTCAAGTTCAAGAGAACTGCTCCACGGGCGTCGGGTACCTTGCAAAAAAAAATAAGAGAGAGATTGTAAGAGAGTGACTCAAAATTAATAAAAAAATAAAGATAGAAAATAAATGCTGAAAAAAATGGAAATTGTATAGTGGTACGTTCGAGGGTCAGACTACCTGAATGTGTGGAAAATCCCTTGTTAATTTGCTAGAATTATCGTGTCGTTTCCTCTCCAACAACGACGCCATCTGACGAGTCGCGAAAAGCCCTTGTTAATTTGCTGGAATTATCGTGCGTTTAAATTAATGTCATTTCATTTTAAGCGAGCAATCAGAATCGGTTAAGAAATAACCACAAGAAATTTAATTAATTTCAATCAATGTGGTTTTATGTTTATTTTACTTGAGCAAGTCCTAAGGTCGAACTCAAGGAGGTAAAGTAACAACCTAGAATTTTGTCTATCAAAGTTCGTGCACCGTTTTTGAGATGATATATTTTTTGTATTTTTAATGCAATTTTGGGAGAAAATGCAATTATGGCCAATTTTAAGGACTAGAAAATGAACATCAATCAAACGATGTCCGAAAAATATGAAACTTGATCTAGATGACAAATATGATGAAATGAATGTATTGTATTTTTTGGAATTTTTGGATGCAAGATAAATATTTTATGAATTTATGAATGCAAACACTGTGAATTTCAATTATTAGTTACAATAAATATAAAACCTAATTATTTTCAAGGGATAAAATTATCCGAGATCTACCACAAGGTGATGGATCTCAAAAAAGTCCTAAACCTCAAAAATACAAGATTTAATACCTACTAAAAATTAAATATAGAAATATGAAAAATTATTTTTAGAGGTAAAAGATGTTTGCCAATGCAATTCTTTTTGCGCATGATGTAACATACAACTAAATCTACAATACTTGGTTTTTCGGCAATTTTCAGAGCAACGGTTAATTAGTTATGAATTTCAAGCACAAAATGGGCAAAATATGCACTTTTCCACGAAACAATTAATTATTAATTAACCACTTATCAAAAAAATGTCAAATATATACCATAATGTAGAGAATTAGTTGACAGACATTATGTTATTTTTAAATAATAAAAATAAAGCAATATAATAGTCCAAAATGAAAGGAGAAAATAGGGGAATTTAACCAATATTATAGTAATTAAATAAAGCATGGAGGACTAAATTGAAATTACCGAAAGTGTTGGGGGTATGCTGCAAAGTTTCCAAGTGGTCACGTACCCAACACGTGACCCTTGGTCGGCCGGGCTCGAATTGTAATTTGGCAATCTTTGAGGGTGGGTTCTGCAAATTACCCCCTATGTCACATGCAAGGCACGTGACCTCTGGGTGGGGCTTCGCGTAAAACTATCAGATCTCAGGGACTTCGATGCAAACATCCCCCCGACACACGTACCCCTCATGGGACCTCTGCATGGGGGTCTGGGGCTTCACACCTAGTGGCGAGGTGGAGGAGTGCGGAGGAGGGTTGGGTTGCTCCTAGATGGCCCCGATCGAAGTAAGGCATGATGGACTCGATGTTGCGACGGGTGGCGCTAGAGTCGAAGAGCGTAGCTCCAGCTTTTGAAGGTGGAGTAGTGGCTTGATGGCGAAGCAGATGTCGGTGACGGAGGTGATGCTTGCTAGAGTTGAAGCGCGGAGGAGGAGGATGTCGTTGATGAAGCGTCGTTGGCTCGACGGGGTTGAAATCAGAGCAAAGAAGAAGCGGCGTAGGAGGATCGTCATGGACTGCAACAAGATTGTAAAGCTCGAATCTCGCCAAAAATATGTTGAGATGTCACCCCGATGATCGTTTATGGAGAAAATCGGCGGATGAAGGACGAGAGGGCAGCAAAGTTGATTTTATAGGAAGATGGGGGTCTACGAAGGAGGAAGTGGGGAGGTGACAGGATTCGATGGAGATTCGATAAAGGTGGAATCGGTGAGGGAAATCGGTGCGAGATTTGGGGGCGCGGTGGCGACGATTGGAGTGTTGACCGCGAGATACACGGGGAGGGGTGGTGAAAATTGTGGCGGAGAATGAGGGAGGAGGTGGAGATGCGATTGGGAAAGGGGAGCGGAGGAAGACGGAGCAGCGACCGTCTGATCGGTCGAGATCGGACGGTCAGGACTTTGCTACGTGGCAGCAAGGGGCGAATGGAGTCGAGCATGTGCAGGGCACATGCTTAGGTGGCGCGTGCATTGCACGTGTGGTGTTTCATTTTATTTTTTAAAAAAATAAATATAAAAATCCCAAAATGGGTGACACATGATGTCTCCATGTGTTGCCACGTGACAACCCCAGAAAAATCGAAAAATAAAAATATTGATAAATATGTAAAAAATAGTATATGACCTCGGATCGAAGAAAAAATTCAAAAAGTTTTCCGTCTCGATGAGATCTACAACTTTCATGAAGACACCAAAACCAAAATCGATCATTTGTGTAAAGTGGTACTTTTGTGGTATCCCATGGACATAGAATGCCTTGATTTTTGGGTTTTATAATTTTTTATCATTTTTAAACTAGATAAATATCTGAAAAAATATGATAAAATCAAATATAAATATTTACATATTAATATATTTTTTTTGGATTTTTATTGAGTAAGAAAAAGAAGAAATAAAATAAAAGATGAAAAAAATATTTTTTGTACAGACGGTTCATGGAGACTCGGACTTAGTTAGTTTCTTTGATTTCAAGATTAGATTGGATTTGGATTTTGTCATGAAACCGTCTCCAAAGCCTGCATCCCATTTGGCTTACGCAACGGTAATTGACACCGTCCCCTATAGCAATACATAGGGGCGGTCGTGATCGTCGCTTAAAGTCTAGTAGAGGGGACGGTCATGACCGTCCCTAATAGGCAATTATTGGAGATGGTCATGACCGTCTCCTAAAGTCATTCAGGGGGGACGGTCAAGACCGTCCCTAAAGGTTACATAGTGGAGACAGTCGTGACCGTCTCTTACTACAACGAAGGGGACGGTCATGATGATCGTCCCCTCTGTTCATCTGCTAAAAAAATATTCAGTACCCCAGATTTGTTCTTCATTTTACCCTGCTAAATAGTCACTATAATTTTGTACCTATTACAATAATTGTTTCTCAACAATAAATATTATGATCAACACATAAAATAACATTCATTCCACATTCGAATAAAAGTACTCAAACATAAAGTATTCAAACAAAGTAACCTACTTTGCAAAGTAATTGTCCAAAATAATTATACAATATACTACACTATATGATACCAAGTAACCAAACTATATATATATATATATATATGTGTGTGTGTGTGTGTGTGTGTGTGTGTGTGTGTGTGTGTGTCTTCCTAATCGTCGTCCTCATCGTCGTCGTCGTCATCATCGTCATCAACATCATCATCATCTTCTTCTTCTTCTTCTCTGTCATCGTCGTCACCTAGCCTCGCAACGGTATTATCAACTTGTGTTGGTTGGCTAGTAGACGTTACACCTTGATGTGCCTGCATGAATGCATTAAAAATCGCCATTTGCTGTCGCAAATCCTGAATCTCGATATTCATGCTAGACACCTGACTCTCTAATTCCCTCTCCCTTTGTGTCTTCTGAGAGGACAAGCCGCTCCCCACTCCATACCAATTCCGTATAGTGGCACCACGACCACCACAACGGACGCGTCCCTGATGCTCCGGACCGGTCGCCTGGAGGACGGCCGCATCAGGAGTAAGAGGCGGTTGACTCGTTCCAGTGTTGTCTAGAGAGTCAGTGGTAGTGAGTCTGACCATCTCCTCCTAAAAATTTGTTTAAGTAAGTTCAAAATTTGTATAAATTGTAAAAAAAGCGAAAATGTTATGAATAGCTTACATGAATTGGACCATAGGCAGGAAAGAAATTTACGTACGCGGGAAAATCATTTATAGTCCACAACAGTGCAGCTTGCAATGTAAAAATTTCTTTCCTACATGCATCATATGTAGGTATTCATGTGGTCCATAGTACTTTCAGTTCATCCATTAGCGGTTGAAGGTACACATCAATTGGGTTACCAGGACCTTTAGGACCAAGAATCAGTAGTGTCATCATCATAAATGATGAACTCATTGGCATCTACGGTGGTAGGTTGTAGACCATCAAAATCACAGGCCAAATGTTGTAACTCAAACTCATATTACCATACAGATTGAAACCATCCAAAGATAATCCCAATCGAATATTTCTCTCATCTTTAGAGAAATGAGGATATCTCTGATCAAATTTTATCTATTCTTCTGCATTAGAGGGATCTCATAATTCCATTGGCATCTCGTTTATTTGAACGAGAATGCCACGTGATCCACTTAAGGTTTTCCATCTTAAGTTATAGAAACGGGAAAAACACACATACAAGGTTTATCGAGCAAAATGAAGAACAATAAACACAAAGGAGTGTTGATAAATACCAGAAACTAAGACGGAGGAGGCCGGCAAACACGAGGGGCTCAGAGGTGGCGACGGGCGACAGTGGGTGGCAGGCGTGAGGAGGAGAAGAAATGGGAAATGACGCAGGTCGAAGTGGTTTTTTTTCGATCTGACCATCGGGGACAGTCCAAACGACTGTCCCCTTTGGTGATAATCGGCGACAGTTCACTAAAACTGTCTCCTTTGGCATATATTGGGGACGGTCATTGTCGACCATCCCCTCTGGTAGAGTAGTGGGGATGGTCCACACCGTCTCCAAACTGGTTGATCACTTATAGAGGCGATGCCAACTGAAGAGTAATGGCAACGGTCACAACCGTCCCCAATAGCAGAGGGGGCGGTCGTCTATGACCGTCCCCTTTAGTTTGGGCGCTTAGGTCTCTGGTCCATAGGCGACGCCAACAGAAGCGTAATGGGGATGGTCACAACCGTCCCCAATGGCAGAGAGGACGGTCGCTTAAGACCGTCCCCTCTTGTTTGACCGCTTAGGTCCCTGGTCCAGAGGCGACGCCAACAGAAGCGTAATGGGGACGGTCACAACCGTCCCCAATGGCAGAGGGGACGGTTATTTATGACCTTCCCCTATGGTCGACCACTTATGTCCCTTGATTAGATGCGACACCAACAGAAGCGTATTGGGGACGGTCATAACCGTCCCCAAAGGTCCTTATGGCAGAGGGGACAGCCGTAAATAACCGTCCCTATTACGTTATTACAAAAGAGACGATAAGCGGAAGACCGTCTCCCATTGAGTGGGTATTGGGGACGGTTGTCTATTGACCGTCCCCAATACCTTACATTAGGGACGGTTAACATGGAACCGTCGCTAGTTGTCGTCTCGTAAGCTATAAATTCATGTGGTGTGAAGAATGAATAAAATAAAATGGGTTGATTATGTACATAAAATAATAGGTTAAAAACAGCTAAAATACAAAGTGTACAAAAGAGACCCAGAACCCAACTTTCACATATGAATTCCAATTCACTTGAGCTTGGTCTTATTTTGAAGTTAACTGAATGTACGTTAGTTCAAAAGTGAGTAGTATCAAAACGGATGCTGGATGAGGGATATATCAAGGTTTTAGTCTGAAAATCCTAGAACTAGGGTTTGGGTTTTTGATCCACTTATTTGGGTTAGTGATTTTTTTATTTTTCATTTATTCTTGTTAGTAATATGTACATAATGGAGGTAGTTTCAGGTCAATTGGAGTTAGCATGAATTAGTTAAAAATCAAGGAAGTTGGGCTATTTACATGTCAATTTGGCTGTGATTTTTGGCTTCTTATTTTGTACAATAATAAGTGATAAAATGCAATTATTATCAAAACATGCATGAATGCTAATTATGTTGAATAAATGAAGAAATGCCAATGATTTTTAGGGATTAGAGATTAATTAACATTTTTTTAAATTAAGTATCGCGTTTAAAAATAAATGTATATTTTATAAAAAGGCCCCTGGGCCTTCTTTAATTATATTTTGGTCCAGTCCAGCTCAGCTCACGTGTCGTCCCACGTGAGCTTGGCAAATTGTAAAGACACCCCTTTCTTGTATTTACATTTAGTTTGATAAAATGAAAATCACGTTGTATATTTTTGTAAAAATTGCTCGAAGTCCCATGGACTTTATTGTATTTGCATATGGGTCCCTCTCAAGTCGATTCACGTGTAATCCCACGTGATATAAAAATTACATGGCTAGCCCTGACGCTTTTGTATTTGCTAAATAATTCAATGAAATTTTAATTCCATTTTATATTTTTATCATATTTGCACTGTGACCCATGTCTTATATTTTATTTGCAAAAATGCCCCTTCCAAGATTTTGATTTTTTTGTGTTTTATATTTATTTAAAAACCTAGTGTGCTCCTAAATTTCTACAAAAAAAGGATTAAATGCTCCATGCCTTATACTTTCACGCCATTATTTTTATTTGGCATTCTTTGCATTTAATGTATTTATTAAATATATAAAGGAGCGTATATATTCCTTATTTAACTTATAGAATACCAAAAAAATTTAAAAATAAATTTTAAAATTTTAATATATATATATATATAATATTTTAACATATTTTAATTAGAGATAAAAAATCACTAAAAATAGAAAAAAACAAAACCCTAAAATTGAAAAACCCCAAAATCTTTTATAAAAATCCAAAAAATCCTTTAAAAATCCAAAAATATATTTTTCTATTTTCTAATTTTATTTATATAAATATTTATATATTAAAATTGATTTGGGTAATTTTGGAACCTATTTACTATTTTTAAAATCCAAATCAATTTTGAGCATTTATTAATCCCTTAATTGGGAAATTTTTGACTTTAAAAATACATAAAATTAGCAAAAATTCCAGAAAAATAACAAAAAATAGAAAAATAGGAAAATCGTAAAAATATCATATTTACTGTATTTTGATTATTTTTGCATATTTATATACATATTATCTCTATATATCTTATATTGTATTTATACACACATATATATATTATTTAAATGAAAAAGAACTATAAAATTGAAAAAAATAAAAAGAAAATACAAAATTATAAAAACAAAAATAAAATAAAAAACCCACTAAAATTATAACATGGACAAGAGATAAAAGACAATTTTTTTGTATTATTCTTTGTGCCTCCTTCTACCATTTACTCCATGTATTCGACCTCTACACGTACTTACACGCTATTGATGAAGCCACGTTTCATCATCTTTATTCTATCATTTTGGCCTTAAAAACCCTAGTAAATGCGTGTA
Organism: Ottelia alismoides; assembly: GCA_037367405.1. Lineage (NCBI taxonomy): Eukaryota > Viridiplantae > Streptophyta > Magnoliopsida > Alismatales > Hydrocharitaceae > Ottelia > Ottelia alismoides. The sequence continues at coordinate 233,598 of JAZKJV010008362.1, read as the reverse complement.
AATAGAGCTAATTCATGCATTTTAACATTCATGTATATATGTGTGAATATTGTATAAAATGTGGTTTTAAAGCCAAAATTATAGAATAGAGAAAAGAAAAGAAAAAGAATAAAATATTGTAAATATTTTATGACCTGAAACCCCGAGACCTAGGCATCTTGATGAATAGGTCGACAAGGAATAAAGTAGGGGGAGATAAGGGCCAAAATACAATATAAATTCCTATACCTTTTATTCATTCTTTATTCATTTTGGGACCTATTTTTGGTTCCACTTTTTATACACCAAATAAAGAAACTTTGTACATGAAAGTTGTAGATAATTAAATAAAGAAAAATACAAAATTGATTTCACTCAAAAATAATGTACAGATAAAAAGTTATGGTCTAAATAAAATTCCAGAATCCCAACTTCCCAGACCCGTATCTCACAAATGAAAACCCCAAATGCAGCAAGTTCACCTTTAATTGTATATAGTATAAAATAAGCTAATTAATGGCGGTGGTTTCGCATTTGGCGGAGCTACGGTTTGAAAGTTGAGTTTTGGACCCCCAATGTATACTTGTACAGATTAAAATATTCAATTTAATATTTATTCAGTATTTTTGTATTTTTTATATTTTTATAATTACGTAAATATTACTTATAATAATTATGTACATTAAAATCAGAATAAAAACTCAAAGAAAACTTAAAATAAAATACTTGTATATGAATACATAGGTAAAATACGTATATACATACCTATACAACACATACTTTCATTTTATTAAATATACAAAACACATCAATAAATTAAAATAAAAATACAATTAAGTGTATAAAAGTGTTTTATAATTTTATAAAATAAGAAACAAAAATAATAAAATTAGAATACACAAAATAAAAATAATGTAATAAAGTATATAGATAATATACCTATATAGGGGTATAAAGGCAACTTGTAAAAATATACCTCTAAAAAAATAAATAAAAATTACCATAAAATAATTTATAAAATTAGAAATATTTTTTATTTAATAACCTAAAATTAATAAAATAGTTTACTATTTTAAAATGAATTTTGAAATCTTTTTTAGGCCTTTTCCTGGTTGGTCCACGTGGACCAACCCGAGGGGTGGGAGAGTTGACCCGCGGTCAACTCTCTGACCCCAGCCTATTCAGTGTCAGAATGCATTTTGTCCCCTTCTCCCTTTTTTCTAGGACGATCCTTTCATCGTTCGGCCTAGATTTCTTCTCAGTTTTTTCTCCCCTATGACTGACCTTACACGCCCAATGTTTACATAGGGGAATGCAGCCATGTCCCGCCCGTGATCACCCCTTGAAAGTCACGCCTCGACCACATTTTCAAAAGGGACCCGTCACTTCCCTTGGACCTTCGAACCCTCTTTTGACCCTGATTTTGGCCTCTTCTCGCGGTGTTCAGGACTGAAGGGGTGACAGACCTCCTCCAGGACGCGCGCGGGGCTCAGCCAGGGGCGAGGAGCGGCTCCACAACCCCATCTCCGGCCAAGCGGTCGTCGAGGTCTACCTCAGGTGCCTTTGTTCCTTTGAGGATGTTTTCCTTTCGTTTTTATGCATTTTTAGACTTAGCATAGTCGCAGGAGCAGTTTCCCGTCGTTATTCTCGCGTTTCGCCCAACCGATTCCATCCTTGTAACTACGCCGGAGCGCAGCTCCGGCGACCACCATCGTCCCTGCGTCCCCATTCACCCTCCATTTTGCTGGACCTTGGACCTCTTTACTGTTGTTTTCCATGCTTTCCTGCAGGTCCGAGGCCCAGAAGGACCCCATCTGGGTCGGTTTTTGACGAAGGCCACACGGCCTGGAGCAGCTCCTGGCCCCTCACGTCGCGGCGGTTTTTCGGCGTGTTCCACGCCATTTTGGAAGCCGTCCTCTGCTACAGGAGCGTCCCAGGTGCCTCCGCGAGTTGTAGGAGACGAAGAAGGTCATCGGGAGCGGATCTGCGTCGAAGCCAAACTCGCCATCGGCGAGTTCCTCCGCCGTTCTTCCCCATCGATCAGCAGCCGTCAGATTGCGACCTGTTCTTGGTGTGTAGCAGCTGCCGTTGGATCCCTGCAAGCCACCACCGTCTGATCTCGGGCAGGGATCTAATCGTGGCCTCTGGAATCGAAGCGGTATCGCCTCTCGTGCGCGCGACACGTGTATTAGTGGCGCAGCGTCGACCGTTCATCAGCGCCCCCTTCGTGGGTAATTTTGCATTCTACCCCCGCGAGTTTTGTGATATATTATTAGCATGCAAACATTCATCGGCCTCTTAATCATTTTTGTAATATTTGCGAACAGACCCCCGAACTTCTATATTATTGCAGGTTTGCCCCCGCCAGGTCGCGTGCTTCGCACATGGCCCCGGCATTTTTGCAGGTGACCCCCCGTGTTTTTGAGCATTTGCTTTTAGTGCTTAAACATTATTTGCAGCTTAATTTGTGGAGAAATTACAATCGACCCCCTTGTACTTTTTGGATATTACAAAAACGCCCCTACAAACATGCCTTTTCTTTTTGCTTCTTATATTTTATGCATGCATCTATAAAACCCCAAAAAAATCTCCAAAAATCACATTAAGTTACTACTGTAGTTTAGTTTAACATTATATTTTTATTTTGCATAATTATTGTATTTTTATATTTATTAAAAATCAAAAACATCCATTTTGTGCACTGTCTAGCGTATAAAATCCATAAAAAATTTAAAAACACTCCAGAAAAATCCCAAAAAAGTATATTTTGTCTACTTTAGTTTGTTTTAACTCTCAGCCAAAAATCATTAAAAATTACAAAAGAAAACGCATAAAAATCACAAAATCCCAAAAACCTATAAAAAAATATTAAAAATTCTACAAAAATCCTAAAAATACAAACTTTGTCTCTAAATTTTCTTTGTTTCATTATCTTTAAGTGGAAATTAATTTGGAGAATTTTTGCTACTGTTTTCTATTTTATTTATCCATTTTAGTTTCAGCCTTGTCTTTTCTCCACTGTTTTAAGTATTTCTGACTTTAAAAATACCAAAAACATTCTTAAAAATTACCAAAAATCACAAAAACAGTAAAAAAAGTATAAAAAGATCAAAAATATTTTATTTGCTAATTTTTGAACATTTTTATCTATTTTTATAAATATCTCTTTCTCCCTTTTATTACATAGTTCATATATTCCAATATTGAAAAAAAAGAAAATATTTAAAATATTTAAAATATAAAAAGAAAATATGAAATCAGTAAATTAAAAATCAAAATACAAAAATATAAAATTAAAAATTAAATAAAAAATATAAAATTAAAACCCACAAAAAATTAGCATTAATAGACAATTTGATCACATTCACACATTTTGTGCCTTAGTGCCCCGATCTAGCCTTTCTGCTCCCTGTGTTCGACCTCTACACATACTTGCACTATACACATCTTGTTGTAGAGTTATAATAAATTTTAACTCCACACACTTTCACTGCTTTACTTGATTGTCGTGGGTTAATTGTTGTTTGAATCGGGATTTTCGAGCGGTCACCGCATCTACTGCGGTTTCGCTTTGTGAAACCGTACGACCCTCCATTTTTCATGTTCAACAGCTATACACATTGTTGTAATTTTATAATAAATTTTAACTCCACAATTTTAATGATTTAATTTCTTAATTAATTATTATGGATTATTTGTTGATTAATCGAGGGATTTTGTCTGAGGTCACATCAGCGATTGTCCTTCCACCTTGTGGATTGACATGACTTCGGATTAATTCTTCTCAGTTATCAAATGGCGTTGTTGTCAGGGAGCAATGTCGCTTAGATGAAGATTATTTCATTTTGTCTATTGTCTCTTATCCATTCATTTATCTAGTGCACTTATTTATTCGTTTTCATTTGATATTAATTATGATTGTTCTGACTATCTTCCTTGTTGACTTTGATGCGAGGGACCAGTACACGACGGAGATTTTCTTAGGAGGACCTACGCACCCGAGCAAGGCAGAGCCGACCTTCTGATTCAAGCATGCCTGAGAGAGCATCGAAGGCCGAGCAAAGGAGAATTTTGAAGAACAACTAATTATTTGTTCGTTTATTATGTATATTCATGTGAGAAAGTGTCTCTATAAATACAATGATTCGGACTCTCTACACTTCGACATCCCAAGGTCCGGTGCCTGAGGGATTGTTCCCTTGGGGGCCTCGACGGTTTTGATGCTTTTTCACTTTTTATTTTATTTTTATTATTTTACGTGAATGAGCCTTAGTTTAAGAATTTATTACTCGATAGATTAAGGTCTAAAGCCCCTAATATATTTGCAAGTACTCTAGATGTGATTTTGGGCATAGTCAAATAATCAATGTTGATTATTTAGATTCGAACCCGCGAGCCTTGAGAGACATCATACAACGCTAGCATGACCCGTTGTGGCAGGCACCGAGATGTCTCCAAGATTAGACCTTGGGGTTTGTTTCCAAATAATTGGCATATGGTGCTTCACGATAATAGCAATTTCTCACTTAGGGTGATTTCATCGGATTGCATTTGCATATAGACTAGGTTTCAATTCTGTTATGCATCCCACATGGAGAGAGCTGGGAAGCACTGTAAGTCTTCTGACTTTGCATGCATCATCGATTTTCAACTTGCATGGCTTTTCCGATCTTCTCCCTCTAATTTTGACTACCTATGATGCTAAATGGAATTGGAAACACCAGTAGGATGTGCATTAAAAATAAAACAAAAAAGGTGATAACCAAAATAAAAGCAGGACTGATAACTCTACTTGATCTCCAAAATAAAATGTAATGGACTCCTTGTATTGGGGAGAGCAACCCCTCCTTGTATGCGCATTTTATTCCTACGTACATGCTAAGGATTAGTGACCAAATCCCAAGCCTGTCTTCAGTGTGTACAACTTTTTGATGATCACCTAACCCTAAAAATTAAAAGATAAAAGACCGTCTTGGTCTTCACTGTGTTGAGTAGATGAACCGGTGGTTTGCTTTGTGTATTGATTGTGACTTTGAGTTTGTTTGCATTCTCATCACTTTAAGTTTTGCGGTCCTATCCGTGTGAGTCATCCTTTTTTATCATTGAGTCTCTCTACCTCTCTTATACATACATCTCCTCATTTGCATCGAGTCATGATATTGGGTCTTGAAATTCAATTTCTTAGCCTAATTTTGCGGCTTCTCTCCTTACCCATATCACCCACATCTAGTCCGGTTCGAGGAGACCCTCTCCTGAACCACAATTTTTATTGTGTCTACCATCATCTCGCCCACCCTCCTCATGTCCCATGTATCATCCCTCTATTACCCGGAATTACTATGCTTATGGATATAGCTCACATCGAGGTTTATGACTTACACTGATCATTAGAGTAAGTCGGGCATGTTTTGAGGACGATGAGATTGATATGCTGCTCTTGGTGGATTTGACTTTCGACATGTGCATAGGATCTTATTGAAGACTTTGATGATGCGCGATCACTAGGTGTGATTCTTTATTGAGGATTTTTTATCATGCACAGGGGATTGAGGATGTGACATATTTTGATGATTTGATGATGAGGTCATGAGCTATGACTGATCAATCTATTTTGCAGTTCCAACCATCTTGATTTCGAGGACTGATTGCATATTCTGATTCGGACTTTAGAGCGATGGTGTGCGTAAACCACATGATTTCATTCATCTACTTGTCTGAGACATCTTCGATCTCCTAACTATCATTCACTTGTGGCACTTAGAGGATTTCTGTTAATATGTTATGCCATCTCAGCTGATTGGATTGAGTTGAGGGACATATTGTGATTGACATGATTAGTTATCCCTGACATGATCTTATGCCTTCTTGATGATTGATTGATTACTTTTGAGGACCTGAGATTTGATGCCAGCAATTCCAGGATTTGATTGACGTAGTTTGCATTACTCCCCGAGGACTATCTGCAGGAGGATGCAACACATTCTCTACGCTCGGTTCCACTTGCTAACTATGCTACCATCTTTTGGAGCATAGAACTGAGTCATCTGATTTGACTTCTTGGCCTCCCTCTCTGATTGTGTGCCCGATCTATCGGAGCACGAGGCCAATTTCCCCAACTTCTTCAAGCCTTTTTCTCCTTGACGGTCCTCGCAAGTAAGAGCTTCACTTTTTCTGATTATTCCTTGCCTAGTTCGCAGTGATCTCTGAGGATTATCTGTGAGAGACTATGACACCTTGCTAGATCTGCAGTCTCTTCCGCTAGTGTCGATCTACGGCTACCGAGACCATTCTGATTGACTCATTTGAGTCCGCTCTCCTTGACGACCATCACAAGGATGAGATTTGTTCTGACTATTCACTGATCAGATTGCATTGTTTCCTGAGGACTATCTGTAGAAAAATGCAACATAGTCTTTACGCTAAGTTCCACTTGCTGATTATGCCTCCAATCTGTCGAAGCACTGAACTGGGTCGTCTAATATGCTTCTGGCCCCCACTGCTTTGATGCTTATCCGATCTGAAGGATCTTGGGACTGCTCTATTTGGACTCATTTCAAACTTCTCTCCTTTAAGGTCCTTGCAAGGATAAGCCATTCTTCTCTGATTATTTGATGATTAGTTAGCAACACGCTCCTTGAGGGTTGTCTACGGGAGGCTGTCACATTTTCTCAACCTGTCGGTCTCTTCTGCTGGTTGTCGATCTATCTCCTACCGAGATCGCTTATATTGATCTGTCTAATGGATTTGACTCCTTTGAGTCTGCTAACCTTGACAGCCCTTGCAAGAGTGAGCTTTTGTTCTGATTATTCATTGACTAGTATGTATTACTTCCCGAGGGTTATCTGCGAGAAGATGCATCATTCTCTTTGTACTCAACTTCACTTCTAGTGTCTCCTATCTGTTAGAGCATGAAGCTGAGTCTTCTGATTGGTGTACTCAGTCTCCTGAATGGTTGTGTCTCCTTTCTGTTGGACCACGGAGCCGAATCTTCTGAGATACTTGACTCATCTGAGTCTGCTCACCTTGAGGAACCTCGCAGGGTTGGGCTATGTATTGTGTTGTTCGGTGTGTTCTTGCGACCTTCTAACCTTATGATCAACAGATATCACGTCGCACTGATAATATCTTTCTCTTCACCTTTTATACCTTTTTGAGACCATGATTGACTTGGAGGATTCTATACTACTCCTTCTTCCTTCAAGTCTTACGGTATCGGCTCTGCTCACTCATTCCTTCATTATGAGATGATGTTCTAGTTTTGCTACCAATCCATAGTTTAGTTTTCAATCTCTTGTCCCCGATAGCTGACACCCACTTGATTGCATACTCGGGTGTCTTTTCTATGTTTGACTGCATCCTCATTCTCATAGGGAGATGATGTTGAGAGTATGGTATTCGCCTACCAAATACCATCTTGCACTACACCTTGTTCTTTACTTGTTGTATATACGTGTTGTGTATTCTATTCCTTCTTTCTTCTGTATGTCTTTTGTGCCCCAAATCTTTTGCCATATCTTTGTGTCTATACTTAGGACGTACTGTATCCTAAGCATAGGGGGTACACATCATGTTATTCTTTCTCAGTTTTATTTCTTCACTCCTGTCATTGTCTATACTTAGGGATCTTTCACCCTACGTATAGGGGGAGTGATGTGTACATTCTCCACGATCTTTTCATATATCTGTATATATATCTATCTTTTCTTCTCTTATTCTTTCCCTTTTCATTTTTCTTTTTCTACATAAAAGGTGTCACCCCTTTTTGTCAGTTCTTTGTACTTAGGACGTACTTTGTCCTTAGTATAGGGGGATGCAATCTATATTCATTCTTTCTTTGATCCCCTCTACTGTCTCCTCTCTTGTTGATTTGCTCTGCCTTACTTAGGGATATCTTACCCTAAGTATAGGAGGAGACATCCCGAGTCGTGATCTATTTATTCCCACCCTTGGCCCTCATTACCTAGTGTATAGTCTGTTATACTTAGGATTATTTGAGCCTAAATATAGGAGGGAAGCTCAGCTTCTATTCATTTATCTCATAATTCTTTCATTTCTTATTTATTCATTGTAGTATAGGCTTTTCTATACTCAGTACGAGTTATGTCTTCTCTTTCTCTTTTCGATCTAGGATGACATAGATCACGCTAAGTATAAGGGGCCGTACATACTCTGTATATACTTTAGCCATAACTCATACTTTCGAATAATTATTAATAAATATTGCTAAAAAAACTATTTATACATATATAATTAATTAAAAACCAATTAATAATGCTTTTTATTCCTCAAATTCTTTTTCTACATACTGATTAATAAATCAGGTTGAGATTTGTTTGGCAAAATGATTTGAAAAATGGTGTGAACCGTTTGGAAAACTTTTTGTGAAATGTTTTCAACCTTTGTAAAAATGTTTTGATTGCAGAAATTCTTGCTTTTGTGTGAAATAAATAGGTTTGAAAACCTATTTGCAAATGGTTTTGAAAATGGTTGTAAAAATATTGTGAAATATATATATATAGTGTTTGAAAAATCTTTGCAAAATGTCTTTCAAATATTTGTAAATATTTGCAAAAATTATTGTGTACTATTGTTTGGAAAATTGCTTGCAAATAAATTTGAAGAATAAAAGCATTATTAAAAATAGAAATATATACGCATAAATTTCTTTATCAATTGTACATGTATACCTATAAAAATAACCTGTTAAAATGTAAAAATTCTTGACAATTCTTTAAGTAAATAAAAAAGCACGCCCGTGTAAATAGTTGTACATATTTTATACTTCTTGTGCTAAAATTCTTTTTATTTGCAAATTTCTTTGTGTAAAAATTCTTTTTAAGAATTCTTTGAAAATTGCATCATTCTTTTTGCATTGTACATAGCATTCTCATAACATTCTTTTGGATTGATCTTAGTGATTGAACTAGTCCAATAAAGTAGAACATTAGAGTTTGGTTAGACCTTACTACACCTTACTACATTTGAACCTTATGGGAACTAGGTTTAAGGTACTTCAGATCCGTTGAGACTTAATTTTTTGAGATATAGGGCTGGGTTCAAGTCACCTCAACGAAATAACTAGAACTTTTCGAGACGCACGCATGACTCTTGTCGGTTGTGACCTAACTTGGACACTTGCACGTTTCACTTGGCTTAACTCAGTTGGAGTGGTGAGGGGGTTGGATTTGTCGGTCTGAGACGCACACGAGTGGAACCATTCGTCCTCGTCTAGGGAGGGAAGTGCACCCCAACATGGTCCAGTTGCCATGAAGTCGAATGATAGAAGAGTGTGGGTTGCAATAATGCTTTAAAAGAGGGATAGTCTTCTGGCTCAAGAGGAAAAACATCTTATGTAAATGCTGATGTAAATAGTATTTCAAAAAAAGAGAAGAAAAACTCCGAAAAAGTGGACAAGCCTGCAAATAAAATAAAAATGTCTGCTAGAGTATGTATATATGTTTCATAGAAAATAAGCAAGCTTGAGCACCAAAGTTATACCATGTGAGCATGCAGTTGGATAACTTAACTAAATTGGTCATGCCTACCGAGATAGGTAGCTACACCGGCTACCGTCCATACTTTTCTTCACCTTCTCCTCTTGAGTTGGATGTCACATGAACTTAGAAGGGAATACCCTGCTCCTCGAGGACAGAGTGCTGGATTGGGGAATCATTGGGTTGTCATTCTGGAGAAGTCAGTTCCTTTGTCATTTCAGTTGGGGAGAGCCACTATCACTTAAACTGTACAAGTCAGCTTCATAGTCATAAGGGTTTACATATGATGTAGGCTAGTTCTGACCTGGCTATTGAGGTAGTTTGAACTGAGTTTTGTGACTCTCGAAGGCTGTTGTGTTTTAAATTTAGTTCCCAACTAGGTTCCATACACAATTTCACATTGAGGTCTAACTTGAGCTCTAAACTTTGATTTTATACAAACAACTTTAATAATCAAAATCAATTCTATATATTCTTTCTTTTTCTTTTCTTCTTTATTCTTTTGTACTTATTGCATAAGCGTTTGTTAGGGACTAGCAAAGGAAAGTATAAGAGGTGATAAATCTTCGATTAATCACCTTTATTCTATCATTTTGGCCTTAAAAACCCTAGCTATAGCATGTAAATAGCAATAATTTGTGCATATAAACATTCATCATTTATTGTACGAATTGTACATAAAACATGGTTTTTATGCCAAAATTGTATAATGAAGAGAAGAAAAGAAAAAATAAAATATTGAAAATATTTTATGACCTAAATCCTGAGACCAAGCCAAGAATTGAGTTGGTGGACAAGGAATAAAGTATGGGGAGATAAGGGCCAAAAATACAATAAAAACAATTCTTTAATTCATTATTTATGACACATATTTTATTTTCTTATTATTTATTCATCAAATAAAGAAACTTTATTCATAAAAGTTGTATATAATAATGTAAATAAATATATAAAATTGAGTTTGTACGAAAATAACATACAGTGTTCATTTTATGAACAGAATAAAAAACCAAAAAACCTAACTTCATAGACCTATATCTTTCAAATAAAAACTCTAAACATTTTTAAATCACCTCTAATTGTAAATAACTTTTCACAAGCTATTTAATGGTAGTGGTTTTATTTTTTTGGGTTACTGTGTAAAAATTAAGTTTTTGACTCCTATTGTATAATAGACCCGATTAAAATATTCAATTTATTCATTCCTTATTATTTATACATTTTTATACTTTTATAATTTTGTAAATATTATGTATACTCTAGGCTCGTTTGGTAACCGGGTTACCCCCGGGTCACCCTAAGGTAACCCAGTTTACCCCGCTCTTTTCATGGAATGGAATTCTATCACAAATCATAGTGACATCACATTCTTTATTTCAACCCTCTCCAACCCTCGTAACTATCCCAAACCGCTATTATTCTAATCAGGTTACCCCAACCCACCCCAACCCAACAACCAAACATACCCTCTATGTACATATTGAAACTAAACTAAAACCAAAGAGAAAATGTAAAATAAAATAAGTTTATACTAACATATAGGCAAAATACCTAGAGTTATACATGTATATAAATAAAAGGGAATCATATTCTTTGATTCTTTATTCTTTCATATTTTTATAATATTTTAAATATTATATATATTCTATTAAAAATACAAAACCAAAATAAAATTCAAAAAAAATACATTAAATAAAAAGATATATATAAAACATAGGTAAAATACCTATAAATATACATATAAGATATACATATCTATTTATTTAAGTGTATAAATTACATCATAAAAATATATCAAATATATATTTATACTCATAAAAATAAGTTATAAATATGAAAATAAAAGAATAAAATATACAAAATAAAAATAGAAATGTACAAAACAAAGATGAAAGTGCATATAAATACACTAATAAACATTAACTGCTAATAAATAAAGCAAAAAAATCATAATAAAATACTAAATAAAATATTAAACATTTTTTATTTTATACTCAAAAATAATAAGTCATTTATTATTTTTAATTAATTATTTTCGAATAACCCTACAGTTTTTGTCATTTAGCGCACCTACATGGACCACTGACAGGGCTTTGACAGTTGACTTTTGGTCAACTGTCCCACGCAAGCACTTGGATGTCAGAACTGTCATCTCCTTGCATTCTTTTCCTGGTTGATCTATCCATCAAGCAACTTTACTTCCTTCATGAAAAATAATCATGGATCATCATAGATTCACGGCAAGCTTTCAGATCCTCTGTACATACACTCAATCCATTGATTTTCTCCGATCAATAAGGGTGCTCCATATTATTCATAAATAAACCATCTCCGTCCTCCTCACAATTTTGGTCATTTCTTAAGTCCTAAGCCCCTAGCTTCAGCTAAGAGCGCATCCCTGTGACAGGGGGAGGTCCCATGAAGCTCTACGGTGGCTGATGGATGGCGAGGTTCACCCAGGAGGTGCTCTGACGACCGTCCTGCTCCCTTGCCAATACCCAGGTTTGAGCTACGCTTTTTATGGTTTCTAGGTAGAGTTTAATTCCAGCATTTTAATAATGCATTTATTTTATTCTTTATACCATATAATTAGTGTAGAATCCATGGTTCATAGTTTGTCGGAGCTTCACTCCAGCGAACGTTCCACTGTGACCCTGCTTGTTTTTTTGCCCCGCTGACCACTTCATTTCGATCATGTTCGCCCTCTCTTCATCCTAGGCACTCTATTCCACCAGATTCCTCATGGATCTGGACATCCACTCTCCATTCTTCTCCCACTGTTGGACATCCATCGTACTCCCTTCACCCATTCTCCTTTGTAATGGGACGGGGCAGTTTGCCCGCGTCCCTAGTTTGATACTATGCAGGTTCAGGGTGCAATGGGGCACCTGGAGGCTGATTCGCAACTTGTCGGAGGTTCCTGGAGCCCCATCTCATCTACGACCCAGTGGCGGCGCTCCGGTGACCCTCTGGGTATTATGAAGCCTCCTGTAGATGAAAGACAGTTCCTGTTATCTATTGTGACCCTTAGCATCGAAGAAGACCGTCGGAGTTGCGCCCTAGCATCGATCGAAGCTCGGCCTTCGTCCAGTTCATCCATGTTCTTACAAGGAGGGGTAGGACCGTCCGATGAAGCCTCAACCTGAAGTTTAATCTCTTGTCGTTAGATCATTCGATGCTTCAGTTGTTGGATCGCTCGATGTGATCTAATCTTCACCGTCGATCCACGAACCTGTACCAGTCGTTCGAATGCCTCCATGTGTCAAGTAAAGCCTTCAGAATCGTCCGATCGCGCCTTATATGGGTTAAATTGCAAATATATCCCCAGTATTTTTGTATTTATTTATAAATGTTGTAAATAAAGTGTTGCATTTAAAATAAATGGTCATTTTGCAAAAAGGCCCCTGAGATTTCTTTAATTACATTTTGGTGCAGTCTAGCTCAGCTCACGTGTCATCCCACGTGAGCTAGGAAAATTAAAGGGATACCCCTGTGAGTTCTTGTATTTATATTTAGTCCAATAAAATGAAAGTCATGTTATATACTTTTGTAAAAATTGCTGGAAGCCTCCGGACTTTATTGTATTTGCATATGGGTGCCTCTCACGTCGAATCACGTATAGTCCCACGTGATGTAAAAATTGCATGACTAGCCCTGGCGTTTTTGTATTTGTTAAATAGTTCAATGCAATTTCAATTCCATTTTATATTTTAGCATATTTGCACTGTGACCCTTGTCTTATATTTTATTTGCAAAAAATGCCCGTGCTAGGATTTTGATTTTTATGTGTTTTATCTATTTATTTAAAATACCTAGTGTGCTCCTAAAAATCTACAAAAATAGGATTAAATGCTCCATGCCTTATACTTTCATGCCATTATTTTTATTTTTCATTTTTTGCATTTAATCTATTTATTAAAAATATAAAGGAGCCGATATATTTCTTGTCTATCTTTCGAGGACCCTCTATTGACCCAACATCTTCTCCTCTCTCGACCACAACGTAATCTCTACTTCATAGACTACAATAAAGGAACTATCTCCATTTTCTACTATGAACATAAATTCAGCAGCGAGGAATTATGGAATTTTGAGCATGAGCACATATGCAGATTTATCAAGGAGTTTGTCGATGAAATATATGTTTAATCACAATTAAATGAGATTTATGCACTAACATTTGGTCCAAGTTGGAAGACCTCTATGAAAACAACAAGTTACTACTGCTCAAGTGATTGGTGCAGTTGAAACTCAAGGATGGTATTTGATTGGAATTTTTCTTGTTATTATAAAGAGCGTATGTTGTTGCACCCATGAAAAAAATAATAAACAAACATTATTTATTTTAATATTTCAAGTTGACCAAGTAAGTATACCAAGAGCGAACTCAAGAAGCATGTCTCAAAAGTTTCTATTCAATTAATTTTCATTTTCTCATATTCATTTTCACTCAAACAATACAAATAAATAAGTAATACAATGACAACACACACATGCATATATAACCTAATATGGCATAGAAGAGAAAAGTAGAGAGAAAAATAATAAAAAACAGAGAAGATATGCAACCAATGAAAGTAAAAACAAATAAGAAAAATGTATTTTTAGATTTTAGAATATATTTAAATATTTTTGTATATTTATAAACAATGAAAAACAAGAAAGAAATAAAAAAAGATGATTTTGTACGTAGGCTAATGAAGCAAATAAGGACTTCAACAAAATAAGAATTTTAATTCAAATTAATTCGTAAAATTCTATTTTCTATTTTGTAATTAAAGAGAAATAAGATAAATAAAATGGAATCTTGTTTTTAGGGTTTCGAGGCTAGGTGAAATTTCAGATATTTTGGAAATTTACAAATTTTTTGTATTTTAAGACTCTAAACACAATTTTTTGTTGATTTTGAAATATGATATAAATCACAAAAAAGGAAACTACCATATTGTTTGGTAACTTTTTAAAGTGTTTTTAATTTCTTGTTTATTTCCTCCTTAAAATAGGCCGAAATGAGAAATCGATTGCCAGACGATACTAAATAATATCCTAAAATTTAATAAAAAACACATATGTGCTTTTGTTGTACCCCTAACCCAAGATTGTTTTTAAGGACACAAAGTGTATTGATGAATCTATGGTTCATCGCATTTATTCTTTCATTTTGGGTAAACTTGTTGGTAAAATATATGTAAATGTTCACTAATTTCCATTAATTAACATTCTAATCATATTTTTAATATTATATATTTAACATTTATTTTATCTAAAATAAAATAATAAAGAGAAAAAGAAAAGGGAAAGAAAATAAAGGATGTCTATAAAATATATATAAATCGATCCTAACCCCGAGAATGGGCCAATATTGACTTGGTCGAAAAAATAAAAATTAGGGGGATATAAAGATCTTAATGTATAAAATTGTTAGAAAATGTAGATCACAAAAATATATTTATTCATTTTCCATATTGTGAATATTTCATCTATTTTATTTGTCATCAAGAAAATTTCAAAAAAAATATTTATTCACAAAATTTTTTTATAAAAAATATATATTAATTTATAAAAAAAATATTATAAAAATTATTCAATACAAAAATAATTAATTACAATGAACCGTAAAAGTTGTAAAAGTGAAATTTTGAGGTTCATAATTGTTTATAGAAAACTCCAAATCGACCTAACTCACTTTACACTTCATTTTATAATGAATATTATCTATTAAAAATATCAAAAAATATTAGAATAAAACAGGTGAGTTTTGGCATTTGTACCCTTTGTCTATATGTATTATATGTTGAAACTTTCCAACTTTCTCGTTAATTATGCTTAACTCCATTTAACTTAATTTCTTTTCTAATGTATTTCTAAAAATCATTAAAAATATAAAATATAACTTAAGTCAAAATACCAATAAATCCGGAAGCCACGAAGCCGTGAGTCTGTGACCCAAATTTTTCGGACCTTATAAGTCGGTCGTATGGACTCTGAATTGGGTGTAGTCATTTTTAAAGTTTGTTTTATAGAATTATCTAAAATATGACATAGATTTTGCTAAAATCAGAGATAATATAAGAAAAGTGGGTTTTGGGACTATATTGGAACAAAATGTAAAAAGTATTTTCAATTTTATCCTATTTAATATATGTCATTCCTTCTATCTTTATATTATATTAATATCTTATTATTAAATTAAAATAAATAATAAATTATATAATTAGTTAATTAATTGTTATTTATTTGATTATTTATTAATCTAATTAAGTAATCATTATTTAGTTATTTATTACTTTACTCATTTAATTATTTAAGTACTTATTTAATTTTTAGTTAATTAAGTATTTATTCATTCACTTAATTATTAATTTAATTTCTTTACTTAATTATTAACTATTTATTTTAATTAATTGAATGATTGATTATTATTTTTATTCCTTCTTTCTCTCTCCTTTCCTTTCCCCTTCTTCCTCGTTAATTGTAATATTTGATTTATCACTAAAAGTTATTAATTCTTTTCAGTCCCTTTCAGGGATTATATGAATGAATGAACTATAAGGTCCCTTTGTAAAATTGGGTTTATCTACCATGACCATCTTAGTAATCATACAGTTGTTGATTCAATAATTGAATCATAGAGGCTGATGCTTGGATGAATATCTAAGGAGTTAGATTGAGGACTCATCAAGCACCGTCAAATGATTATTAAGTGTTGATCTCCAGCCTAGGTAGGAGATGGCAATCCTTTCTCATTAGGTTGATATCTGACTGACCTCTTGATGCAGGTCCTCTGCTTGGTAATAGATATTCGGAGGTGTTAGATTAGTTAGATCGAAGGGTTGACTTAATGAGATCGAGATAACCTAAGTCCTATGTTGAATACTTGCACAATACAGGCACACATCCTCTGACCAGAGACAGATGTGTCACTATATGTCTGAGTGTGTACATTTGGTAGAGCATTAGGTTGATGACCTAACCAAGGTACATATAACAGCTTGCTGGTGTGCTTGTGAGGGCATATTAGTAATACTATCTCTCAAAGGGATCATACAGGTTCACTTATGAACCGGAAGATGAAAAACACCACCTAATCACTTCTTTATTCCTGTTAAGGAGAAAGAAATAATCGATTTCACGGTCGTTGTATCGTTCAGGTGATTTTTACCAACAAAGATTAATTTTTGGTTAATCTTCTATTATATTATTTATACTCCTAAACTTAAGTGTATAGCAGTTAAATACAGGATTGTTGAACTTAGGGAGGCAAACTATTGAAAACTAGGGAAATGGGTCTTCTAATTTTTTTATTTTTAGATTTTTTATTTTTATTTAAATTTTAATGAATTTTATATTCTTTTGTTTTTTAAGTATTTTATAATTTTTTGTTGTTTTAGAAAATATTTTGTACTTTCTATTTGATTTCTATTTTTTTATTATTATGGTTTAATTTTTTTTATTTCTATTTTTACCAATTTTTAGAATGCTTTTAGGATTTTTAGGGAATTTGGATTATTTTTAAGGTTGAAAACTTACTTTTTATGGAAAACTATGTGGTGTTTTGTTTTTTTTAAAAAAAATTGAAAAGTGGAGAAAAATATTATTGATTTATTTTTATTAGAATTTAGGTAAAATTACATTTAAAATGATATGTTGGGATTTTTCTTTATTAGTTGTAATTTTTACAAGTTTTTTATGTATTTTATATTTTTTATTGATTTAAATATTTGATTTTTATTTTGTTTTAGTTTATTACGTTAAATACCATAAAATACATTACAAGCAATTTTTATTATATTTTTAAAGGTTTTTTATATTTTTATGACTTTTTAAGTTTTTTATATTTTTATGTTTTTAAAAATGGTTTGCGAATAATAGAAAGTATTTTTATTTTTTTAAAATACTATTTAGTATTGTATATAATATATTAATAGGTATTTTTTATTTTTTTATTATATTTTTATATTTTGTACTTCTATTTTAGATGTATTTTATTAGTATAGAGTTATATACAGTGTAAAGGGATGTTTCTGCAATAAAGTGGAAGTACAGGGGCGCGCGTGCAAAAATATGTAGAAAATGCATGCTCAGCCACGTGCTCCTTCACCTGCTGGACCTATTCTAAATATCAAGAAACTTTGAGGGCCTTGACGAAATTTACCCCCAATTACCTTGAATCTATACATCTGTCACAATTGATGGCCCCAAGCAGTGGGGCAGTTGCTTGGCATGTTGTACGACACTTGTCGCGATGAAGTGCGATGGAACATGATAATAATCAGCAAAAATATGTAGTGCATTTTTTCTTTCTAGAAGAAAGATTGTCTACACAATCAGACGGCTGATGCGTAAAGACCCTATCGTTCTCTAGATGATATCCCAACTATCAGTTAGACTTTGATCGAATGGTGTAGAAGATTTCTGGAGAAACAAATGTTTTCCCTCTTTCGAAATTCCAGGAGAAAGGATGCTTGTTCTTCCTCCTGTCAACTCCACCAACGATGGTTCTACTTCAATGTTGCGGTCGTGCAATGATGAATATCCATTCATCACTCTTTATTCTTCTATTTTAGCTACAAAAACCTTTGCAAATACATGTAGATATGTGTAAATACAAATAATTACCAAAAGCATGCATTGTGTAAAAACCTATAATTAGCATGTTTTTGTGCACAAAATAAAAGAATAAAGAGCAAAAAAAGAAAAAGAGGGAAATATTTAGAATAAATATTGAGCAACCTAACCCAAGGGAGGGCTCAGCATGGGCCTGACCGCATAAAAGCCAAGTAGAGGGAGATAGGAGCTCATATGTATATATTTGTAAATAAATAAAACCTTATATTTTCCTCACCCAAAAAGATGTTTGTCCATATTGTGTGTATAATTTAGAAACTATTAAAAAAAAACAAAATAAAAAGATAAAAATCAAAAATTCAAAAATACTCTTCCTTCACCATGTGTATTAACCATCATCTTGTATTTATTTAACCTTGTAAATAAATTCAATTATTTTCTAGACTTTTTGTAAATATTCTATGGCATATTTTGTAAATATATAAAATAACAAGAAACAAAACAAAAATCAAATAAAAATTACAAAAATTGAAAATACAAAAATACATTGTATAAATACCATGTATATAAATGTATAGAACTATTTATTTCACCCTTGTATATAAGTGATAAAAATAAAATAAAAATATTCTTTTATTCCATATTTTATCTTGTAAATAAATAAAATACAAAATGAGCATAAAAATACATAAAAATAACAAATAAAAAAAATCAAAAATAAAAATCCATGTAGTGTACATATACCTATATATATAGCTACCCTATTTTTATTTCCAAAAATTAATTAAAAATCACCAAAAAATAGAAAAAAATAAAAGAAAAATATTTCATGTTTTGAGTTTTATTTAATTCGACCTATTTCTGCCTTAAAATAAATAAACAAAATTCTGGCACACGTGGCCGCTCCTGATTGGTCCACGGGGGATTGTTGACCCCGGTCAACTCCCCCGCGACCTCCTTCCTTTTCTGGAATACGTGCGCCGCCCCGCCTTCTCCGAATTTCCCACGCTTCTCCAGGCTGTCTCCCACGCAAATCTCACGCCCGGATTCTTCGTCGTTCATCCCTCTCCCTCGCCGGATCTTCCGCCATCAAATCCACGCCTTCCTTAGCCGTCCACCCTCAACCCTAGTCGACGCTGTCACCATATATATTCTTCCCTCCGCCGCCTCCGCGCCCCATCTTTGGACCATCTCCTTCTTCCCAGTGACCTCCATTGGCACCGCAAGAGTGACAGCGAGCGTTTGCCTTTGTTGCAGTGAGGTGAGGAGGCGTATCCTTTGATCCGGCGTACTTCGCCGTCCTTGCTCCGCCGCCGGCGTTGAGCATCGAGCTTCAGGCCTTGACGCCCTTCGAAGCTACGACCCGGAGTTAGCCACGCTCCAGCACAGTCTACTGCAGCCACCAGGTAGCCGATTCGACCTTCCATTTAGCGTAATTTTCGATTTCGCCCAATTCATATCTCCGACGCATTTCTCCGATTCCGACCATCTCGCGCTACATCCCGACCATCCGACCCGATCATCATCTCCGCCGTATCCGCACGCACCTTCTACGCACTTTCACTCAACCCAGATCGCACAGGATCTGGGAGTCGAGCTCCACCGTCTTCGCCTCGCCGGAGCTCCTCCGCCCCACCGCACCGTTCACCTTCACCCCGTCTTCTTGGGTCGAGGCATTTTGCCCTCGACCCGCGAAGCTTCTTGTCCACTTTGCAGGTCCGAAGGAGGTGTCTGAGCCTCCAGTCCATTCAAGACCAGAGCTTCGCTCCGCCAGCCTCGCCGGAGCTCCTCCAGGGCTCGGCTGGGCCATCAGCCATCACCATCAGCTGCGGGAAGCCACCAGGAACGAGTTCAGATCATTTGCAGCAGCTGAGGAGGACCGGAGTCCACGCACGAGGCCGGCGAAGTTCGCCGGCCATCAGTTCTTTCTCCATCTTCCAGAGCCGTCCGATGGAGCCCTCGCTCCAGTTCTGATCCCAGCCGTCGATCTGTAGAGGAGCAGCAGCCGTTGATCCATCTGAGGATCTCATCTGGACCGTCGCACCCGAGGAGAGAGGCGCAGGAGCCCAGCACCGCTTGATCTTCCACGTGGCCTCCCTCGGACCGTCGATCGAGCCCAAGAGCCGAAGAAGTAAAGCGCCACCCGTTCCTAGCCGTCAGATCACCCACGTGGCGCACATCCGACCGTCGGCTAATAAAGGGGTAAATATCGTAGGGCCCCCTCGTAGTTTGTTAATTTCGTTTTAGTCCTGTAACTTTTAATTCAAGTTGTTTATTTTCTGGGATATTTGCATCAAGGACCTCGTACGTATTTTTATTTGCATTTATACCCCTGCCAGTAGAGAGCCACGTGCTTCGTCACGTGTTTTGTTAGGTTATTTGCATGAGACCCCTTGTAGTTCTGGATGTTATTCATTGAATAAAAAGTTTTGTTTATTTGCATATATACCCCTGTGAGCATTGATTATGCGCATGTGCGAATTATTTTGGGATATTTGCATATAAGCCCCTGGACTTTTGATACGAGTTATCAATAGGTCCTTGGAACTTATTTTTATTACATTTAGGTCCTTGAGTGCCCCAGGCACGTGCTTGGCACGTGACTTCTTGGGTATTTTGCACCAGGACCCCAGAACTTTTGGGTATTTGCACATAGGTCCCTGTGCACAGTGCCCCACCTTTATTTTTGAATAAAATATCAAACGACCTCCAAATCCAATGAAATTTTGACACATGGCTCCTGCCATGGTGTAGGAATTTCTATGATTTTTGAGGACATTTTTGATTTCATTTATTATTTTTAAAAATTCAAAAACCCCTATTTTTGCTACTGTTTGACTTTAAAAATACCAAAAAAATCTAAAAACTCCACCAAAAATTCTAAAAAAATTAGGTATTGCTTCTTGCTTGTTGATTGATTTTCTAGCCAATTTTGGCTACTTTTCATCACTTAAAAACCCTAAAAATTGAAAAATCCTTAAAAACTCATAAAAATTGTAATAAATAAATTAAAAATCCAAAAACAATAATTAGGGTGCCTAAATTTTCCTTATTCTTTCTAGATTATAGGAAAATTACCTTTAGGGCTTTTTGAGATCCAAGAGTATTTTATTTTTGGGTCTTAAGCCTTGCTGGACAGTACCCTTTGTTTTTCACATTGTTTGATTTTTAATAAATAATTTACCCATTAGAAAAATTCCAAAAATTCACCAAAAACAGTAAAAAACTTAAAAAACCTAAAAACCAATTTTCTGGAATTTTTGCATTATTTTTGGAGTGTTGTATAAATTGTTGAAGTTCCCTTGTATTTACCTTCTCTCATTTTCTCATCATTTAAAAAATTCTAAAAAAAAAATATAAAAAACAAATAAAAACCATAAAAAAGACTCACTTGGATTTCTGACTACATCGTAGGCCGCAAGGCCAATCTGTGCTCCTTGTGTTCGACCCTGGGAGCTATACCAGGTTAATCCTATAGCAGGACCACTTCTCTGTGTTTCATTGATTTTATCTTCATTTGTGGTTCATTTTCTTGATTGACTCAGCCCAAGTGATTGAGGTCACAACGACCTATTATTTTCTACACCTTTACCTCTGTCATTCGGGCGGTCATCAGAATGGTGCCGTTGCCGGGGAGCACGGCTTTGTAGTCATTTTTCCATATTGTCTCTCTACATTATAACTGTTTTCTGACACTCTCTCTCTCTATTTTCTGTGCGAGGTACTGCGTGGAGAACTTGGAGTACACTTTTTGAGGACCCGCACGGGAGGAAGAGCAGGGAGAAGAAGAAGAAGAATTTCATTTATTTGAGAGAACAATTATTTTTGTAATAATTTAGGATTTTGAACTGTGGACTTGGACATTTTTCGGGGTCTGTTTCGCCAAGTGCCGGTGCACTTGGGGGACCTCACTGCTGTTTTCCGTGTTTTTGATTTCACGTCATAACTTGCTATCTTGATTTGTGCGGATTTGGCCCCTAGACGTAGGAATTTTTGTTGATTGTGACGTAAATTTTTAAGGCCCAACACCTAATAGAATATCTGTTCCTATAGAACGTAATTGGACCTTACTAAAATTCACTGAAAAAGTTAGTTTAATTGGATTTGAGACCACGTGCCGTGAGGAGTCACATACAGCGCTGGCAGGACCCGTTGTGGCGGGCACCGAGTGACTCCCAAGATCGGACTCCGGACTCGATTCGGTTAGCTAACTATTGTTCTTCACGATCAATAAAAGTTGCTTGTCTAAGGCCGATTTCTTCGTGCATCATATAGTTAGTTTATATTCTGTCTTTAATTTTATGCGCGGATCATATTGCATGTAGAGTGCTGGAGTAAGGTACGCATTTTCTATCTCTGCATGCATCATTGTGTTTGACCGTGCATTGGCTTTTTCGACTTCCTCCCCCTGTTTTTGGACTCAAATCAATCAAAGAGGAAATCAAAAAGCTCGTTAGGCGTTATTTTCTGAAAAAAAAAATCCCAAAAAAATAGAAAATCAAAAATTAAAAATGGGACTGCTAATTGAACTTGACCTCTAAAATTAAACGTAACCAATTCCTCATTGTATTGGGAGAGCAACCCCCTCATTGTCTGCGTTTTTAATTGCTCGCGTACACACTAAGGAGTAGTGCCCAAATCCTATTCAAGCCTCTTAAGTGTGTGTACAACTTTCATTGATCACCTTAACTCTAAAATTGAAAAGATAAAGGACCGAATCTCATGGTCTTCACTTTGTGTTGAGTTGGTGAACTGGGGGTTTGCTTTGTGTTTTGTATGTCTTTGGTGTGAGTCGGTTACAATCATCTTCCTTTATCATTAGCAGTCACCTTCTGTCTCTAACCCACCCTCCCTCCCTTCTATCTCTCTCTTCGTTCCTACCTTTTCTTTCTTTCAGTCCCTTCCATCCCCCCTTCAGTTTCCTCTGATCACGATGGGCCACTTTCCATTCCAGCCGAATTTTGCGGCTTCTTCATTTCACGCCCATCACTCACGATCATTCTCTCGAGAGGTCGGAACCCCATCCGACTTCTCATCTTCTCCCTACCCACCCTCCCATTTGGGACGTGCTGTGCGTGACACCCACAGAGACCAGATTGACCAAACACGAGACATGGGTGTTCACATTTGTGAGATGAGAGTGCATCCCATAGACAATCGAATAAGGCAGTTGCGAGCTTTAGACGACTTGTATCCTAGGACAGTGGATGAGTACATAGATCATGAAGTCCAGACCGCTTCTACCTTGAGACCCTTTGTTCTAGATTTAGAGTTAATTGATCTACTGCCTAAGTTTTTTGGGGAAATGCACGAGGAACCTTATTTGCATATTGATGAATTTGAGGATTTTTGTGTATCACGATCATATTTGGATATCACTTCTGAGGACATGATGCTGATTACCTTCCCATTCACACTTCAGAGTAGAGCCAAGACTTGGCACAGACGATTGGGAAGGAAGATTGCTACGTGGGGAGATTTACGATCATTGTTTTTGCAAAAATTTTACCCCCGACTTAGAGCCAAGATGATGCGGTCTTTTATTCGTGATTTTTCAGTTAACCCCCAGAAGCCATTAATAGATACATGGTTGCAGTTACGAGAACTTCTGAGGCGATTTCCAGATCATGGATTTTCGATGACTGACCTTATCCATATCGCCATGAGGGGGAGGACCGCAGAGCAAATATCATATGTCATTACCTCGTGTAGTGGTTCACACCATTGTCCCGACTTGGATTTTGTTGAGACCATCTTGGACACACTTTCTGATCTTGCATATACACCAGATGATTTATTTGGGACAACACATGACGGAGAGATGACAACTGTTGAGTGTGTGACACACCATGCTGATCTTGACATCACACACCGATCAGAGGATATGAATGCTGATTCTTCTCATTTGATGGATGTGTTGCCTATTGTTGTGAGTTCTCAGAGCCGGATATTGGTTGAGGACCAAATGAATTTACAGTCAGATTTTGAGCCAGTCCCGCTCTTTCACATAGAAGATTCTTCGATTCTAGATCTGCTAGGATCCCAAGAGATACATGAGGAGCCCACATTTCAGCCATCCTTAGAGTCTTTCCAGTATCCATACGTAGTTGATACAGTGTCTTGTCTTCAGGAGATCTTCTCATATTCGGAGATACATTTGGATTCATCTCAGCATAGAGAGTTTGATGAGGGACCGAATTTGGATTTTACAGAACTTGATAGTCCCGTATTTGAGCCTTGTGTCCTCCCATTTGATGAGGTCGATATATTTTTGGAGGACATGACATTTGACAGCATTGATCCCCAATTTCCTGATGATTTGGCATTACTCCCCGAGGGTTATCTGCGGGAGGATGCCATGGACCATATAAACTCGGTTTCACTTTCTGGGAGTGCATCCGATCTGTCGGATCACGAGACCGAGTATTTTGATATTTCTGATAATGAGTTTGATGATTCTCTCCTCGACGACCCTCGCGAGGATGACCCGATCTTTGAGGTATTCGATGATTTCACTGATTTGTCTACATTATATGCATCGGATATCAGCCTTTCTAGTGAGGCTCCTGATCATGATCTTCCATACTTATTCGAGACGGTGATTGACGTGGAGGATTCTCTGACCGATCCTTCCTTCTCCACGTTTGATTACTTCGGCTCCATCCTTTCACTCCATATAGACCTTGAGCCGATGATTTCTTTTGTGCTACCGGAGCCCGACTTCATCTGCTCATATCTTGATTCGGTAGTAAACACCCGCCTGACTGATTATCTGGGTGTTATCATTTACTCTGTTGAACTCGTCGTTATTCTCCCGCCGAGACTGCGACGACAGTACGGTATTCGTCTGACAGATGCCGCCCTGAACCTTGACACGGCGTTATCCTAACATTTGCGCCCAGCTAGGGGCGTAAACTCTAGCGCTCGTTGAGAGGCACCTCAACAATGATCACATCTGTATAGATCCATCTGTCCATATCATTCATCCATTCTTTCTCACACCCCATCTTCATCGCATGATTAATCCATACTTAGGGTGCACTTTACCCTAAGTATAGGGGGGTGTCCGACTCGTGATTATTCTTTTGATTCTTTCTGCTCTTGTTTTTGCTGCCTATACTTAGGGATATTTTACCCTAAGTATAGGGGGGGGCAGATTCTGTATCTTCTTCACTCGGCTTTCCCTTCATGTACAGCTTTCTATACTTAGGATTAGTTAATCCTAAGTATAGGGGGAGACCACCGAGTTCCTCTCATTTTATTCATTTATTCGTTCCTGTACTTAGACATTCCTTTTCACTTCCCTTTTACTAAGCACGAGTTATGTCTTCTTCATCGCTCTTGATCACTCTGAGGACATCGTTAGAGCTAAGTATAGGGGGGGTGTGTATATATTTCATATATACTTTAGCCATAACTCGTACTTTGTGTGAGTGTGTTAATAAATAAAATGGCTAAAAATCACAAATTTTTAAAAAATTTTTTTCATGCACATAAACCTCTTTTATTCTTGCACATACATAGCTAGTGTATAAAGTATTTTTGTAAAAATGATTTCAAAAATCTTTTGTGTAAAGCTTGTGTAAATATTTTGTATCAAAATTATGTATATAGTACAAATTTTTTTTCCAAAATGTTTTGAAAATCAAAAGTTTGCAAAAATCTTGTGTAAATGTTTGTAAATATCTTTTTGCATAACTTGCACTTCATGCATCATTCATTCATGATTTCAAAACATTTTTTCAAAAATTTTGCATGATTGTAAAATATTTGTAAATAGCATCTTGTGTACATATATGTATATAGTTTTTCCTGGATGAGAGTTGACATTTAAACTAAGCCTGGAATTAAATTGAGAAATGGAGCTTGAATAAGATCTTAATTCACTTAACTTCAAGAGGAACCTTGTAGGACTTAGGGTTAAGGCTTTTCAGGTCCATAAGGACTTAATTCTTTGAGTCCACTAGGCTATGAGCATATGTCATCTTGATGAGCCTAAGTAGAGCACTTAACAACACACGCATGACTCTCAGAGACAATGGCTTCACTTGCACCTGCACTTTACACATGGCTCTCCATGGATGAGGTGGTGAGGAGGCAGTTTCCTTTGGCTTGGGGTAGCATATGAGGGTAGTACTTCTAGGCGGAACCTCTCTTCTTCTTCTAGTGAAGGAAGTGCGTCTCAACTTGGTCTAGTGGTGATGAAGGCTAAAGACAGAAGCTGTGGGTTGCAATAAAGCTTCAAAAGAGGGATAGTCTACTGGCTCAAGGGGAAATTTCTTATATATGCTGCACCATGTATATATGTTGTACAGAAGTTCTTGAAAAAAAAAATGCAAAAATACAAAAAGAACTCCAAAAAAGTGGTGGGTCGGATTGAAAATTTAATAACCCCACCGGAGTATCAAGCAAAAGCTTATGGTATCCATGTTACATCTCATGAAGCTTGCAGCGGGAGACTTAGCTACACTGGCTAAGCTTCCAAAACTCTATACTTCTACCCCCTCTCTTTGAGCCGGTTGCACTTGAACTTAGAAGGGAATACCCCGCTTCTCGAGGAAAGAGTTGCTAGACTGAGGCATTAGAGTTACCAGGTTGAGGGAGGTTGTGTCTTTGTCACTTCTGAGGTGGGGAGCCACATATCACTTACACCGCAAGGAAAAGATTCATGGTCATTAGAGTTTGTGTATGTAGACTTGTTCTGATCTGGTTTATTGAGGAGTCTTGCCCATAGATTGGTGGAACTTGGAGGCTGTTGAGTTTTAGGCTTAAGTCCAAATAAGGTTCCGACACATTAATAATCCAAAGATCTGATCGAGCTCCATATTTCAATTTAATGAAGGCAAATTTAATAAGTCAACCTTGATCCATGTACATCCTCTTTTTCTTTTTCTTTTTCTGTCTTTTTCACTTCTTTTTCAAATAAGTGTTTGCTAAGGGACTAGCAAAGTTAAGCATAGGGGGGTGATGAATACCCATTCATCACTCTTTATTCTTCTATTTTAGCTACAAAAACCTTTGCAAATACATGTAGATATGTGTAAATACAAATAATTACCAAAAGCATGCATTGTGTAAAAACCTATAATTAGCATGTTTTTGTGCACAAAATAAAAGAATAAAGAGCAAAAAAAGTAAAAGAGGGAAATATTTAGAATAAATATTGAGCAACCTAACCCAAGGGAGGGCTCAGCATGGGCCTGACCGCATAAAAGCCAAGTAGAGGGAGATAGGAGCTCATATGTATATATTTGTAAATAAATAAAACCTTATATTTTCCTCACCCAAAAAGATGTTTGTCCATATTGTGTGTATAATTTAGAAACTATTAAAAAAAAACAAAATAAAAAGATAAAAATCAAAAATTCAAAAATACTCTTCCTTCACCATGTGTATTAACCATCATCTTGTATTTATTTAACCTTGTAAATAAATTCAATTATTTTCTAGACTTTTTGTAAATATTCTATGGCATATTTTGTAAATATATAAAATAACAAGAAACAAAACAAAAATCAAATAAAAATTACAAAAATTGAAAATACAAAAATACATTGTATAAATACCATGTATATAAATGTATAGAACTATTTATTTCACCCTTGTATATAAGTGATAAAAATAAAATAAAAATATTCTTTTATTCCATATTTTATCTTGTAAATAAATAAAATACAAAATGAGCATAAAAATACATAAAAATAACAAATAAAAAAAATCAAAAATAAAAATCCATGTAGTGTACATATACCTATATATATAGCTACCCTATTTTTATTTCCAAAAATTAATTAAAAATCACCAAAAAATAGAAAAAAATAAAAGAAAAATATTTCATGTTTTGAGTTTTATTTAATTCGACCTATTTCTGCCTTAAAATAAATAAACAAAATTCTGGCACACGTGGCCGCTCCTGATTGGTCCACGGGGGATTGTTGACCCCGGTCAACTCCCCCGCGACCTCCTTCCTTTTCTGGAATACGTGCGCCGCCCCGCCTTCTCCGAATTTCCCACGCTTCTCCAGGCTGTCTCCCACGCAAATCTCACGCCCGGATTCTTCGCCGTTCATCCCTCTCCCTCGCCGGATCTTCCGCCATCAAATCCACGCCTTCCTTAGCCGTCCACCCTCAACCCTAGTCGACGCTGTCACCATATATATTCTTCCCTCCGCCGCCTCCGCGCCCCATCTTTGGACCATCTCCTTCTTCCCAGTGACCTCCATTGGCACCGCAAGAGTGACAGCGAGCGTTTGCCTTTGTTGCAGTGAGGTGAGGAGGCGTATCCTTTGATCCGGCGTACTTCGCCGTCCTTGCTCCGCCGCCGGCGTTGAGCATCGAGCTTCAGGCCTTGACGCCCTTCGAAGCTACGACCCGGAGTTAGCCACGCTCCAGCACAGTCTACTGCAGCCACCAGGTAGCCGATTCGACCTTCCATTTAGCGTAATTTTCGATTTCGCCCAATTCATATCTCCGACGCATTTCTCCGATTCCGACCATCTCGCGCTACATCCCGACCATCCGACCCGATCATCATCTCCGCCGTATCCGCACGCACCTTCTACGCACTTTCACTCAACCCAGATCGCACAGGATCTGGGAGTCGAGCTCCACCGTCTTCGCCTCGCCGGAGCTCCTCCGCCCCACCGCACCGTTCACCTTCACCCCGTCTTCTTGGGTCGAGGCATTTTGCCCTCGACCCGCGAAGCTTCTTGTCCACTTTGCAGGTCCGAAGGAGGTGTCTGAGCCTCCAGTCCATTCAAG
Organism: Ottelia alismoides; assembly: GCA_037367405.1. Classification (NCBI taxonomy): domain Eukaryota; kingdom Viridiplantae; phylum Streptophyta; class Magnoliopsida; order Alismatales; family Hydrocharitaceae; genus Ottelia; species Ottelia alismoides. The sequence continues at coordinate 204,797 of JAZKJV010008362.1, read as the reverse complement.
ACCAGAGCTTCGCTCCGCCAGCCTCGCCGGAGCTCCTCCAGGGCTCGGCTGGGCCATCAGCCATCACCATCAGCTGCGGGAAGCCACCAGGAACGAGTTCAGATCATTTGCAGCAGCTGAGGAGGACCGGAGTCCACGCACGAGGCCGGCGAAGTTCGCCGGCCATCAGTTCTTTCTCCATCTTCCAGAGCCGTCCGATGGAGCCCTCGCTCCAGTTCTGATCCCAGCCGTCGATCTGTAGAGGAGCAGCAGCCGTTGATCCATCTGAGGATCTCATCTGGACCGTCGCACCCGAGGAGAGAGGCGCAGGAGCCCAGCACCGCTTGATCTTCCACGTGGCCTCCCTCGGACCGTCGATCGAGCCCAAGAGCCGAAGAAGTAAAGCGCCACCCGTTCCTAGCCGTCAGATCACCCACGTGGCGCACATCCGACCGTCGGCTAATAAAGGGGTAAATATCGTAGGGCCCCCTCGTAGTTTGTTAATTTCGTTTTAGTCCTATAACTTTTAATTCAAGTTGTTTATTTTCTGGGATATTTGCATCAAGGACCTCGTACGTATTTTTATTTGCATTTATACCCCTGCCAGTAGAGAGCCACGTGCTTCGTCACGTGTTTTGTTGGGTTATTTGCATGAGACCCCTTGTAGTTCTGGATGTTATTCATTGAATAAAAAGTTTTGTTTATTTGCATATATACCCCTGTGAGCATTGATTATGCGCATGTGCGAATTATTTTGGGATATTTGCATATAAGCCCCTGGACTTTTGATACGAGTTATCAATAGGTCCTTGGAACTTATTTTTATTACATTTAGGTCCTTGAGTGCCCCAGGCACGTGCTTGGCACGTGACTTCTTGGGTATTTTGCACCAGGACCCCAGAACTTTTGGGTATTTGCACATAGGTCCCTGTGCACAGTGCCCCACCTTTATTTTTGAATAAAATATCAAACGACCTCCAAATCCAATGAAATTTTGATACATGGCTCCTGCCATGGTGTAGGAATTTCTATGATTTTTGAGGACATTTTTGATTTCATTTATTATTTTTAAAAATTCAAAAACCCCTATTTTTGCTACTGTTTGACTTTAAAAATACCAAAAAAATCTAAAAACTCCACCAAAAATTCTAAAAAAATTAGGTATTGCTTCTTGCTTGTTGATTGATTTTCTAGCCAATTTTGGCTACTTTTCATCACTTAAAAACCCTAAAAATTGAAAAATCCTTAAAAACTCATAAAAATTGTAATAAATAAATTAAAAATCCAAAAACAATAATTAGGGTGCCTAAATTTTCCTTATTCTTTCTAGATTATAGGAAAATTACCTTTAGGGCTTTTTGAGATCCAAGAGTATTTTATTTTTGGGTCTTAAGCCTTGCTGGACAGTACCCTTTGTTTTTCACATTGTTTGATTTTTAATAAATAATTTACCCATTAGAAAAATTCCAAAAATTCACCAAAAACAGTAAAAAACTTAAAAAACCTAAAAACCAATTTTCTGGAATTTTTGCATTATTTTTGGAGTGTTGTATAAATTGTTGAAGTTCCCTTGTATTTACCTTCTCTCATTTTCTCATCATTTAAAAAATTCTAAAAAAAAATATAAAAAACAAATAAAAACCATAAAAAAGACTCACTTGGATTTCTGACTACATCGTAGGCCGCAAGGCCAATCTGTGCTCCTTGTGTTCGACCCTGGGAGCTATACCAGGTTAATCCTATAGCAGGACCACTTCTCTGTGTTTCATTGATTTTATCTTCATTTGTGGTTCATTTTCTTGATTGACTCAGCCCAAGTGATTGAGGTCACAACGACCTATTATTTTCTACACCTTTACCTCTGTCATTCGGGCGGTCATCATGCAACAATCAATTGATGTTGCAAGGTTTCGTATCTCCAATGAATGCAACCTCGGACATTTAGATCTCCAAGCATTGATACTCAAAGGATGACAGTTCGTGCAGATGGAACCTTTAGATCTAAGTGGAAACTTCGATGCAAAACTAATTCATGTGCGGTGGAAAACGGCAGTGCTGTTCGGATTTTATAAGGATGATGTTCGCCTCTTGATTTGCAGGTGATGCTGTTGCGTGAAAGGTTGTTGCTCTCGGTGATTTCCTAAATGGATTAGATATTGTTTCCCTTCGATGGAGCTTCAGGTGATTGATGATGCGATTCACGGTGAAGAGTTCCTAATGTTACCTGGGATTTGATTCTCCATGATGAAGTGATGATCATGCACAGTCGGTGATGGTTCTCGAGAGCAGTGAAAAGCGGTGCTCGAGCGTGCTACAGAAGGTGTTACAGATTTCGGAGTAGATGTTTGGCATTCTTTGATGAAGCACTGCAAATAAAACTACAACTCGAGGATCCTCGACCGGATGTCAGAGGTCAATGAATGGGATCAAAAGTGCAGGGGGCAATGATGAATCGTGATTGATTGTTAATGATTTAGATAAGATTGAAGGAGTGACGACAGGAATATGAAATGGAGATGGAGATTGGATTACAGGTGTGCTTGTCGATTTTGAATTAAAATAGAGGAGAAAGGAGAGATCTGAGGAGAGAAGAGGGTGGAGGGGTGAAGAAGAGAATAGATGAAGAGGAAGGAAAGGGGAATAATAGAGAACAAGGAAACTAATATAGAGATGTAGGTGGATGATGCGCCTGGGGGTGGAGCTCGATGGTGCTCTGTGGATACTTGCCTCGACTCACGGCAGAAGGAGGAAGTTAGCATGACGGAGCTCCACGCTGCAACACCGTCAATGAACACGCTGGAACTCCCTCGCTCGATCTCGCTTCAATGGTGGCGGAGGAGCTCCTGTCACAAGCACCCTCACTCTCTCGGATCTCATTGGTGGAGGAAATTGAAGAATGGCAGATGGAACTTGGCTATGGAGGTTAGGGCTTATTTATAGGAGAGGAGTGAGGACACCGCCCGTGGGAGACGGCATCGCGAGGGCGTTGGGACAACGGCTGGCCAATGGCCGGCCGTTGAGGCTATTGGACGAACAGAGAAGGAGGAACAAGTTGGCGTGGAGGTGTGACATGCGCAGAGGAGAAATCCATCGGAGAAGAAGAAAGGGAAAGTTGGAGAGAGAAATACATAATAAATAATAAATTAATTAAAATAATTAATTTGTATAAATATTAATTAAATTAATATTAAAAATTGGATTAATTTATTAGTTAAATAATAATTAAATAAATAATTAACTTGTTAAATTAGTAATTAACTCATTAAGTTATTAACTATATGTACAATTATTTCATTAAATACATTAATATGAATTATTAGTTACTAAATAAATTAATTAATATATTTATAAATGAAATAAAGAAATTATTTTTTACTAAAATTTTATAATGGACTAATAATATAAATTATGGTATACTGTACAATATACCAATACGATCCCAAAAACTGTATTTTTCGTATTAACTCCAATTTTAGCGAAACTAGTGTCATTTTGTAGATAATTTAATAACATAAATTTTAAACTGAGTTTGTTGAATTCGGAGTTCATACGCTCGAGTTATGAGGTCTGGAAAATTTAGGTGGTGGCTTCGAGGCTTCAGATTTTATTGGTATTTCAACTTAGTTATATTTTTATATTTTTATATACATTTTTAGAAGATTCTAGGAAAATAAATTAAGATAAGTAGGTTTACGGTTAATTGATTAAAAATCCGGGAAGTTTCTACATGTAGTACATATAGTCAACGGGTCCCAAACGCCAAAACTCACCGATTTTATTCGAATATTTTTTTATATTTAGCATTAAGTATAAAACGGATTCTAAAAGTGAGTTTGGTCCATTTGGAATTTATATAAATAGTTATGAACCTTAGAAGTCAGCTTGTGTGGCTTTTACGCTTTATTGCGGTTAATTATTTTTATGTCAAAATATTTTTCTGATATTTTTATAAAATAATATATATTTTTATGGTCAACTTTTATAAAAGAAGTATTTTGGTTTGGGATTGTCTTGATGGTAAATAAAATAGGTGAACTATTTACATGGTGTAAAATGGGTAATTTATATTTTGGGTCTTTATTTTCTTTATATTTTTATAGGTTTAGACCTTTACTTATTTATTTTATCGACTCTGTCAATATTGAACTGGTCTTGGGGTTAGAATCAGTCTGTATATATTTTATATGTCCAACCTTCTTTTCTTTTATTTTCCTTTTTTTTATTCTTTTATTTTGGATAAAATAAGTGTTAAATATATAGTATTAATATTTGTTATTAGTATGATAATTAGTTGGGATTAGTGGATATTAAATGTATTTTACCAAGGATTTTAGCCAAAATGAAAGAATAAAGGTGATGAATCACAAATTCATAAGAAGACATGAGCTCACTGATAAGGTATTGGGATCGATCAAATTCCATGCATGGTCGTCGTGTTTTGGAAGCATGACAAGAATTTGAAAGTATGATATATGTTTCTGAAAAGCATGTGATCGATACTAAATACCAGTGACCAAGAATGGAAACTTGATGATGAAACCTTAAAGATGACAGTGTAAATTGAACTATATCTTCGGATTTATCATAGGTCTTCCAGTATGCAGGATGTACATGTATTAGATATACCTGAGGGTGATGTGATCATAAACGATTGTATAACCATGACACTTCTATTCTGAGGGAGTGATGAAATAGGTCTGGATTTTAGTGACTCCTCTTAGTAGAGAAGTAATCTGATCTAGGTCCAAGTGTTGGACATTGATCTGAATGAGATTCAAATGCAATGAGAAGATTAGATTTAAGGGTCTTGATTAAATCAAGAATATATGAGAGGTCCATGAGATATGGATTTGAGATGTGATCTCAATATCCGAGTCATTATACATGGAACAACACAGTCGCCATATCCTTATCTCCAAGTATCTGCGGAGAAAGTGCATTATTCTTGAAAGTGTTCAAGAATAATTCTGAAGTTCAACTATATCTAAGCATTGAGAAGTGGATAATTAAATGTGATTTAATTATCATAAATAATGTGAATTTGATTTAAATTATTTGAATTCATAAGATTGATAATCCAATATAATTAAATATGATTTGATTATTGTGGATATGAATAATGTGGATAGCCTTATCCAATTATTTATGTATATTATAAATGAGATTTATAATATATTTGAGAGAGACCATTGTGATTTATATTTGTCGATTAATTATTTATGTGAATTGGAATCAAATTGGATGGTTAATTAAAAATATAATATACATTTTTGTATTGGGATGTGAATGTGATTCACATATTTTCAATGACATGATTGCAATATTCACAAGATAATTATGGACTATTTTTTGTGAAATTATTTATAATAAGAGTTGTTGTAAATTTTGGAGATATCATGAGATAATGAGATCTCATGAGAAATTGAGGAGATGGACTCATTCCACCCAATAAGGGTGGACAGACACTAATCTCCACTCGGAGAAGGATGGGCGTTCCCTCTTTTTAGAGGATGAGATTAGTCTCCTCATTATCCCGAGACTAGACAAATGTTTTGAATTTGAAATTAATTATATTTATTTATCAATATAAATTTATTTAAATTAAATCAATTGTTGTTGTGTTTTTATAATAACATCATGACCATTGAAAGAAATACAAATCAGTCTCACTCATTAATTGTGTGTTGTCCATAGATTGGGATCCATAGACTCCTAAAATCCTATATAAGAAGAGGCACCCCTTGCTCTTCTAGTGACATGATTACGATGTCTCTCTCTTTCTCATTCATTCTCACGCCAACTCTTTCTCTCTCTCTCTCTCTCTCTATATATATATATATATATATATATAGGGAGCTGGGAGCCTACACCCAGGGGTGTAGATAATTACCTACAACTGATCTTTTTTTCATTATTTTCGGATTTTTTGAAGGGATTCTTAGGGAGATTTTTCTTAATATATTGAGGGTAATATGTGTTTCAAGTTTCATGCAAAACAAACATTCCTAACACGTTCATCTAGAATGGGTCAATTTCAGCAATTCTGAGACCGTTAAAATTTGGTAGTCTTGATGGAGATGATAAAAGTCTTGAATTAAGTTGATTTTGGAATGACATCATGGGATATATAATGATCTAATTCCTCAAAAGTTTCATTTCAAAAAACCCAAAAATTATTGAAAAAAGAGCCGGGTGTAAGTAGGTAACTACACCCATGGGTGTAGGATCCCTTTTCTCACACACATATATATATATAGACACACACACTTCATCATCGCTTTGCCATTGTGTTGTTGCCTCGACGACTCTTAGATCTCCGTCTTCTTTGGTGTGTCTCGCTTGTGAAGAAGGTTTTTGATCTCATGAGACGAGATCAGGAGATCCATTGCTTCAATCACCAACTTGGATTGTTAGAAGCACGCGACTCATCCCCACGCTCGCAAGCATCTCCTCCGACAGATCGGACTTGAGACATGAGGTCTCTTCTCTTAGAGGCTCGATCGCAACCATACTACAAGAGGTATTCTTGTAGGTGTTATGTGGTTATATGAAACGGTCCTAGAATTGTTCTTGGATCATGTGATTTCGTCATAGAAAAGCTTTAATTTCTGTTGCACCGGAGGACTAGTGCGGCTAGTCGCTCTCGATCGTATATGATACGATCAACATGCCTCCGTGATGTGCGTGAGGATTCTTCCATAATCCTTTACACGTGCTCTTATTTAGAGCACGAAAGAGAGAGGGAGAAGAAAGAATATTATAGATAATGCAACAACGTTTGAAGGTAGCAGAGTTATGGTGATATTTGTCCTCTCTATTAGTCTCTATTATTTGGTGATTTGTATCGTCATATAGAGGGTCGACTTTATGTATACACCTCACAAAATATCCATTTGATTATATTACTTGATTTTGGATGACGGTCAATCTCAAGGTTTTTTAACCGCAAAACGGGAGCTTCCCATGTTAAAAATTATGTGTGCATCTGTGATTTATTTTTCTTTGATTGGATTTTATCTGTGTTGTAGGTAATATATCATGTAAGAATGGCTTATCAAGTTTATTTCTTCAATTCGATTTGTACAGGGAACTACTACTCAACAGGGATCGCCCTTTAAACAAAAATTGGACGATCAAGAAAGAAAAATCTTATCGTATGTTGATTTTTACACTTTTACAAGAGTTGTTCATTTTCAAAATTCCGTATGTTGATTTTTATGTAACTGGTTTCTCTTCAACAACTAAGATTGCTTTGCATTTGAACTCAACGAGCATGATCCACTTATGCACTTTCTGGTAATTTTGTTCCCAGACATGAATTTTACATACAATTTGTTCTTATCGTCATGTTTTGTTAAACTCTTATACAGGTGACAAATAGCTATTGTAACTAAAAGCATCTTTAATCAACATATTCATGATGATCGATTCCTTAAGGAGACGACTTGTTGACCACATCTTATTTATAACTATTTTCCCCATTTAATGAAGAAATTGTCAAGAATAGTTTTCAGCAATGACCTGTAAAATGCCAGTAATATTACGGTGCAAGGCAAAAGATTCCTGAGTTGGCATTACCTGAGGACCTCGTGGCCGACGGCAATGGCCGAGACGGTCGACGACGCTTGCATAAAAGCAGATACATTAGCAGCAACCCAACCGGCAGCCGCGTCCCTGCTGCTGGCCAGTGAGGCGATGCGGCTGTTTGGTATCTCGATCATTATGGAGATATTGGTCCCGGCCAGCTCCCGGATGAGCGGGGCGTGGACATCGAGAAGCCGGATCTTCGAGATGGTGGTCATTCGGAGAAGCCTAGCCGTGGCATTCGGCTGCGGGGGGTTGTCGTAGTGCTCGCCGTAGTTAACCCCTATGAAGGGCTGTGCCACTGCAGAGAACACAACAGGCGGAGGAGGAGGTGCCTTGAGAATTAATGGTCTTCGTTCTACATACGTGTTTAGTTCTGGAATTAAAACTCACGCGCCAATTGGAGGAGAGATGCAGAGAATGGTGGCAGCGCGCGGCTGCGACAGAGAGACCATGGTTGTGCAATAGGTGCGCGGGATCATCGGCAACTAATTATCGTTGACAACGAGGAGAGGTCGATCATTTCCGACGTTCCCTCCCGTTTGAGCTGTCATCTGAGAGGCACGTCTGAGATATATAAACTAATGCTGACTTGGGAAGAAGATGGAATATATCTGTCACCTCCTGAGTTCATCAACGATGAATAACCTAAACCTTAAAGAAGGAATTACTGTAAGATCGGAATCTTAGTTTCCATGTGACAGTGTAATGTGAAACTATTGAGTTCTCACTTTCCTATTGTTAAAAAGCCCTGAATTACACACTCAAATTCAATCACTTGGGATCCTCCGGTGTATAAGATTTATTTATTTATTGTTATTTAGATTTCAGAATCCAACCTTAAGATTGAATCTTAAACTAATGCTTTGTATATCTTCTACAATTCTCTCAAATTCAAGATTATTTGCTATTTTATTTTAAAGATCAGATTTGATCAATATCTAAGCAATTAACATAAATTCCATTTAGAAAAGATCATTACCTTTAACCACTAATATAAAATAGCAAAAAAAATCGGATTCAAGCGAACAATGCAGGACATGTAGAGCATTAATTGAAGATTCAATCTATGAAGTCGGATTTTGAAAGCGAAATTGCAAAACAAAATAAAGATTACATCAAGTTTGACGATAACCCTTCTAAGATTAGATGCGCCAAGCAATGGAGTTTTGTAGGGTGTGTCCCCATAATGGGGGAGAAGCTCACAAGCTAATGTGCTTCTTGATGGTGGTGAAGTAGCTCTGCCATTCAGATTTATAAGGGCGGGTTGGCGCTTTAAGGTGCAAAGAGTGGAGCCATGACTGTAGATAGAACCTCTTGTGCATGGATGGGTTTTACAATGAAGATAGGCGTTCTTTTCCATTCGGATCTAAGGGCAGGTGATCGTGGTCCGTGAGGAGGACAATGGCTAGAGAAACGGAGGATTTGAGCGTTCAGCAGTACTTGATCATTGGTGGATGCAGGTTCTTTACACTTCCCAACATGGAGCGGTACTTGCGATATGCATGATGTACGATGTACGCATCCGTATGCAACTAAGACAGAGCAGATGTCAAGCCTGCAACAATCTTCAAATAAAATACCTCATGACCTCCTAAATGGGAAGGGAGGCCTCCATTGGGCATATATTCATGGATGAGCTACAATTAACATCATCAACATCGTTGTTGTCACACTTCAAAACTCCTTCATAAACAACACCAATGTTTTTGAAATCGAACCGAACACCGAACCAGAAACCTTACTGAAATAGTCAGATCGGGTTGACTCATGTAATGAAATTAGTTCAATCGGATTATGACATCATCATTGTTTAAAACTGGATTAAACCGGACCGGTGAGAAAAAGGTGATTGAACCAAATAATCAAACTAAAATGAAATAATGAATAGGGATTTTTACACCCACAACCCCGGGTAGTTTCGTAATTACCCCAGATACCCTCAATAACCATGAATTACACCCAGAACCCCGAATAATGTTTAACCCTTACATCACATAATCTTATGCCAACTTCCGTCAATTTACGTCGTTAACTTTGACAGATTCCATCTATTTAGATAATTTTACCCCTCCAACAAAATCACATTCCCAAAAAGTACCCCAATCGCTTGCAACCTCCACCGCCTGCAATCTCGATGCCCCCCCTTCCCTCCCGGAGCAACTGCCTCCATCGCTTTCCCGTTCGCATCCGTTTCATGCAATCCCCTGCCACCATCGCCTACAACACCCAGCGTCTTTTTTCATTTGGTTTAATTTAATCCATTGGATCCATACTTGGTTACATAAACTCGACGGTATGGTTGGGTTAATAGTTGAAACTAACGGAGGGTTATGTATGTGGGACGGAATAACTATTCAGGGTGGCTCATGTAATTCGTGATTATTGAAGGTATTTGGGGTAACTACGAAAGTACTCCGGGTTATGGGTGTAAATATCCCTAATATATATATATATATATATATATATAGGGAAAAAAGAGTTTACATCGGATGATGTAGGTAATTTTTTTAATTTTTTTTTTTGAAAGGAAATCTTGGGAGATTTTCATCACAATATACTATCATTGTGTCATTCCAAATTCAACTTAAATTTGACACTTCTATCCCGTCCATCTAGATAGTCAAATTTTAACGATTTTAAAATTCTTGAAGTTAACCCCTTTCAGATGGACATGTTAGAAATGTTTTTGCCCCATGAAATTTGAATCACATAGTACACTCAATATATTAGGTGAATCCCACTAAAGTTTCATTCAAGAAAAATAAAAACATAACGAAAAAATAGCCTGATGTAGGTAAGGTACCTACATCAACCAATGTAGGCTCCTTAGTCCCTATATAATATACGCTTAAATATACTTAAAATATAAATAACATACATAGACAGTGTATATATTTCACACTATACATAAAATATTTTCTCATATGTGCCATCAAATTTCATACCGATCATATATATATATATATATATATATATATATATATATATATATATATAGGGCTTATCCACTGCGCACAGGGCTCATTAGCGTTTCAATGAGCACTCATTTTAGGCCTTACACGTGTATTAACAATAACTATATTTCTAATTATAGGCTACGACGTGTTTAAAAAAAATCCTATATTTCCTATTATACAACGTCCTTAAAAATTGGAAGACGGTTTTGGAAAGAATCAATTCAAATAAATGATTTCACGCGGATGATTAAGGATCCAAACGCTATTACTGATCATAACTTACTGACCATGACTTACTGACCATAACTTTGTTATTACTGATCTCATAGTAGCTATTACTGACCATTAGTTATGGTTTTACTGACATCACAACAAGCACTTACTTGAGCAATGCCCATGACTTACTGACGATAACTTTGTTATTACTGATCTCATAGTAGCTATTACTGACCATTGGATATGCCCATGACTTACTTGAGCAATGCCCATGACTTACTGACCATAACTTTGTTATTACTGATCTCATAATAGCTATTACTGACCATTGGTTATGTAAATTACTGACCGTTGTTTGGATATTACTGATCTCACAACAACCATTTACGTGAGTATTGTGTCGAAATTACTGAGTTCTATTCAAAGTAGTAATACATATAGAAATTACTGACCATTGGTTATGATTTTACTGACATCACAACAAGCACTTACTTGTCCATTGTGTATATATTACTGAATTCTGCAACATATACAATGAATATAAATTACTGACCGTTGTTTTGGATGTTACTGATCTTGCAACAATCATTTACTTGACTATTCTATATATATTACTGACATGAGCATTTGGATCTCGATTTTCTGTAAGAAATCATCTATTCGATTGTTTTCTTTCCAAAACGATCTTCCTATTTTATAGGACGAGATATAATTGGAATAACACTTACTGTTAAATCGCTTTGCATATTTATCTCCTTCCAAAAACAACATCCTTCGAAATAGGTAACCACTCAAATGGGAATACACGTGTATGGCCAAGAAATGGTGCGTACCGAAACTCAAATGGGCCCTGTGCGCATTGGATAATTTCCCTATATATATATATATATATATATATATATATTATTTAGACTAGTTGCTTTATAAATATTAATTTAATTATATTTAAAATCCATTACAAGCTAAAGGTTATGTTAAAGTAGTTAGTTAGGAGCTTGAAATTGGTAAGTAAAGGTCATGTATTCAACTCCAACTACCAATGTTATTTTTAAATAAATTAAAAACTAACCGGTTAAACCTGGTTTAAAATAATAGGTTTAACCGGGGGGTTGCTTAAAATATGAAAGTTGAACCCAACCGGCAAGAACCGGTTAACCAGTCCGGTCCAGGCCCAGTTCACTGATCAGACCGATTGAACTAGCCAATCCGGTCCGATTTCAAAAACACTAGACAACACACTACAAGAAATTGTAGATAATGTGAGCACGAATGTAGTCCTATTATGCTCTTATTATAGTCGTAATGTAGTTGTAATAGGCATATGTGACTACAAGTAGTTGAAAATGTTGTAGTCGCACCCGTGGAGCCTAAAAATCAATTACGACCACATTGTGGTCGTATTTTCTGATACCGGAACAAAAAAGATTAACTGATTCAGTTTTGTGCCTCCCTTGCGATTTCATATACCAGTCAAAGTACATAAAAATTATGCATGTATAATAATACATTAATTCTATATATTCTGCATTCACAATCAAGAATTGCAATTATATATATATATATATGAAAAACACCACCCGATCACTTATTTATTCCTCAAAAAGAGACGGAAGTAATTGATTTCGCAGTCGTTGTATCGATCAGGTGAGTTCTATCAGAAAAGATTAAATTTTTGATTTAATCTTCTTTTTTATTTAGACTCCTAAACTTAAGTATATAACGGTTAAGCACAGGAGTGTCGAACTCAGGGAGGCAAACTTTCAATAACTAAGGTTAAACTATAGACAAGCTAAGGTAAAAGGTTTCCAAATTTTTATTTTGTTTTAAGAGAATTTTCTGAATTTTCATTTAATTTTTAAAGAAATTTTATATTGTTTTTGTGAATTTTATGATTTTTATTATTTTCGAAAATATTTTACAATTCTTATTTGTTTTATTTTTATTTTAATTTTTTATATATTTTATTTTATTATTTTTTATGCATTTTAAAGGGTTTTTAGGATGTTTATGGATTTCTGTTAATTTTTATTGTGAGAAAATTGAGTTTGTATTAAAAATTGTGATGTATTTTGGATTTTTAAATTTGAAAATAGGGATAAAATACATTTATTTATTTTTGTCTAAGAGTAGATGAAATTATCTTTAAAACAATAGGTTGTGCGCTTTTAGGGGATTTTTATTTATTTAGTTGCGAATTTACAAAGTTTTTGTGTATTTTCTAATTTTTATTGATTTTAATATTTATTTTTATTTTTATTTTATTTTTGGGTTAAAATGTAAAATATAGTAATATATGCTATGGGTAATTTTTATAGGATTTTTAAAAACATTTTTTCCATTTTTTTTATGTGTTTTCAATGTTTGTTATATTCTGTATTTTTTAATTATTTATTGAAAATAGAAAACATTTTTATTTTGCAAAACTTATTTATACTATATATAGTACAATACTAGGTATTTATATGTATTATTTTTTTTTTATTTTTTGGTATTTTATTATTATATAGGTATTATAGAACTATAGTCTAGTATGTACAAGTGAGATATATATGTAATTAACTGAAACTATGGGGGTATATTCGTAAAAGGTAGAAACTAAAGGTTTTTTTGTGTAATTCACCAGGAGGACACGTGATCTGCATGTGTTAATTTATTAAGCAAGACTTGTATGAAAATACTAGAATATTGAGGATAAATCTCTAATTCGCCCAAAAATTAATTGAGTTGTGCACGCGCAATGCGTGTGCCTCACTTGAGTGGTGGGGTGGCAGGTTTGACGCGAGGTCGCCGCGTGTCTTGATCAACTTCATCCGATTAAAGATGATCTTGTGGTTTCTAGCGAATATGAAATTAATTGCTTCGTAGATGCTTCATCCTAAGAAGAAGATCTATAAGATGAATGTTCAGGTCGGGAACTCCATGTGCCATGGTTCGATTCGATGAAGTATGATGCTCGTTCAATTTTAATGAGTGCTACAGATTCTCCTTAGTGTGTTGTTGACTAGCATCTCTGGCCGATGGCAAAATGAAGGTGATCCCCGTGTGCGACGGACTGTAGATGCAGAGGCAGTGATGCTCCATGACACTTGGTCAGCGATTCTGATCTTCGTGCAATGGACCAATGGTTCGTGGTTATCTAGAGGAATCTCGAGTATATGAAGCGTCGGAGATTTGCTTCTCGATGATGAAGTGATGAACTTGCATAGCTCGGTGATGTATCTCGAGAGCAGTGAAAAGCGACACTCGAGCGTGCTACAGAAGGTGTTACATATTTCGGAGTAGATGCAGACGTTTTTCGATGAAGCACCTGCAAATAAAACTACAACTCGAGGATCCTCGACCGAATGTTAGAGGTCAATGAATGGGATAAAAATGCAGAAGGCAATGATGAATCGGAATTGATTGTTAATGATTTAGATGAGATTGAAGGAGAAACGACGGGAATCTTGACAACAGGAAGGCAGAAGATGAAATGTGGATGACAGACTTAGTGTCTCCTAGGAACGAGGAACTCGGAGGAGTTCCGCAAATGATTGCCTCCTGATGAATACCCATTCATCACTCTTTATTCTTATATTTTAGCTACAAAAACCTTTGCAAATACATGTATATATGTGTAAATAGAAATAATTATCAAAAGCATGCAATGTGTAAAAACCTATAATTAGCATGTTTTTGTGCAAAAATAAAAGAATAAAGATTAAAAAGAAAAAGAGGGAAATATTTAGAATAAATATTGAGCAACCTAACCCAAGGGAGGGCTCAGCATGGGCCTGACCCAATAAAAGCCAAAGTAGAGGGAGATAGGGGCTCATGTGTGTACATATTTATGTAAATAAATAAAAATATTTTCCTCAACAAAAATAGCTTAAATTATGCTTGTAAATACTTGTATATATCTATAAGTATAAAAACAAAAAAAAATCAAAAAGACCAAAAATACCACCTTCACCATGTATATAAACCACTCTTATATATTTATTTAGTCTTGTAAATAAATAAAATTAAATTTTCTAATTTTTGTAAATAATCTATATTCTATAATAAAATAAAAATAATTAAAATCAAAACAAAATAAAAATAGTAAAATTAAAAATACAAAAATATATTGCACATATACCATGTATATAGATGTACATATATATTTATTTTACCTATGTATATAAATAATAAAAATATCTTTTTATTCCTTATTTTATAATGAAAATAAATAAAATATAAAATGAGGATAAAATGGTATAAAAATAATAATTAAAAAAATCAAAAATTAAAAACCCTAATTGTGTACATATACCTATATAGTACATACTATGTATATACCTTATTTTTATTTCCAAAAATTAATTAAAAATCACTAAAAATTAGAAAAAAAAATAAAAGAAAAATATTTCATGTTTTAAGTTTTTGCTGAATCGGGCCCTAGCTACCCTTAATTTTCATTTCAAAATTCAGCCACGTGGCCCATTCCTATTGGGTCTTGGGGATGTTGACCGCCCGGTCAACTACCCCCCCCCCCCAGGACCACCTCCCGCGGATCTGAGCTCTGGACCCGATTTCTCAGACTTTTACCCGCTCGACCCGATCGCCATTCCACTAAACCCCGGATCCGAATCCTTAATCTCTCATCCGACATCCTCGCTGGAGCCGCATCCTCGGGATCCGCGCGCTCCAGAGCTTGCCCGGACCTCTCTTAGCCGGACCCCTAGCCATATTTAGCTCGAGCTCCGCCACCCTATTGCACGATCTTTGGCCATTTGCTTCCTCCTCCTGTGAGCTCCAGAGAGTGCGTGAGGTGATAGCTCGCGTCTGAGCCTGTTGTAGCGAGGAGAGGAGGCGATTCCATCGATCCGGCGAGCACAGCCACCGTAGCTCCGCCACCAGCGTGAGCTCCGAGCCTCGGAGGGAGACGATCCTTGAGGCGACGACCAGGAGCTTCAGTAGCTCCTCCCCAGTCTCTCCGACCACCCACGTAGCCCCTTAGGCTTTCCTTTTTCGTCGATTTCCATTTACGCCCAAATCGTGTCGCCGCCGTATATCTTCGATTCCGACCACTCCATTACCCCTTTCGATCATCGGAGTCGACCATCGCATTCGCCTCCTTCCGACGCACCTTCTGCACCCCTCCGCTCAACCCAGCTCGCACAGGAGCTGGGGACCGAGCTCCTCCGTCCACCACCTTCGCCGGAGCTCGCCATTCCGACCCACCGTTCACCGTCGCTATGCCTAACCGGGTCGAGGCAATCTGCCCTCGACCCGCGAGTCTCCTGAGCTATTTTGCAGGTGCTACCAAGCCCAGATGAGGGCTTTGGTCATTCAGGCCAGGAGGCCCAGCTCCGCCGACCTCGTCCGAGCTTCTCGGAGCTCGGCTCGATCATCGGAGCCTACCGGCAGACGCGGGAGCCCTCCACGATTCTTCTCCGACCTTCAGAGTGCTCCCAGGAGGTCAGCTGCGCTCGCACGAGGCCGGCGAGTCTCGCCGGGGACCTGTTCTTCCAGCATCCTCCCTCGCCGTTCGATCAGCATCCTGCTCCAGGCGCCATCTGGACCGTTCGTCCCTGGAGCTCCCTTCGACGTCAGATCTGAGGAGTCTGATCCCAGCCGTCAGATCTACACGTGGCTCGGCCCCGACCGTTGGATCAGTCCGAGAACCCCAGCGCTGGCGTGCCACTTGATTCAGACCGTAGATCCCTCCACGTGGCAGCCATCCAGTCGCTCTGCTTAATAAAGGGTAATTTACCCTTAGGACCCTTGCTTATTTTATTTTGCTTTAGTCTTGTAATTAGTTATTACAGTTGTTTAGTTTTAGGGTTATTTGCATAGTGGACCCCGTACTTTAGTTTATTTGCATTTATACCCCTGTGCGTTGTATGCCACGTGCTTCGTCACGTGTTTATCTGGTTTATTTGCAATAGAGACCCCTGTAGTTCTGGTTGTTCTTGAATGAATGAATGTTTTTATCTATTTGCATTTATACCCCTGTGCGTGGTTTATTTGAGCATGTGCGTTATATTTTGGGTATTTTGCAGATAAGCCCCTGGACTTTTGGTACCTGTTACCAATAAGTCCTCGGGACTTATTTTTATTACATTTGGGTCCCTGAGTGCCCCAGACACGCGCATTGCACGTGTTTTGCTGGGTAAATTGCACCAGACCCCCAGACTCTTGGATATTTGCACTTTGGTCCCTATGCACAGTGCCCCTTCTTTATTTTTGAATAAAATAGCAAATCACCTCCAAATTTAATGAAAATTGGATACATGGCTCCTGCCATGATGTAAAATTTTCTTTAAATTTTGGAGACATTTTTGTCACTGTTTGACATTTTTAGAAAATCAAAAACATCTATTTTTGCTACTTTTTGACATTAAAAATCACAAAAAAATATTAAATAGTGTCCAAAAATTACAAAAAAAATTCTACTGTCCATTTTGGTGTGTTTGATTTTCTAGCCAAATTTGGCTATTTTTCATTAATGAAAACCACTAAAAATTGAAAAACACCTAAAAACTTATAAAATTCTAATAATTAAATCAAAAACCCAAAAATAATAAAATAGGTGCCTAAATTTTCCTTGATTTATTCTCTTTACAGGAAAATTACCTCCCAGCTAATTTAGGGCTTTTAGATATTTTATCTAGGCCTTTTTAGCTCGGCTGAACAGTACCTTTGATTTCAGCTACTGTTTGACTTTTAGAAAATTAAAGAAACATCAGAAAATTCTCAAAAATTCATCAAAAACACTAAAAAATATAAAACACAAAAAAATATTTTTGTTTGAATTTTTGATTGACTTTTAGTGCATTTAATAATTTGTCGAAGTTTGTGCTTAGTTGTTTTTCTTATTTTCTTAATAAACTAAAAAATTCCAAAAAAATATAAAATATTCAAAAACCACTAAAAATATTTTTCTCCTTTTATTTTGACTACTTCGTAGGCTGAGAGGTCAACCCGTGCTCCTTAAGTTCGACCCTGGTCGCTATACCAGGTTAATCCAATAGCAGGACCCGCTATTTTGCTTTATCTCTATTAGTGGTTCATTTTTCTTGATTGACATAGTCTGATCGCTTGGGTCGCAATGACCTATTCAGTACCTTATACCCGAGTGCTCAGGCCGTGTTATCAGAATGGCGCCGTTGCCGGGGAGCACAGCTTAGTAGTCACTTTTTGAGTTTTTCCGCGGCTTTTTATTTGTGCGGCTTTTTGTATAGCTTCCTGCATATATATACATATTTTTCCTGACATTTTTATAATAATTTGGTTTGTGACACCTGCTCTTTTTCTTGCAAGGGTCCGAGGACCGAGGCGGCCGATTTCGAGAAGCCGACGCAACCGTGAGACTCGGAGGCAGTTCCCTTCTGCACGGAGCCGCAGGAGAGAGCGAGAGAGAGAGTTGAGTGGGTGAGGTTTAGAGTAGACATTTGAACTTATTGTAATAATACAGGGACTCAGAGACTGGACACTTTGGACCGTGGTTGGCTTAGCGGGTCTGTTTCGCCGAGCACCGGTGTGCTCGGGGGACCCTTAGGGCTTTTCGCGGCTTTTTACGCGGTTTTGCTTTCTTCTCTTTTTACTGCCTTTTCCGGTGTTTACGCGGTTTTTGATCGAGCCCCTAGCCGTAGGATTTTCTTCTTGATTGTGACATACTTCATAGGATCCAAACACCCTAATATAATTGCATGTTCCTATAGTGCGGTAATTGGACCTATAATAAAAATAATAATAAAATAGCCGTTCCATCACCTCCGAGCCTACGCACCGCGAGCCCACCCCGTCAAGCGCTACTCCTGAACTCGACCTGTTGAGAAGAGGAGGGGTGGGTCTAGATCGGACCCTTTGGATTGGAGGCTGGTGGTCGGCTAGCCGTTCTTTCGAGTAGCACTGCTGTTTAGGGACCCGGTTTTCTGCCTGCATCATTTAGGTAGTTTACTTTCTGTCTTTACATTTATGCGCGGATCATATTGCATGTAGAGTGCTGGAGATAGGTACGCCTTTCTGACTTTGCATGCATCATTGATTTCATCGTGCATCAGCTTTTTCGTCTTCTCCCCCCTATTTTGGACTTAATAATCAGGAGAACCGAAAATTCGTTAGGCGTTTGTTTTCTATTTGAAAAATATTAAAAAGAAAAATCATAAAATTAGGACTGGACAAAACTATTGACCCTAAAAGATACTCACATTAAAAATTTGCCTTGGGGATAGCAACCCCCTCATTGTATGGTTTGGATGCGCGAGAGAGTGACCCGCACCCTAGGTAGAACCTTCCGGTGCTATTTCTAGCTTACTACCGACTCTTCCGTGCGGGCTAGTCGGTTGGAGTAGCATCGGGTATCCCAACAGGTCACGTAAGCGCTCTGATATCTTGTGTGTTCACCTAATAAAATTGACCAGATAATTTGACCGATCTTTTACAGTCTTCAGCTCGCGTTGCGTTGGTGAACCGGGGGTTTGCATTTTGATCATAGTTTCTCCAGATCTCATCCGCACTACTCGCCAGATCAAGATGATGGGTAGACGCTCTCTTAGGCAGCCTCTGGCTGCACCGCTTTCGAGCACGTCTACCCGATCATCTAGGTTGGCCCACGAGAGCCGAGACCAGCTCTCCGAGCCCGAGTACGACTCCGCCCTGCTCCCCCTCGATCCCCTTTCTTTCGGACCTGAGCGACATGAGCCCGAGGAGAGATTAGCATATTTGACAGCACCTGAGTTGGGCTCTTTTGATTTTGCAGACGTCTTGGCCAACAGTTCTGAGGATCACCCTGGAGGTCCACGAGGAGATCAGCATTTTGTCCTGGACCAGGGAGCGATCAACTCCACCCTGATCGCCTCTTTAGAGACCGTTCAGCAGCAGTTGAGAGATCAGGGAGCTTTCATGATTGAGATGAGGAGAGAGTTGGAGCGACTCAGAGCAGAGAGAGATCAGAGCGAGCCTGAGGACGGACCAGATGCAGAGGCACGAGCCGCAGCAGCCGCAGCAGCAGCAGCAGTCGCAGCCGCTGCAGCGGCAGCGGCTGCGGCAGGAGGACCACCGAGACCGATGCGGGAGTTGCACAACCCCGGATCTACACTGACGCATCATTGGGTAGTGGTGCCTGCTATCGTGGGGGACTTCAAGTTCCCCCCGAACACCCTGGAGATACTCCCCCGTTTTCACGGACTTGCCACCGAGGAGCCCCATCTTCACCTCCAGGAGTTCTTGATGATCTGCAGTACTGTCCACGACCGCCATGTGGACCAGGATACGATTCGGATAATCGCCTTCCCCTTCTCCCTAGACGACGGAGCAGCCACCTGGCTGAAGCATTTAGGGAAGTTTGTTTACACCTGGGAGCAGCTCCGCACCGAGTACTTGAACAAGTACTATCCACTCGGGCAGACCAATGCAGCGAGGGCCCTGATCAGCAACTTCTCCATGCTCCCCAACGAGCAATTCCACGAGGCATGGGAGAGGTTCCGTGAGCTCACAGACCGATGCCCGCACCACGACATTTCGAAGCCGAACCTTGTGCAGAGCTTCTTTAGCGGGTTGACACCAGAGCTCCAGGGTCTGGTGAATGCTTCTTGCGGCGGGTCCTATTTCGCCAAGGATCACGACCAGGTCTGGGCCATCTTCGAGGAGATGTCCGAGAACTATATGGTGATGTCCCAGACCCGGTTGTACACTCAGGGCAGACCCCAGCAGCAGCCAGGATCCGTGCAGTACCAGAGGATAGCACGGGTCGACGCCGGTCCATCCAGTTCATCCGCAGTTGCAGCAGCACAGGCAGAGTCGTCCGCTGCGGATAGGGGTATTATCAGCGAGAAGTTGGACCGGATGGAGCTGATCGAGAAGAAGCAGTGTCAGGGTATCACGCAGATGGAGCAGATGGCACAGACTCTGAGCGACATGAAGACCCAGCTCATGTGTCTCCAGGAGGCACAGACGGCTTCACAGCCCTGTCTTCTGTCGCGAGGCGATATCGGCGGCAGTAGCAGCTCGTCCCAGCGCTCCAGCTCCTTACAGCAGCCTAGACAGGTTCACCTTGTACAGGCGGAGCCGTACCAGCCGCAGCAGCCCTCCTACCAGTCACCACCATCTCCCGACATGCAGATGGTGGTATACCAGCCGGATCAGCCTCTGGCAGTACTCCCACCAGCCCCCTACGATGCAGAGCCGTTGATGGATGTCAACGGGATTTGGTATGACCGCCCCCAGCTTGGGATCCGACGAGACCATCCCAGATTCAGGTGGGGGAGTGGAGGTACCCAGCCCCAGCAGCAGTCATCCGGTCAGGGAGGGCAGTATAGCCAACAGAGAGATCACCAGCAGCAGCAGCCCCCAGCCCACCAGCCACAGCAGCAGTTATCCTTCGTTCCTCGTCCCTATCAGCAGTAGGGACAGTCTTGGAGACGTGAGCAGCAGGCTCACCAGGCACACCAGCAGCAGCATCCCCCCTCCTACCCCTCTCAGCAGCAGCAGCACCAGTTCCAGCAGCCTCATTACCAGAGAGGCTACCCGTCGGGCTCCCATGAGAGCCCCGCCTTGGATGACATAGCCCGCCTCCTCACGGACCAGCAGGCTACATTTAGACGGGAGATGGACGAGTTCCGCCAGGAGATGCGGGACCTGATGAGAGGGAAGGCCGCCATCCTTGCACAGATAGAGCCGAATCCGAACAGCCTGAAGAGGAAGTCTGAGCAGGTAGTTGACACTGAGCATACCACTCCTAGTGATCCATTTGATGATATGTCTTCAGATATGTTTGATGCTGATTTTGTTACACTTAGGAGCGGTAGAGCACCAGCAGGCGGCGCCTCATCTGAGCGACGACTCGAGGATCCACCCAGGGCGCCAGATGAGGAGGAGGAGAGCGGTACTGAGGCCGCACATGATGATGACGGTGGTACTGATGCCACCAAGGATGCTGATTCCACCGGCGGTACTGAGGCCGTCGCTTCACCAGTTCGAGGAGGTGGTGCTGATGCCACCAAAGGAGCCGAGCCAGCCCGCGGTACTGAGGCCGCGAGACGTCCAGTAGCAGAGCCAGCCCGTGGTGTTACTGAGGCCACCGGTGTTTGTGTAGAGAGATCAGATGTTTTTCCTCATTCTCATGTATCTCAAAACACTGTTATGAATAAAGGAAAAGGTTTAGTTTCTTCTGGTCCCACTGTGGTGCTTGATGTATGTGCGGATCCGGCCGTCGAGCCGTCTAGACCTTTTCCTAGTCCTTCATCTGAGAAGGACCCTGTGATCCCTTCCCTAGAGCCCTTCAGATGGGGAAGGGAAGAAAAAAGAAAAAGACCCAAAAAAGAGAGAGCAGGAGGAGTTCAGCCAGAGCATGATCGACAGATTCCATATACAGCTGACCCTTCAGGAAGCTTTGCAGCACATCCCCCTTCTTCAGCGATCTTTGAGAGACAGGACCACAGTCAGGAGAAGGAGGAGGAACCACACTTCAGAGATTCATGTGCTGACAAAAGCCACGTGTTTTGCGATCCAGGACCGTCTGCCGGCCAAGAGGCCAGATTCAGGGGCCCCATATGTCAGATGTCAGATTAGTGAGCAGGGGTTCGACCGGACTCTATTGGATAGCGGATCGTCGATCAACCTCCTTCCGGCAGCCCTTCTCGACCGCTTCGAGTTGGGCACTCTTAGACAGAGCAGGACAGTCCTTCAGTTTGCTGATCGATCTGTCAAGAGATCGAAGGGGTTGTTGCGAGACGTTATCGTCACGATTCAGGGCCTGAAATTCCCCGTGGACTTCGTAGTGTTGGACATGGAGATCCCTGATTCAGTGGTCGATACCCCCATCATCCTTGGTCGTCCGTTCTTGGCCACAGCCAAGGCGGTGACTGATCATGATAGCGGGAAGGTTTACTTTCGCGTCGAGGGCGAAAGTATACAAATAGAGACGGTCGAGGACTACAGAGCCAGAGAGAGCACGCTCAGAGGCCAGCACAGATTCAGAGCAGCTGACAGACGACGGGCCAGACATCCACCAGGACTGTGATTTGTGATCACAGACGATGAGGCAGCATGGGCAGACCCTTCCGCACAGGCCATCCTCTCATTTCCAGACACCACTGATTCAGAGATGACAGCAGAGGAGAGCTTGGAGAGCACAACCCTGGTCCAGGATACAGCAGAGTAGTAGAGCAGGTTCTCGACCGCGACACGGTTTGTTAGTGATGGCGGTACTGAGGCCACCTTGTGTGATGGTGGTACTGATGCCACCTTATTTGATGCAGATCCCTCGGATTCAAAGTCTGATTGGGCAGATTGTGATGATCAGATGCCAGACCTGAGTCCCCCAGAGCCTACAGATGAGGAGGAGGTAGAGGCAAAGCAGATCAGAGACAGCACAGTTGAGCAGCTCTCCAGATCCAGTTGCGAGAGTTCGCTTTTCTTTCTCCCAGGCAGATTTGGCAGACTTAGCAGCATTGACACATTTTCTTCCGAAGCCCAGAATTGCCAGCGCCCAGCTGTCCAGAGCTGAAGCCGCTCCCTACTTCGCGGAAGTATCGGTTCCTTGCGGGCGAGCCTGAGATGTACCCAGTCATCATCTCTGACGATCTGACTGGAGAGCAGGAATCCCGTTTGATGGGGGTTCTTGAAAAGAACCGCAAGGCAATCGGATGGAGCGTAGCAGATCTCCATGGGATTAGTCCATCAGTGTGCTCCCACCATATCTATCTCGAGGAAGGGGCGAAGCCGTCGCGTGAGTTCCAGCGACGACTGAACCCCAACCTGAGAGATGTCGTGATGAGGAAATATCAAAATGGTGGAGTGCAGATTTTATTTATCCCATTTCGACTCCGAGTGGGTTAGCCCTTGCATGTGGTGCCCAAGAAGACGGGCATCACGACTGTGATCAGTGAGTCGGGAGAGGAGATTGCTACACGAGTACCCACCTCTTGAGGGTCTGTGTTGACTATAGGAGACTCAACCAGGCCACCAAGAAGGACCATTTCCCCTGCCTTTCATTGACCAGATCATTGAGAGACTGGCAGGGAAGAGCCATTATTGCTTCCTGGATGGGTACTCGGGCTACAACCGAGTGGCCATCGCTCCTGAAGATCAGGAGAAGACCACCTTTACCTGTCCCTTCGGTACATATGCCTTTCGACGCATGCCATTTGGGCTATGCAATGCCCCTGCGACTTTTCAGAGATGCATGCTGTCGATCTTTTCGGAAATGGTAGGGGAGTGTTTGGAGGTCTTCATGGACGATTTCTCGGTCTACGGTGACGGATTCGACTCCTGTCTTGACTGCCTAGACCGAGTACTCCAGCGATGTATTGAGTACCATTTGGTTCTATCTTGGGAGAAGAGTCACTTCATGGTGACTCAAGGACGGTGCTTGGCCACATCATCTCCAACAGGGGCATGGAGGTTGATCCGGCCAAGGTTGATGTCATTAGAAAACTCGCAACCACCGTCCAATTTGAGGCAGCTACGGTCATTCCTGGGGCACGTTGGATTTTATAGGAGATTTATTCAGGATTTCAGCAGGACTGCCCGACCGTTGACTGACCTCTTGACGAAAGACACCGAGTTCCTTGTCGATGACAAGTGTCTCTCGTCCTTTGCGACTCTCCAGCAGTGTGTGGTTGAGGCTCCTGTCCTCCAGCCGCCTGATTGGTCTCTCCCATTCGAGATCATGACGGACGCCTCCGATTTTGCCGTGGGGGCAGTGCTGGGACAGAGGAGGGATGGAGTTCCGTTTGCCATTCACTACGCTAGCCGCACATTGGATTCCGCCCAGCGGAATTATACGGTCACAGAGAAGGAGATGCTAGCCGTAGTGTTCGCCCTAGATAAGTTTCGATCTTATATCATTGGATCTAGAGTGACTTTATACACAGATCACACCGCCATCAGGTACCTCATGGCAAAAAAGGATGCCAAGGCCAGACTTACTAGATGGATCCTTCTACTCCAGGAGTTCAGACATTGAGATTAAGGATAAGCCTGGAGTCAAGAATGTGGTGGCGGATCATCTCTCCCGTTTAGAGCAGCCTGAGGAGTCTGAGCAGATTGATCCCATTCGAGATACCTTCCTAGATGAGGTGATCCTTGCTATCGCTCTCCCCCGTTGGTATGCCGATTGATGTACATTCTCGTCCTGCTCGGGGCAAGGTCCCCAAGATTGGCCTAGGCAGAGGCTGAGACCTTCCTTGCGAAGGCCAAGTCCTACCACTGGGAGGATCCCATCCTTTACCACGAAGGAGGGGATAGCGTCTGGCGTCGGTGTATTCCTCAGGAGGAACACCATAGCGTCCTCACTTACTGCCACAAGCTTGAGGCAGGAGGACATCATTCTGGGAGGAGAATGGCACAGAAAGTGCTCCAATCTGGCTTGTGGTGGCCTACCCTCTTCAAGGACTCAGATGAGTTCGTGAAGAGGTGTACTGACTGTCAGAGGGATGGGCACTTGTGGACAGCGTGATATGATGCTGATGTAGCCCATTCATTTCTGTGAGGTTTTTGACGCATGGGGCATCGATTTCATGGGTCCATTCCCTAAGAGTCAGGTATTTGAGTACATTTTGTGGCCATTGATTATGTTAGTCGTTGGGTTGAGGCCATCCCCGCCCGAGCCGCTGATGCGAGGACAGTTTGCAGATTTTTGAGGAAGCACATCATCACGCGGTTCGGGTTCCACGAGTTCTGATTTCTGATGGGGGGTCTCATTTCATCAACGACCAGGTGAAGGCCCTTGCTAGCGAGTTCAGTATAGACATCGTGTTGCTACACCTTACCTCCACAGACGAATGGTCTAGCCGAGGTCTCGAACAGGGAGATCAAGACTATTTTGCAGAAAGTCGTCCGCTCTGACCGAAGGATTGGTCACAGCTTTTGGACTCGGTCTTGTGGGCATATAGGACTTCTTTCAAGACACCATTGGGCACATCTCCCTTTCGCCTCGTATATGGCAAGCCGTGCCATTTACCTATTGAGCTGAGGCACAAGTCACTTTGGGCAGTTACAGATATTCTTATGGATCCAGATGGTTGTAGGAGACCAGAGGAGGGCAGAGTTAGCTGCCCTGGAGGAGCTTTGAGATACAGCTTCTCAAACAGCCTACATTATAAGGAGAGAGTGAAGGAGTGGCATGATTCCCATATCAGCCACAAGCATTTTGAGATGGACAGAGAGTATGGTTGTTTGATGCGAGGCTTCGTCTGTTTCCAGGGAAGCTGCAGAGCAAATGGAAGGGACCCTACGTGGTCAGAAAGGTACACGACAACGGTAGCGTTTATATATCCAAGTTGTCTTCTGAGAGTACCTTTCGAGTGAACGGCCAACGGCTCAAGCCATTTCTAGATCATGAGTCGGGGGACGTTATTGTTGCCCCTATTCATTTTGCGTGAGATGTGGTCTCTTGACCTCACATCTTATGCATCTCACGCCTGAGTTTCATTGTTCCTCCGCCTTGTATAGATCCAGATATCTATATCATTCTATTCTTTAGTCCCACATCCCTTTTCTCATCTTATGATTATGCTATACCTAGGGTGTACTTTACCCTAAGTATAGGGGGGATGTAGGACCTGCGGGTATTCTTTTCATTCTTTCTGCTCCCGTTTTGCTGCCTATACTTAGGGATATTTTACCCTAAGTATAGGGGGCAGACTCTGTATCTTCTTCACTCGGATTTCCTTCATGTACAGCTTGCTATACTTAGGATTAGTTAATCCTAAGTATAGGGGGAAATCACCGAGTTCCTCTCGTTCTATTCATTTATTCGTTTCTGTACTTAGCCATCCCTTTTCACTTCCCTTTTACTAAGCACGAGTTATGTCTTCTTCATCGCTCTTGATCACTCTGAGGACATCGTTCGAGCTAAGTATGGGGGGTGTGTATATATTTCATATATACTTTAGCCATAACTCGTACTTTGTGTGAGTGTGTTAATAAATAAAATGGCTAAAAATCACAAAAATTAAAAAAAAATCATGTACATAAACTTCTTTTATTTGCACATACATAGCTAGTGTACAAAATTATTTTTGTAAAAATGTTTTCAAAAATCTTTTGTGTAAAGTTTGTGTAAATATTTTCTTATCAAAATTATGTATATAGTACAAAATTTTTCCAAAATGTTTTGAAAATCAAAAGTTTGCAAAAATCTTGTGTAAATATGTGTAAATATCTTTTGCAAAACTTGCACCTCATGCATCATTCATCCATGATTTCAAAACATTTTTCAAAAATTTTGCATGATTGTAAAATTTGTGTAAATAAGCATCTTGTGTACATATGTATATAGTTTTTCTGGATGATAGTTGACATTTAAACTAAGCCTGGAATTAAACTGAGAAATGGAGCTTGAATAAGATCTTAATCCACCTAACTCTAAGAGGAACCTTATAGGGCTTAGGGTTAAGGCTTTTCAGGTCCATAAGGACTTAATTCTTTGAGTCCACTAGGCTATGAGCATATGTC
Organism: Ottelia alismoides; assembly: GCA_037367405.1. NCBI lineage: Eukaryota > Viridiplantae > Streptophyta > Magnoliopsida > Alismatales > Hydrocharitaceae > Ottelia > Ottelia alismoides. The sequence goes on along the minus strand of JAZKJV010008362.1, from coordinate 177,630 downwards.
ATCTTGATGAGCCTAAGTAGAGCATTTAACAACACACGCATGACTCTTAGAGACAATGGCTTGACTTGCACCAGCACTTTACACATGGCTCTCCACGGATGAGGTGGTGAGGAGGCAGTTTCCTTTGGCTTGGGGTAGCATATGAGGGTAGTACTTCTAGGCGGAACCTCTCTTCTTCTTCTAGTGAAGGAAGTGCGTCTCAACTTGGTCTAGTGGTGATGAAGGCTAAAGACAGAAGCTGTGGGTTGCAATAAAGCTTCAAAAGAGGGATAGTCTACTGGCTCAAGAGGAAAATTTCTTGTATATATGCTGCACCATGTAGATATGTTGTATAGAAGCACTTGAAAAAAAATGCAAAATGCAAAAAGAACTCCAAAAAAGTGGTGGGTCGGATTGAAAATTTAATAACCCCACCGGAGTGTATATAGTCAAATAAAGCAAAAGCTTATGGTATCCATGTTACATCTCATGAAGCTTGCAGCGGGAGACTTGGCTACACTGGCTGAGCTTCCAAAAGTCTATACTTCTTCCCCCTCTTCTTGAGCCGGTTGCACTTGAACTTAGAAGGGAATACCCCGCTTCTCGAGGAAAGAGTTGCTAGACTGAGGCATTAGAGTTACCAGGTTGAGGGAGGTTGTTTCTTTGTTACTTCTGAGGTGGGGGAGCTACATATCACTTACACTACATGGAAAGATTCATAGTCATTAGAGTTAGTGTATGTAGACTTGTTCTGATCTGGTTTATTGAGGAGTCTTGTCCACAGATTGGTGGAACTTAGAGGCTGTTGAGTTTTAAGCTTAAGTCTAAATAAGGTTCCGACACATTAATAATCCAAAGATCTGATCGAGCTCCATAATTCAATTTAATGAAGGAAAGTTTAATATTCAACCTTGATCCATGTACATTCCCCTCTTTTTCTTTTTCTTTCTTTCTTTTTCACTTCTTTTTCAAATAAGTGTTTGCTAAGGGACTAGCAAAGTTAAGTATAGGGGGGTGATGAATACCCATTCATCACTCTTTATTCTTATATTTTAGCTACAAAAACCTTTGCAAATACATGTAGATATGTGTAAATAGAAATAATTATCAAAAGCATGCATTGTGTAAAAACCTATAATTAGCATGTTTTTGTGTAAAAATAAAAGAATAATGATTAAAAAGAAAAAGAGGGAAATATTTAGAATAAATATTGAGCAACCTAACCCAAGGGAGGGCTCAGCATGGGCCTGACCGCATAAAAGCCAAATGTAGAGGGAGATAGGGGCTCATGTGTGTACATATTTATGTAAATAAATAAAAATATTTTCCTCAACAAAAATAGCTTAAATTATGCTTGTAAATACTTGTATATATCTATAAGTATAAAAACACAAAAAATAAAAATCAAAAAGACAAAAATACCACCTTCACCATGTATATAAACCACTCTATATATTTATTTAGTCTTGTAAATAAATAAATAAACTTTTCTAATTTTTGTAAATAATCTATATTCTATAATAAAATAAAAATAATTAAAATCAAAACAAAATAAAAATAGCAAATTAAAATACAAAAATATATTGCACATATACCATGTATATAGATGTACATATATATTTATTTTACCTATGTATATAAATAATAAAAATAAAATAAAATATCTTTTTATTCCTTATTTTATATGAAAATAAATAAAATATAAAATGAGGATAAAATGGTATAAAAATAATAATTAAAAAAATCAAAAATTAAAAACCCTAATTGTGTACATATAATGTATATACCTTATTTTTATTTCCAAAAATTAATTAAAAATCACTAAAAAAATAGAAAAAAAATAAAAGAAAAATATTTCATGTTTTAAGTTTTTGCTGAATCGGGCCCTAGCTACCCTTAATTTTCATTTCAAAATTCAGCCACGTGGCCCATTCCTATTGGGTCTTGGGGATGTTGACCGCCCGGTCAACTACCCCCCCCCCCCCCAGGACCACCTCCCGCGGATCTGAGCTCTGGACCCGATTTCTCAGACTTCTACCCGCTCGACCCGATCGCCATTCCACTAAACCTCGGGTCCGAATCCTTAATCTCTCATCCGACATTCCTCGCCGGAGCCGCATCCTTGGGATCTCGCGGCTCCAGAGCTTGCTCGGACCTCTCTTAGCCGGACCCCTAGCCATATTTAGCTCGAGCTCGCCACCCTATTGCACGATCTTTGGCCATTGCTTCCTCCTCCTGTGAGCTCCAGAGAGTGCGTGAGGTGACAGCTCGCGTCTGAGCCTGTTGTAGCGAGGAGAGGAGGCGATTCCATCGATCCGGCGAGCACAGCCGTCGTAGCTCTGCCACCAGCGTGAGCTCCGAGCCTCGGAGGGAGACGATCCTTGAGGCGACGACCAGGAGCTTCAGCATCTCCTCCCCAGTCTCTCCGACCACCCAGGTAGCCCCTTAGGCTTTCCTTTTTCGTCGATTTCCATTTACGCCCAAATCGCGCGCCACCGTATATATTCGATTCCGACCACTCATTACCCCTTTCGATCATCGGAGTCGACCATCGCATTCGCCTCCTTCCGACGCACCTTCTGCACCCTCCGCTCAACCCAGCTCGCAAAGGAGCTGGGGACCGAGCTCCTCCGTCCACCACCTTCGCCGGAGCTCGCCATTCCGACCCACCGTTCATCCGTCGCTACGCCTAACCGGGTCGAGGCAATCTGCCCTCGACCCGCGAGTCTCCTGAGCTATTTTGCAGGTGCTACCAAGCCCATCTGAGGGCTTTGATCATTCATGCCAGGAGGCCCAGCTCCGCCGACCTCGTCCGAGCTTCTCGGAGCTCGGCTCGATCATCGGAGCCTACCGGCAGACGTGGGAGCCCTCCATGATTCTTCTCTGACCTTCAGAGTGCTCCCAGGAGGTCAGCTGCGCTCGTACGAGGCCGGCAAGTCTCGCCGGGGACCTGTTCTTCCAGAATCCTCCCTCGCCGTTCGATCAGCCTCCTGCTCCAGCGCCATCTGGATTGTTCGTCCCTGGAGCTCCCTTCGACGTCAGATCTGAGGAGTCTGATCCCAGGACGTCAGATCTACACGTGGCTCGGCCCCGACCGTTGGATCAGTCCGAGAACCCCAGTGCTGGAGTGCCACTTGATTCAGACCGTAGATCCCTCCACGTGGCAGCCATCCAACCGCTCCGCTTAATAAAGGGTAATTTACCCTTAGGCCCCCTTGCTTATTTTATTTCGCTTTAGTCCTGTAATTAGTTATTTCAGTTGTTTAGTTTTAGGGTTACTTACATAGTGGACCCCGTACTTTAGCTTATTTGCATTTATACCCTGTGCGTTGTATGCCACGTGCTTCGTCACGTGTTTATCTGGTTTATTTGCAATAGAGACCCTTGTAGTTCTGGTTGTTTTTGAATGAATGAAAGTTTTTATCTATTTGCATTTATACCCATGTGCGTGGCTTATTTGAGCATGTGCGTTATATTTTGGGTATTTTGCAGATAAGCCCCTGGACTTTGGTACATGCTACCAATAAGTCCTCGGGACATATTTTTATTACATTTGGGTCCCTGAGTGCCCCAGACACGCGCATTGCACGTGTTTTGCTGGGTAAATTGCACCAGACCCCCCAGACTCTTGGGTATTTGCACTTTGCGCGTGTTTTGCTGGGTAAATTGCACCAGACCCCCCAGACTCTTGGGTATTTGCACTTTGGTCCCTGTGCACAGTGCCCCTTCTTTATTTTTGAATAAAATAGCAAATCACCTCCAAATTTAATGAAAATTGGACACATGGCTCCTGCCATGATGTAAAATTTTTTTGTAAATTTTGGAGACATTTTTGTCACTGTTTGATATTTTTAGAAAATCAAAAACATCTATTTTTGCTACTGTTTGACATTAAAAATCACAAAAAAATATTAAATACTGTCCAAAAATTACAAAAAAATTGTCTACTGTCCATTTTGGTGTGTTTGATTTTCTAGCCAATTTTGGCTATTTTTCATTACTGAAAACCATTAAATATTGAAAAAAACCTAAAAACTTATAAAAATTCTAATAATTAAACCAAAAACCAAAAAACAATAAAATAGGTACCTAAATTTTCCTTGATTTCTTCTCTTTACAGGAAAATTACCTCCCAGCTAATTTAGGGCTTTTAGATATTTTATCTAGGCCTTTTTAGCTCGGCTGGACAGTACCTTTGATTTCAGCTACTGTTTGATTTTAGAAAATTAAATAAACATCAGAAAATTCTCAAAAATTCACCAAAAACACTAAAAAATATAAAACACAAAAAAATATTTTTGTTTGAATTTTTGATTGACTTTTAGTGCATTTAATAATTTGTTGAAGTTTGTGCTTGGTTGTTTTTCTTATTTTCTTAATAAACTAAAAAATTCCAAAAAAATATAAAATATTCAAAAACCACTAAAAATATTTTTCTCCTTTTATTTTGACTACTTCGTAGGCCTAGAGGCCAACCCGTGCTCCTTGAGTTCGACCCTGGTCGCTATACCAGGTTAATCCAATAGCAGGACCACTATTTTGTGTTTTATCTGCTTTATCTCTATTAGTGGTTCATTTTTCTTGATTGACATAGTCTGATCGCTTAGGTCGCAATGACCTATTCAGTACCTTATACCCGAGTGCTCAAGCCGTGTTATCACCTCCACCAGCAGCGGCCTTGGGAGGCTTCACGCACGGTGGAATTGATCTCATCACCGGCAACGAATCTCGCCGCATCTCGCTCTCGACCTTGCTCAAGCTCAACGAAGGACGGAGGTTCTATCACAACACTCGATGTCACTCGGAGCTCTCGGAGAAGAAGTGGTGAAATGTCGGATGGGTTTTCAAATGGGGTTCCGGTGGTTTATATAGAGGTGAAGAGGTTGCGTCATCGGCGAAGGTGACGAGACAGGTGGAGGTTGGAAGAACGGCCAACCGTTGAGACGGTTGGTTGTTGGTGGAAGCTAGAAGCCATCGGGGGATGAAGAGAGGAGGAAGAAGAAGAAGAAAAATGGAAGAAAGGGGATAGTAAGAGAGAGAAGGGAAAGGTAGAGAGAGAAAAGAAGAGAGGAAAGAGAGAAAAAATCAATAAAAATAAAATTAAAATAAATTAAATTAGGTTAAATAGTTAATAATTATATTAAATTAATTATAAATTAATGCCGTAATTAAATAAATAATTAATAAGTAAGTATGATTAATAAATTATTTAATTAAATGATTAAGTAGTTAAGTATATAATTAAGTAATTAATAAAAAAATGATATATAAATTAATTAATTAACTTAATTAATTAAAAAAATAAATAAAGTATTGATGTATTAAATAATAATATAAGTTACATTTTATTGTATCGTATACCAATACGGACCCGAAAACCATATTTTTTGCATTAACTCCGATTTTAACGGAACTAGTGTCGTTTTGTAGATAATTTAATAATATAATTTTTGTAACCCGAATTTTCTCAATTCAGAGTTCATACGAACATTTAGATAGTGGATTCATGTCTCTGGATTTTATTAGTATTTTGGCTTAATTATATTTTAATATTTACATTTTTTAAGATTTTAGGAGAAGAAATTAAATTAATCGTATTTACGGTTGTTTAATGAAAAACCCAGAAAATTTCTACATATAGTACATATATACAACATGTCCAAAAGGCTGAAACTCACCATTTTTATTCGAATAGTTTTTTTGATATTTTTAATAAATAGTATTAAGTATAAAACGGATTTTAAAGTGAGTTTGGTCAGTTTTGAGTTTTCTATAAATAGCTATGAACCTCGAAAGTCAGCTTCTACAGCTTTTACGGCTCATTGCGGTTAATTATTTTTATGTCGAAATATTTTTATAAAATAATATAGATTTTTGTGAACAACTTTTACAAGAGAAGAATTTTGATTTGGAGTAGTCTTGATGCTAAATAAAATAGGTGAACTTTTTACATGGTATAAAATGGATAAATTATATTTTTGATCTTGATTTTCTGAATATTTTATAAGTTAGGATCCTTATCTCCCCCTACTTTTTTTGTCGACCCAATAAATATTTACCTGGTCTCAGGATTAGGATCAGTCTGTACATATTTCAAATTTACAACCTTCTTTTCTTTTATTTTTATTTTTCTCTTCATTCTTTTATTTTGGATAAAATAATTTTTTAATTACATAATATTAATATTTGTGGTTAGAATGATAATTAATTGGAATTAGTGATTATTTACATGTATTTTACCAAGTATTTTAGCCAAAAAAGAATAAAGGCGACGAATCACGGATTCATCATTCCCCTATACTTTACCTTTGCTAATCCCTTAGCAAACACTTACTCTATAAATAAGTGCAAGCAAAAAGAAAAAGAAAAGGAAAATAAAAGAACTTAGAACATGCTTGTTTCTTTAAATCGAATCTCACTTCACCCAAAATCTGGAGCTTGGATACAGACCTTTGGATTATTAGTATATCGGGACTCTATTAGAATTAGGATTTAAGCCTCGGTAGCCCTCAAGTTCCACAAATCCTTATCCAAGTTCACCTAAACAGCCAGCTCAGATCCACATATCCATTACGCAAACTTTTCGGCTTTGAAAGAAACTTGATTGTGTGTGAAAGATTTTAGCTTTTCCCGCTTAAAGAAGCGAAGAAACCGCCCATCCCAATTACAAACTCCCATTGGGCCCTCATCCAACAGCTCAGTCTTTGAGGAGGTAGGTATTTCCATCTAAGGTCAGGTCATATTATGTCCCCAATCGAATATAGAAAGAAGATAAAAGAATTATAAGAGAATTGGAGCGTGATCGGTGTAATCACATCTCCTGTGAAGCCTGACCAGTTTAGCCAAGTCTCCACGAAGACATGCAGGCTTTTCTGAAGCTCAGACCATTGTGATCATTTTTTGTATTTCATGTATTCAGCTTCTTTTTGGTAGAGATAATTGTTGCACTGCATAGGTCTTGTATGCCCCGACGGATATAGAATCTTTTTATTCCACTCATTTTTTTGGGTCTTAGAAAAAATTGTGCCAGCATATCCTTCCCTCATCCGAATCTTTATTTCAACCCCAACATCTCCCGTCTTAAGACCTCATCACCGCCAGACAAGGACAGAAATGCGCCACCGAAATGGATTGCCCTTCACAGCCCCATGCAAGTCAAGCTAAGTGTAGAGTGAATGAGTTCAAAATTGGTTCAAATGGAGAAGAGTTAAACAGATGACACCAGGTGTCCTACTTAGGCACTTTAAAGTTGAATTCTGAACACAATCTCGTTGAACCCAAAGAATTAAGTCTACAAGACCTGAAGAGTCTCAATTCACGTTCCTAATAAAGTCCCTTTAGAATTAAGTAGATTAAGGCATAAACCAAGCTCCATCTCTCGGACTTAGATCCACTCGGTTCAAGAATCATACTTGTTATGAAAAATGCTAATGAATGCAAAAAAAATTATGAGGTAAATTTTTCGGCTTAAACTTTTTAAGTGATTTTTAAAGACTTTTGCAAATTTTTATTGGATTTTAAAACTTTTCAATTTTTAAGGGTCTTTTCGAAAAAGTTAGTGGATTAATTCGATGTGCACAAATTTTACATGAATTTTGTATATTTTACAAAGAATTTTATACAACTTTTATATACAATTATATGGCTTTTATTTACAAGGATTTTATTTACAAAATTTTAAGGATTTCATCAGAGAATTTTACAACATTTTTTTATATACAAATTTTAAGGTTTTTTTATATAAGTCATATTTACGGTTTTCTTATGGCTTTTAAAAATCCAAAATATACATCCATACTTTTAGAGGGCCATATTATTAAAAATACGATAAAGTACGAGTTATGGCTTATAAAGTATATATAGCATATATATACGACACCCCCTATACTTAGTCTAAACTATATCCTCATAGTGATCAAAGAAGCAGCAAAGGAAGACATAACTCAGGATAAGTATAAATCGGTGAAAAGAATCTATACTACAAAGATTCAAAGAATAACGAATGAAAGAATAGAAGTCGATCATCTCCTCTATACTTACGATCAAATAATCCTAAGAATAACATACTCAAAACCGAAAATGGTCGAGGTCAAGAGGATGTACACACTCAACGGCTCGGCTTGTCCCCCTATTTTTAGGGTAAAATATCCCTAAATATAGAGACCAATATCAAAAAATTAAGGGACAAGACAAGGAGCACACCATACAAAAATCGACGACAATCAAAAGGGAAAATGAGTGAGATTACCCCCACCCCATACTTAGGTTTAAGTACATCCTATGTATAGGCAACGAAGGGGTAATCGAACAGAACGACGTGAGCAACAACGGTATCTACACCCCCCCTATACTTAGGATAAAGCACATCCTAAGTATAGCAAAATTCTAGATAAACCTAAGGGTATAAGACAAACGGAAGTAAGAAAGAATGAAATCAAATATATATACAAGTGATCTTTGAAAATCAGGTATGAGATGCATAGTGTGAGAATGAAACAAAATAGATGGGGGCAACTTCAACGGTCTGTGGTTCGTTCGAAAGGTGGAATCAGATGACAACTCAGATATATCGATGCTACCATTATCGTACACCTTTCGCACAAGATAGGGGCCTTTCCCTTTACTCTGAAGTTTCCCTAGAAATAATTTCAGCCTCGCATTGAATAGCCATACTTTCTTATTCGGCTCAAACTGCTTGTGGCTGATGTGAGAATCATGCCACTCTTTCATCGCCTCTTTATAATGGAAGATACTCATGAAGGCTTCGTCTCGTAACTCTTCCAGGGTTGTCAGTTCAATCTGTCTCTGATTTCCCGAATCATCTTGGCCAAAGATCACTTCTTTCACTGCCCACAAGGATTTGTGCTTGATTTTGAAAAGTAAGTGCCATGGCTTGCCATAAACGAGATAAAAGGGAGATGTACCCAATGGAGTTTTGAAGGATGTTCTATAGCCCAAAGAACCGAGTTCAAAAACTTTGACCAATCCTTTCGATATGGACGAACAACCTTCTGCAAGATCGTAATGATCTCCCTATGCGAGACCTCGGATAGACCATTCGTCCGAGGATGATACGGAGTAGCAACCCGATGGTTTATACCGAACTCATTATCAAGTTCTCTTACCTTATCGTTGATGAAGTGGCTACTCCCTTATGATATCAGAACACGAGGGACCCCTAACCACGTAATATTATGCTTTCTTAAGAACTTGCAAACCATGTTCGCATCAGCAGCTCGGGCAGGAATAACCTTTGCCCAAAAACTAATATAATCCATAGCTAGAAGGATATACTCTAACCCCTGACTTTTAGGAAAAGAGCCCATAAAGTCGATACCCCATGCATCAAACATTTCACAGAAGTGAATCGGTTGCATTGGTGTCATGTCGCTATGTCCACAAGTGCCTATTTTCTGGCAATCAGTGATAAATCTCAGATTCATCACTCTAAAAGTCATGAATTAAGCTCAAATCCCTAAAATTAATTGGCATTTCTTCATTTATTCTCCATAATTTGCATTCATGCATGTTTTGATAAGAATGGTATTTTATCACTCAGTTTTGTGCAAAATAAGAAGCCAAAAATCACAGCCAAAATGACATGTAAAATAGCCAAACTTCCCTGATTTTTAACTAATTCATGTTTATCCAAATGACTAAAACCACTCTATTGTGTACATATTACTAACAAAAATAAATAAATAATACAAAAAAATCACTAACCTAAATAAGTGGACCAAAAATCCAAACCCTAGTTCTAGAATTTCCGGATTAAAACCTCAATATCTTCCTCATCTACTGTCGGTTTTGATTTTACTCACTTTTAAACAAATGTAAATTCATATACCTTCAAAACAAGACCAAATTCAAGCGAATCGGAGCTCATATGTAAAAGTTGGGTTTTGAGCCTCTTTTGTACATTTTTGTATTTTAATGGTTTTTGACCTATAATTTTATGTACATAATTAACCCATTTTATTTTACTTATTTTTCATTTGTCTTATTTAATAAAAGTTTTATTAAAATGCATAAAAATCCAAATCCAAATTGAGCTTGAAATAAAAGAAACTAACTGAGTTCGAATCCTCACAAACAATATGTACAAAAAATGTCTTTTTCGTATTTTATTTCTTTATTTTGTTGAATAATAAAAATCCAAAAAAATAGATTAATGTATAAATATTTATATTTGATTTTATCCTATATTTTTCGGATTTTTATCTGATTTAAAAATGAGAAAAAAATTATAAACACCAAAAATCAAGGTATTCTATATACATGGAGTACCCCATAAATATCACTTGTCACAAATGATCGATTTTGATTTTGATCTCTTCATGAAAGTTGTAGATATCATCAAGAGAGAAATTTTCATGGAGAAAAATTTTTGGATCTGAGGTCATTTACTATTTTTTACATATTTATTAATGTATTTATTTTTCGATTTTTGTGGGGCTGACACGTGCAACTCCTGTAGTCACCACGTATCATCCATTTTTGGAATTTATATATATTAATTTTTGTTTTAAAAAATAAAAATTTAATAAAAATAAAAAATTAATAACACACGGTAGCATCCAAGTCGTCCCATCTCGACCAATCAGATGGTCGTTGTGCTTCGTCCTCATTTCCCCCTTTCCCAATTGGGAGCGGGCGTCGCCGCCAGCCTAGATCCCCCTCAATCTCTGTCACCCTTCTTGTCAAGCCCAATCAAATCCCATCCCTGATACCTCGCCATCTCCTTTCCCACTTGCCATATCCGACCAACTACTCTTCGACTATTTAACCTCATTGTCCCCTCCATCCAAATCATCCGTCGATATCCCAACTTTCGATGAGGAGACAGGATGGCGGGACAGAGTCGCCTCCTCCACCATCCTCGGCGACATCCAAAGCCTAGCGGCTTTGTTGCAGCACGGATCCCCCTCCATCACTAAAGCTTCGCTCCAACCTCTGCGTCGAGCCAAACGCCTCCATCTCTTCACCTACTCCAACGTACCATTCCTCCGCGATCAACGCTCCACCGTCATCTACTCCGCCAGAGGAACTACTTCGCCACCAGCATCCAAGAAGCATCCCCCTCCTTCATTCTTCGACGATCAAACCTGGAAACTACATCCATCGCAACTCCAATGACTGGAGCTCGCCCATATCCTAGTTCCTCCATCACCACGACTTCACCTCCGACAACGCTGCTTTGCCTCTAGCCACTCCTGTGAACTCCAGTTCCTGGGGGTTCACGCGTCAACAACGTCATCCCTACCTTGCTCCTAACGACAAGCTCCAGCAGCTTCACCGGGTTGCACGAACGCCAACGACATTCCAATGGTCTGCCCCCATCTTCGCGCCCTCGATGACCCACGGCCGTGTGTCGGCCACCGTCGTTCGCCCTCCAGCCGTCGACAACCGCCGCACCCACCCGTGAGCCGATCAACCATCGGAGCTCCACTAGAAGACACCTACCCTTCACATGTTATTTTTACATGTGAGGTGGAAAAACTATGAAGAAGCGCCTGAGATCTGTCCGATTGGCATCGAATTCCCCAACCCAGAGGTCACGTGCATCGCATGTGACCTACTAGAACTTTTGTAAACGAAGAACTCCAAATTCTTCTTATTAACAGAAATGCCCCTCCACGCACTAAAAATTTTGCAGATATACCCCCAGGGTCACGGTATTTACACTCAAGTCCCTCTATACATGTTTTCATTTTAATCTATTTATTGTAGTTTTGTAGTGATACACATGTGTTCCCCCTCTACTTTGAACCGCTTTGTTGTATCATTTTATTTTTACAAAAATAGCGCTTTGTTCTTCAACTAATTTTCTACAACATGGCATATGCTTGACATTTTTGTGGGTTGTGGTGAATTATTCATTATTATTATTATTATTGTGATAAAATGCATATTTTTCCCATTTTATACTTAGAAATTCATAATTTATTAACCGTTGATCAAAAAATTGTCAAAAATTCAGAGATTGTATAATTAGTTGTGTTTCACATCGTGCTAAAAAAGAATTGCATTTGCATGCATAGTTTTCCTTGTAAAAATCATTTTGCCTATTTTGATCTTTAATTTTAATAGGCATTAATCTTATATTTTTGAGGTTTAGGATTTTTCTAAGATCCATCACCTAGTGATAGATTTTGGATAATTTTATCTCATGGAAATAATTAGGTTTAATATTTATTTTAATTAATAATTGAAATTCACTATGTTTGCATTCATAAATTCATAAAATATTTATCTTGCATCCAAAAATTTCAAAAAAAATACGTTGCATTCATTTCATCATAATTGTCATCTTGGCCTAGTTTGATATTTTTCGGACATTGTTTGATTGATCATTACATTTTAGTCCCTAAAATTGGCCATATTTGTATTTTGCATCCAAAAATTGCATTAAAAATACAAAAAAAATACCGTCTCGAAAACCATGCGTAAACTTTGATAGACAAATTTTTAGGTTGTTCCTTTGCCTCCTTGAGTTCGAACCTGGGACTTGCCCACATAAAATAAACAAAAATCACGTGATTGAAAATTGACTAAAACTCGTGTGGTTATTTCTTGACCGATTCCAATTACCCGCCTACAACGAAATGACATTAATATAAATGTACATTCAATCATGTATATTAACCAAGGGCTTTTTCGGACTCGTCAGATGGCGTCATTGTTGGGGAGGCAAACGACTTAGATTTTGTCTAAAAAAATTTTCGGTTTTCTTTATTCGGGTTGTCTAACCCCCGAATCTTCACTGTATATTTTCCATATTTTTTCTCTTTTCAACATTTATTTCCTTATTTTATTTTTTGATTATTTTTGGTTCACTTTCTTACACACACACACTCTCTCTCTCTCTCTTTTATTGCGAGGTACCCGGCATACATGGAGCGGTTTTTGAGAACCGGCGCATCTTCACTGACTTCCGAGAAGCCACATTAAGAATTAAGGTCGAGTCGAGTCATGAGAGAGCGCAGAGTCTAGGATTTAATTTTTTGTAATTTTAAATTTTGTAATTATTCGCTCATTTATAGCGATGTCCGTTTGGACTCTCGCGTGTGTAACAAGACCTTGAACTATTTTTTGTGGTGTGTCGTGGCATGTTTCACTCTCTGTGGGGGTGGGGTCCGACTTGAGTGGCGCTTAGGATAGACCTACACATACGACAATTAGAGCTTCTATAAATTTTTATTATGCTCGTAGAACTTAGGGCCATACTTCACTTTAATCGAGACACACCTTAGATCGTTCAACTTAGTTAAAATATCAAAATCAATTCTTCTCGACTAATAGAACTTTCTGCTAAGTGCGGTTTTCATCAGTTTGCATTCATATAGAATAAACTTTTAATTATTGTATTGCATCCCACATGGAGATTGTAAGGAATCATTGTAAGTCTTCTATCTGAGCATACATCATTGTTTCACATGCATCAGCTTTTCCCAAATTTCTCCCTCCTGGTTTGTCATGTAATTTTAAAAGAAAATTGGGACTGTACAGTAGACGTGTATTTGTGCTCACCTTAAATTTTCAGTGATCGCCTCATTAAAATTGGGAATGCTACGTATAGCCGATTTTAAATAACTCATAAAATCAAGAATTTTTGCAAGAGAGAAACCCCGACCTTGAATGCATTTATTTTTCTGAGTGAGCAAGAGAGGACACTTAAGACTAGATCCCAACTCCGAATTTTCATATTGACTACTGATTCTATAAAAATAATTAGCTACTTCTCAGTGAGCCATATGGGTAGCCGGTAAACGGTTCGGATTTCCTTAGCAGAGTTGGTGGTTTAAAGGACACTGCGTAACGCTCCATCCTTAAGTAACAAGGGTAGTCGTTTTATGGTCCGTGCTTACATCTATACTGGATGAAAGTAGGTGCAACTAGTCCTAAGAATTTGGGCTGGTCTTTAAGAAAATTTTCGGCACCTAACAGCTCGCTAATTTTTTTCCAAAATTAAATTTATCACCAACTAAAATTGAAAAGATAAATTGTCGAACTCTTGCAGTTTCATTGTGTGAGTTGTTGAACCTGGGGTTTGATTTGTGTTTGCATTGGTGTGCATGAATCGAGTTCGAATATCAAAAACCATACATTTGTGCCATCACTCTCCTTGATAAAATTTTTTTCTTGTGAATATCATGTGCATTTACACCGAGATCAACCATGTAGATTCATCATCAACCTCCTTTGAAAAATACAGGACAATGGTTCGAGTACCCATCTGACCTATATTATGAAAATGAATTTGTCTCGGCCAGGCCCAAATCATCTAAACCCTCTTCTTTCCATAATCCTTCAACATTTACAGAAGATTTTCTCTCTCGGATGAATCCAATCCCCTCATTGAATTACAAGCCAATCTACTCGAACCATCCTATCAAAGTCACCACAACATGTGACCACACATGAGCAACTGCCATCCTGGACTGAACCATCTTATTCCCAATTTCTCACTGAAACTAATGAAGCATTTAAAGATCAAATCACCTTTGAAGCTCATGATTGGTAGAGAGACCAAACCCGATCAAACCATATGGAGAGGCTCGTACCTAAGGATCATTAGTGTTGGATTAACCTTGACAATCAAATCCCTATTGACTAACCCGAATACCACTCCTTCGATCAGTCTACACATACAGACGACCAAACAGATGATATCAACACATATGAACAATGTATGACTCCATTGTTTGAGGATACGATCAATCATGACCATGGAAGCAGACTCTACTCAAACCAGCATTGCATGCCTGAGTCATGGCATACTGAGTATGAGACCTACAGATTCCTGCAAAATCCTTCCACTGAGCAGACTCCTTCCATAATTTTTGAGGAGAAATTTTCAGAAAATAATGATCATATAGTGGATGTTCCAAGAGAATCTTATCCCAGCTCATACAACAAAATGGAAGATGAAATAACTGGATCTCAAATTCAAAAATGAGAAATCACACAGACTGCTCACATGATTGATCTTGAAAATTTTATAGAGGAAATATTTCGAGGATTACCAGGAGATATGAATTAATGGAGGATAAATCTAGAAAATTGATCGACCGACTAATTTCATTCTATGTAGCTCGGATTTAAAATTAGATGATGAAATGATTGGATCTCCTGTTGAAAATTCTGAGGATATTCAGAATCCTAGAGAATATGTTCACCCTAGGGATGACTCTGACAGCGACACTTATGCATACTATTTCCTTAGGAATAACTCGGACTCTGATTCTTACTCGGCTAATCAAAACCCCTCATCATCTACAGAAAGCACTACATCACCACGCCGAAAACATCAAAAAAATCAAAAATCCACAAAAATACATAAAAAATTAAAAATGAAGAAGATCTGAAGAATTTGGATCCTACTCTAAGGAAAGCACTGGAGAAAAGACTAATTTTTTAACTTCCCTTTATACTGGCCATTGAACACTTCCCCGGCCTTAAAGGATTTGTAATGAATAAATTAATGATGAAAAAGTTGGGCAGGATACGAACAAAGACTGAAAGACATGTCTTATCAATGGCCTCCTCCTTCGTGTTGAGGAGAAAACTAAGAGCCGCATAGTGAAGCGGTTACTCAGATTTGACAATGGAATCAAAGACACCATATTTGTCCATGCTCGAATCGATGACGACTCACCAATCAATATCCTACTAACCTCTGTATTCAATAAGCTCAAACTTGAACCTATCAAAAAGATAAGAGAGATTGTTCAACTGGCTGATTGATCGATAAAGAGGTTGAGAGGAACAATTTCCGTCATCATTACATTCCAAGGTGCTCCGCTTAAAGTGAACTTCGCGATTGTTGATATTGAGCATCAAGGAGAATTCACCCGGTCTCTGATCATTCTCGGAAAGCCATTCTTGGCATTGACTAAGGTAATTATTGACTGTAAGACTCAGGTAATCAATTTTACAACATTGGGAGCACTATGATCTCAACAAGTCTTTGAGGAACCACGATTTTCTGAGGCAACCCACAAAGCCCTCGACAGTCGTAACCAAATGGTAGAAGATCCCTACCCTGCTATACCTGAAATAACGGTTGTTGAAGAGACTATTGGTTTAGCTTCCCCCAGTTCCATTTCCCGCTTATCTCACCATGGGAAATGACTCCGATTATGATCCTGAGACTTATGCATGGGCACATCCCGAGTCGGTCGAGATCTCCTCTGACTAAATTTATCAAATAAACCTGACATCTGAATGATCCAACATAAAGATAATTGAGAATGAACATGCAGAGACTCTCCCCACAGTTCCATTTCTCATTGCTCTCACCATCGAAAAATGTTTCTTATATGATCCTGAGGCATATGCATGGGCTCACCCTAAGTCAACCTTCTCTGATTACCTTGAACAAATCAATCCAACTCAAGAGTGCACCAACATTAAGAAAACTAAGAACAAATACATTGTATGAACACCGATTAAGGAGTAAAATTTCAATAGTTATTCATCTAGAGACTCAGATGTCAACACCTCACTCCCAGGACCAACACCTTCACGAAACAAAAAGAAAGTCGCCTTTGACCTTTCGGAAGAGGAATCGTCTAATGATCCCTCATCAGGTCCAGAAGGTAATCTATATGGGTGAGGTCTATTCAGCAATCTTAAAACCTTATCTTCACAAGGATCCAAACTTCGATTCCCATTAGACGACTCCCGTTCCTCACTATTATTCATCCAAAGCCGATTCTCCTGGTCTTACTAAATACACTGGAATAATTTCTTATGAGCAGACTGAGACTGGTGCTTCAGAGTATTCATCATCTGAGGACAAATCGCTTGACCCCAAGAAGGAATGAATTCTGAGAAAACAACTGAAGAAACTAAAAGACAAAAATATATGGAGTGACTCAACTTTCAAATACTATTCCTCTGAGGATAACTCAGATGACGGTTATATTTCATCTGATTCATACGTCTCATCTACTATCTAGAATGATTTCTCTGAGGATAACATTGATAATGGTTTGGAATCATATGCTTCATCTCCTTCTTATCATTACGATCTCCCATACATGCTCACAAAAAGATCGACCGAAACTGCCTTAATCATCGACTACCCACCCTCCCTCCCGACCCCATCGGTCTCCTTGTACATCTTCTTCCTCTACTTATGCCAAGGTCTAAGTATAGGGGGGACCAATGCCATCTTTATATACCATTCTCCCCATCTCATGTTCGCCTCATTTCCACCCTTCTTCTATACTTAGGCTCACCAGAGCCTAAGTATAGGGGGAACCGATGCTCATATGGATATACTCTCCTCATTCACATATCCTGACCACCTTATTTTCGCTCTTCTTCTATACTTAGACTGTCCACAGCCTGAGTATAGGGGGCGCGCTGACCTCTATTATTTATAATTCTTTTTCACTTTTCTACGCTTAGCCCGAGCTATGTCTTCTTTTTGCTTCTTGTGCTATGAGGAGACATCACTCGCTAAGTATAGGGGGTGTGTATATATAGTGTGTATATATTTTACCCATATCTCGAACTTTCACGTAAGTTTATATGTATTTACGGGATGGGTAACTAACTTGAAAAAAAACAAAAACAAAAAATTGCTACTAACACTAACTATGTCCAACCAGAAATTTTTTAAAAAAATGGCTTCTTATTAATTTTTGCATAAAAATTAACAAAAAAATCCTTGCATAAAAAATTTTCTCTCTTAAAAAAATAAAAAATGGTTGCATTTTACACACCCGCACTTCATCCAACATTACATGCATTTGCATTTGTGAAAAGTGCTTGGGTTCTGAACCGAGTTATGAGCAGAAAGTGAGAGTGGTCTGGACTTGACCTTAATCCACCTAATTTTCAGATGAACCTCATCGAGAAATAGGATTTTTGAAACCTCGGGTCTATGACTTAATTCTTCGAGTTCAACATGACAATGTGCAGCGTTTGACTCTTAGTGTCTAACCTAGTCTCTTCATTCTGGGTACAACTCTGGAATAGAGAATTAATTTGTACTCTCGCACTATGTACTTAGCTCATCTAAGACGGGGTGTTGGAAGACTGTGTAAGTTTCTTTTCTGGTAGCATGGAAATCTAAAGATAGGAGTACGAGTTGAAATAAAGCTTCGGAAAAGGCATGGACGACAGGGCACAATTTTTTCTAAGACCCCAAAACATGTACAGAAAAAAGGATTCTATATCCGTAGGGGTGCAACAAGATCCAAGCTGAGCTACCGAAAATCCAAATACAAAGAAGCCTACTACCAAATAAATGTTTGACCAAAAAGGTCCAAGATTCAAGAAAAACTGCAGATCTTGGTGGAGACTCGGCTACACTGGCCAGCTTCACAAGGAGAGGTGACTACACTGGTCGGCCTCTAGTTCTTTTCTCCTTATTCTAACTTCTCCCCCATTTCTATTGTGAACACAGCGTGACAGACCTTAGAAGGAAATACCTGACTCCTCGAGGACGAGTTGCTGGAGAGGAGGTTTGCATGGTAGTCTGGCATTCTGCATGGGAAGAGCTAAAACCTTTCACACACATGAGTCGATTTTTCAATGTTCATGGGGTCTGCTTTGGGAGGAGGATTGATCTAAGATGACATCTGAGCCGAAACTGTGACAATGATGTGTAGAACTTGAAGGCTGATGAGTCTCACAGAAGTTCCGCCACACTAAAGGTTAGGTCTAGTTCCATTTTCACCTTCTGTTCATGATCTTGGTATGGAACTCAATCTCATTTCACCTCATGCATTCATTTTAATGCTCGGGGAGGAGCATGGTTTAAGTATAGGGGGATGATGAATCTCATAATCATTACACTAAAAGTCATGAATTAAGCTCAAATCCCTAAAATTCATTGGCATTTCTTCATTTATTCTGCATAATTAGCATTCATGTATGTTTTGATAAGAATGACATTTTATTACTCATTTTTGCACAAAATAAGAAGCCAAAAATCACAGCCAAAATGACCTGTAAAATAGCAAAACTTTCCTAATTTTTAACTAATTCATGCTAACTCCAAATGACTTGAAAACACCCCACTGTGTACATATTACTAACAAGAATAAATAAAAAATACAAAAAAATCACTAACCTAAATATGTGGGCCAAAAACCCAAACTCTAGTTCTAGAATTTTCGGACTAAAACCTCAATATCTTCCTCATCGAGTGTTTGTTTTGATCCTACTCACTTTTAAACTAATGTACATTCAAATACCTTCAAAACCAAGACCAAGTTCAAGTGAATCGGAGCTTATATGTAATAGTTGGGTTTTGGGCCTCTTTTGTACATTTTTGTATTTTAGCGGTTTTTGATCTATAATTTTATGTACATAATTGACCCATTTTATTGTATTTCTTTTTCATTTGTCTTATTTGATAAAAGTTTTGAGCTTGAAATCAAAGAAACTAAGTCTGAGTCCTCACTAACAGTTTGTACAAAAATTATCTTTTTTGTATTTTATTTTATTTATTTATTTTATTAATAAATAAAAGTCCAAAAAAATAGATTAATGTAAATACTTATCTTTGATTTTATCCTATTTTTTCGGATTTTTTATCTTGTTTAAAAATGATAAAAATTTATAAAACCCAAAAAATCAAGGAATTCTATGTACATTGAGTACCCCAAAAATATCACTTTGCACAAATGATCGATTTTGATTTTGGTCTTTTCATGAAAGTTGTAGATCTCATCACGACGAGCAACTTTTGGAAGAAAATTTTTCGATTCGAGGTCATTTAATAGTTTTTATGTAATTGTATTTATTTTTCGATTTTTGTGGGGCTGATACGTGGCTGCTCTTGGAGCCGCCACGTGTCACCCATTTTTGGGATTTATATTTATTTATTTTCATTTAAAAAAATTAAAAAAATATAATAAAAATATAAATTTAAAAATTAATAACATGCGACAGCATCTAGGCCGTCTGATCTCGGTCGATCGGACGGTTGTTGTGCTTCATCCCCATTCCCTTCTGTCCCAATTGGGAGCGGGCGCCGCTGCCAGCCCCGCAAATCCCTCCTCCAACTTTCCTCTTTGGGTCACCGCCTTCACCCGATCCCCATGCTTATCTTGGCCCAGATTTCCCTCAATCTTCGTCACCCTTCTTGTCAACCCCAATCAAATCTCATCCCTGATTCCATCACCGATCGACCTCGTCATCTCCTCTCCCACTTGCCATCTCTGACCAACTACTCTTCACCTATTTAACCTCGCCATCCCCTCTATCCAAATCATTTGTCGATATCCCGACTTTCGATGAGGAAACGGTGGTGACAGAGCCGCCTCCTCCACCATCCTTGGCGAGATCCAAAGCCTAGTGGTTTTGCTGCAGCACAGATCCCCCTCCGTCGCTACTACTTCACTCCGACCTCCGTCGTCGAGCCAAACGTCGCCATCTCTCCACCCACTCCAACGTACCATTCCTCCACGATC
Source organism: Ottelia alismoides (assembly GCA_037367405.1). NCBI lineage: Eukaryota > Viridiplantae > Streptophyta > Magnoliopsida > Alismatales > Hydrocharitaceae > Ottelia > Ottelia alismoides. The sequence goes on along the minus strand of JAZKJV010008362.1, from coordinate 157,216 downwards.
AACGCTCCACCGTCATCTAATCTGCTAGAGGAACTACTTCACCACCAATGACCAGGAAGCATCCCCCTCCATCGTTCTTCGGCCATCAAACCTGGAAGTTGCCTCCATCGCAACTCCAACTATTGGAGCTCACCCATCAGAAGCATCCTAGTTCCTCCATTGTCACTACTTTACCTCTGACAACGCTGCTTCACCTCCAGCCACTCCTGTGAACTCAGTTCCTGGGGGTTCACGCATCATCAACGTCATCCATGCCTTGCTCCTGATGGCAAGATCCAACAGCTTCACTGGGCCGCACGAACACCATCAGCATTCCAACGGTCTGCCCCCATCTTCGCGCCCCTGATGACCCACGGTCGTGTGTCAGCCACCGTCGTTCGCCCTCCAGCCACTGACAACCGCCGCACCCGCCCCTGAGCTGATCAACCAACAGAGCTCCACCTGAAACACCTCCCCTTCGCACCTGATTTTTACACGTGAGGTGGAAAAACTACAAAGAAGCCCATGAGATCTGTTCGATTGGCATCGAAGTCCCCAACCCAGAGGTCACGTGCATCGCACGTGACCTACTAGAATTTTTGCAAACGAAGACCTCCAAATTCCTCTTATTGACGAAAGCACCCCTCCACCAGATGTCACATGTTCCGTGCATGAGGCTCTAGAAATTTTGTAGATATACCCCTAGGGTCACGGTAATTACACTCAAGTCCCTCTCTGCATGTTTTCATTTTAATTTATTTATTATAGTTTTACAGTGATACCCTTGTGTTCCCCCTCTACTTTGAACCACTTTGTTGCATTATTTTATTTTTATAAAAATAGTGCTTTGTTCTTCAACTAATTCTCTATAACATGGCATATGCTTGCCATTTTTATGGGATGTGGTGAATTATTATTTATTATTCTTGTGATAAATTGCATAATTTTCCCATTCTGCATTTAGAAATTCATAAGTGATTAACCGTTGCTCGAAAAATTACCGAAAATTCACGGATTGTATAATTAGTTGTGTTTCACATTGTGCTTAAAAAGAATTGCATTTGCATGCATAGTTTGCCTTGTAAAAATCATTTTGCATGTTTTGATCTTTAATTTTTAATAGGTATTAAATCTTATATTTTTGACGTTTAGGATTTTCCTGAGATCCATCACCTTGTGATAGATTTTGGATAATTTTATCTCTTGAAAATAATTAGGTTTATTATTTATTATAATTAATAATTAAAATTCATTGTGTTTGCATTCGTAAATTCATAAAATATGTATCTTATATCCAAAAATTCCAAGAAAAATTACAATGCATTCATTTCATCATAATTGTCATCTTCACCGAGTTTTATATTTTTCGGACATCGTTTGATTGATCTTTACATTTTAGTCCCTAAAATTGGCCATATTTGCATTTTGCATCCCAAAATTACATTAAAAATACAAAAAATACCGTCTCAAAACTGTGTGCAAACTTTGATAGAATAATTTCTAGGTTGTTTCTTTGCCTCCTTGAGTTCGACCTTGGGACTTGCCTAAGTAAAATAAATAAAAACCACGTGATTAAAAATTGACTAAAATTCTTGTGGTTATTTCTTGATTGATTCCAATTTCCCACCGACAATGAAATTGCATTAATTTAAACATACATTAAATCATACATATTAATCGAGGTCTTTTCGGATTCATCAGTCAGCACATCTCTTTACGAATGCATGAGCATCCGCATCGAGCGTAGGCCACCAAAGGCCGGATTGAAGCACCTTCTGTGTTGTCCTCTTCCCTGAATTGTGTCCTCCAACTTCTACTAGATGTCAATACATGAGGACACTTTCGTATTCCTCCTGAGGAATACACCGACGCCAGATGGAATACACTCATTCATGATAAAGGATCGGATCCTCCCAATGGTAAGACTTAGCTTTCGTGAGGAAAGTCTCAAGCCTTTGTCTGGACCAACCTTGTGGTACTTTCTTAGAAACAAGAAAGTTCACAATATCGGCATACCATGGCAACGAGGTGAGAGAAAGAATTGCCTCATCAGGGTGGGTCTCAATGATGGGTGATTCAAACTCAAAAGACTCGAGTGTTTCTAATAGGGCGAGGTGATCCGCCACCACATTCTTGACTCCAGGCTTATCCTTTATCACTATATCGAACTCCTGGAGTAGAAGGGTCCATCTGGTCAGGCGCGGCTTCTAATCCTTCTTGTCCAGTAGGTACTTGATGGCAGTATGATCAGTGAAGATTGTGACCTTCGATCCTAAGATGTGGGATCTAAATTTGTCTAAGGCAAATACTATGGGTAGCATCTCTTTCTCTGTAACCGTGTAATTCCATTGCGTGGAATCCAAAGTTTTACTAGCGTCGTGTATGGAAAATGGAAGGTCATCCCTCCTCTATCCCAACACAGCCCCAACGGTAAAATCTGAGGCGTCTGTAATGATCTCGAATGGGAGAGACCAATCGGGTGGCTGAAAAACAGGAGCCTCTACAACCATATTCTTGAGAGTATCGAATGCCAAAAGACACTTTTTATCGACTATAAACTCGGTGTCTTTCGTGAGAAGATCAGACAATGGTCGGACAATTTTACGGAAGTCGTGTATGCCGAGGAAAGATCGCAGCTACTTCAGATTGGATGGTAGATTGAGTTTCTTAATGATATCCACCTTGACCGGGTCCACCTTAATGCCCCGGATGGAGATGACGTGATCAAGGACCGTCCCCTGAGTCATCATGGAATGAATCTTCTCCTAAGAAAGTATGAGGTTAACCTCCGTGCACCTCTGAAGCACATGGTCTAAGCTAGAAAGGCAGGAATCAAAATCATCACTGTAGATCGAGAAATCATCCATAAAGACCACTAAGATATCTCCTATCATGTCAGCGAATATCGAAAGCATGCACCTCTGGAATGTGTCCAGAGCATTACATAGTCCAAAGGGCATCCGTTTGAAAGCATGCGTTCCAAACGGACAGGTGAATGTCATATTTTCTTGGTCTTCTAGAGTAATGGCCACTTGAATATATATCGCGAGTACCCATCGAGAAAGTAATAATGGCTCTTCCTGACTAATCGTTCGATGATATCATCAATGAATAGTAGCGGTAAGTGATCCTTCTTGGTCATATGATTCAAACGTATGTAGTCCACACAGACGCGTCAAGAAGTCGGTACTCAGGTAACGATCTAATTTGTAGTGATACCCATCTTCTTGGGTACCACATGCAAAGGACTAACCCATTTCGAGTCGAAGATGGGATATATAAAATCGGTGCTCCACCACTTGGATATTTCCTTCATAACCACCTCTCGAAGATTCGGGTTTAGCCTATGCTGAAACTCACGAGATGGCTTGGCATCATCCTCAAGAAAGATGTGGTGGGAGAAGAGAGCCAGACTAATTCCATGGACATCAGCTACTGACCACCCGATCGCCTCGCAGTTCTTTTCAAGAATCTCCATCAGACGAGATTCCTGATCTTCGATCAGATTGGAAGAGATGATGACCGGAAACATTTTAGATTCACCAGCAAGGAATCGGTATTTCATGTTCTAAGGTAACGGTTTAAGCTCAGGGGGAGAAGGAACAGGAAGAGCGGGTTTGATTAGAGCCTGAGTGTAGGCTACTAGATCGATATGCATAAGCTTTGCCTACTCTCACTCCAAAAGATCTGGAGATTGCTGGATATTCTGATTAGATTCGATCTCTAGACTGGTTGTAGGCTTCGTGAAGCACTAGCAATTAGCATCGTTGAAATATGAATGATCTGCGGTTGACTGATAGCTATGAATGTTCACTTCTGACTCGGAGGGATTATGTAATGACTGAATGATCTGAAAATGATTCAAAATTGTGTCCATCAAGATTCTTTCTATTCGGCTCTAAGATTGTGCTCTCCAATCTTCCATCCTCAGATATCTGAATCTCAACTTTGATTGAAGGTATGATGAAAGATTGGGTACTAGGTTTGGCCCATATAGCCTCATCATTGGTTGGTACAAAATCACAATCCTGATGACTATTGGGTTCGTCATCAGATGCTCGCTCGGGTTCAGTTGACCTAGAATTCTGGTCTTGGATCGTGTCTCTACATATACTTTCACCCTAGACATGAAAGTACACCTTCCTGGTAGCATAGTCGGAAACAGCCTTCGCTGTCGCCAGAAAAGGTCGTCCGAGTATGTTCGGGGTATCTGTCACGCATTCAGGGACTGCCATGTCCAACACAATGAAGTCCACAGGGAATTATAAACCCTGAATGGGACGATAACATCTTTGATTAAACCCTTAGGCCTCTTGACCTATCTATCAACAAACTGCAATACCGTTCGGCTTGGTCGAAGAGGCCCAAACTCGAAACTGTCGAGTAGGGAAGATGGAAGGAGATTAATCGAAAATCCTCTATCTAATAGAGTCCGATCAAAAGTCTGATCAAGGATCTCGCATCTGACATACGATTCTCCCGAATCTAATCTCTTGGCGGGGAGATAGTTCTTAATAGCATGACAGGTTTCCTTGATCAGTACGTAGATCTCAGAACAGTGATTGCACTGCCTCTTCTTTCTGCGGGCGGTGGTTCATTCTTTAAGGCCTTTACGCAGAAGAGGGATGTGTGCCAAGGCTTTTGAAAGAGTAAATTGGATCGTAAAATTATCAAGCATCTCCTTCGTCAGATCATTCATTTGGATCTTTTTGATATTTTCTTTTTTATCGCCGTTTCCTAAGCATAGTGCTTTGGGAAAAGGAATATGTACATCCTCCTAGTTAGTCTGTACAATCGGAGGATCAGAAGAAAAAGAAGGAAATGTTTTTCCAAGACGGGGACTTGCTTTCTATGAATCATCAGAGAGAGAAAGATATTGACCAACCATATTTTTATTTCTTTTTCAAGTTATTCTCTTTTGTACATTTTTTTGTGATTTTCTCTCATCATCACTAGAGACAAAGAATGGTAAAGTAGCTACGTCGGCATTCGGCTCTGGCTGCTCTTCAGTCTCGGTGGCTTCAGCATGACCATCTTCATAGTCAAAGGTTACGGCTTCATTATTTCCATCAATGTCTTCTACATGCTCGCTTGTGTTATCCAAATTGTTGTCATCGAGCCCAGTAGAGTCTCTGCTTACCGGCATCCTACCGCTCCTAAGAGAAATGAAATCAATATCATCACATAAAGAAAGTCATCAGAGAATAAATGTGACTGGAGGGTGGGCTCGACCATATATACCTGCTCTGACTCTTGCTTCAGATTGTTCGGATTTGGCTCTATTTGAGCAGGTAAGGTGGACTTCCCTTTGACTAGATCGGTGACATGGGTTTTGAACTCATCTGTTTCTCGTCTAAAAGATGCCTGCTGATCAGTAATCAGGTTAGAGAGATACTTTAATGCTGAATTATCATGGAAAGGCCCATGAGACCCGGATGAGTCGCCTTGATGATACAGAGGCTGCTACGGAGCTGGTTGCTGTTGTGGAGGATAATGTTACTGATGCTGAGTCTGATAAGTGATCTACCTCTACTGAGGTTGCTGGTACTAACGAGGACCGAAATGTTGCTGATGGTCTCAGTTCTACCCCATCAGTACCTGCGGTTGCTGTTGGGAAGAGGCTCCTCCTGTTGACCAATGAAAACTAGGATGATCGCGATGGATCCCTGGTTGTTGTGGTTGGTTATACCATATCTCATTGACCTCAGTCACTGGCTCAGGCATCTCAAAATAAGTTGGGGGCATGGATGTCAAGGGTTGATCACTCTGATACACCACCATCTGAGTGTCAGACGATGGCGTCTGCTGGAGTTGCGGGTATGCCGAGGGTTGATGATTCATCTCAGAATGCACATGGTATATATGTTGTACTGAAGGCCTCAGAAGTATGCCTCAATCTCGACTACCTGAGTCAGCCTGTGATCTTGAAGACCGGTTGGAGTCTACTTGTATTTCTTGATGGCACATAATATGTGTCTCGGATCACTTAGGCATCTCTCAAGTTCATCAATCTTATTGAGCTTGTCTAAGTTCTAGCACTTCTTCTCGATTATTTCCATCTGATCTAGCTTCTGACAGGTGATCCACATATCAGTTGATGACGATTCGATCAGAATTGAGACAACAGAAGATGGATTCCCTTCAATTTGTGTCACTCGGGAATGTTGGTGATAAGTGGGTGGCTTTATCTGATTGTAAACACGAGTTTGAGACATCGTAGTGTAGTTCTATGCCATTTTCTCATAAATGGCCCAGACTCGATCTTCGTGCATCGAAAAATACGATCCACCACACAGTGCATTCACCACTCCTTTTAACTTTGGTGTCATCCTACTGAAAAGATTCTCTACAATAGTTGGCTTTGAAAGTTCGTAGTGGGGACACCGATCGATGAGCTCTCGAAATCCGTCCCATGCCTCGTGGAACTATTTGTTCCCAATCATGGTAAATTTATTGATCATAGATCTAGCAGCATTCGTTCGATCGAGGGGGTAAGACTTGTTTAGATATATTGTGCGTAGCTCCTCCTACGTAGAAACATATCTCCCTAGATGTTTCAGCCTGTAGGATGCTCGATCAATGAGGGAGAAAAGAAAAGCGATCAACTTGATCGTGCCCTTGTTCACATGCGCGTCATGCACCGTGCTGCAAATAAACTCGAACTTTTGAAGGTGCAGGTGCAGCTCCTCAGTAGAAATCCCATGAAACTTGGGCAACGGTTGGATTGTCTGAGGTCGGAATTCGAAGTTCCTGTGAATAACAGAGAGACGGATCCATCGATGAGGCATAGTCACTCCAAGGTTGTAGAGCTATTGAATCGTGTGGTTCGGGTCCAGTGGTGGTCTCTCTGCTCTATCTGGTTGCTCCTAATCCTCAGGTCCTGGATGATCGGCTCTTGGATTCTCAGCTGCAGACTGGTCTCGTTGTGCTCGCAACTGAGTAAGCTCAGCTCTGACATCGTTCATAAGTCTACCTTGCTCCCTAATCTGATTCTGCATTGTCTCGAGGGAAGCAAGTAGACCGTTGTTGATCGCAGCCTGATCGATGACTACATAAGTGGTCTACGATCCTTTGCCAACCATGTCTTCTAGAAAGGAGAAAGAATCTAGATTAGGCTTTGCCAGATCAATGTGTAACTACTGGTGATCTTCTGTAGCAGGAAGTGATGACGAATGATAATGAGTAGGAGAAGAAATCACTTCCAGGGTTAGAGTCACACCTGGAAGTAGCAACTCGTTTTGATTTTGGTTTGGGACGAGAGACAACCCGAACCGATCTGGATGAATGGGTAGGTTTGCGAGAGAGAGAGAGAGAGAGAGAGAGAGCATCTGTCAGAGTCGGTCGAAGCGATCGCCTTCCCATCATCTTGATGATTTTAGTTGATCAGATCTTGAAAGATTGGACACACACCGTAATAAAATGCAAAAAAATCATGAGTTCACCAATGCAACCCTGGTGATGACCGCAAGAGTACGGTCGGTTATCTTTTCAATTTTAGGATTATTTGGCAAACAATCTTCTCATAAATTAACGAGATCAGATAGGTGCCCGAAACTTCCACGTCATACTATCCTGAGTTCTCACCAGAAATCACCTAGCCTTATCCAGTATGGAAGTAAGTACAGACCTTTTCCGGCTACCCGTGTTGCTTGAGGTCGGAGCCATACGCAATGTCCTCTAAACCTTCCACTCTGGTAAGTAAACTCGGACCATTTCCGGCTACCCTAGCGTACCCAGTGAAGATAAGGTGATTAAAGGTATGAACTAAGTAGTATTTCGAGAGAAGCCCAGACTCTGGCTCTACCTTATGGGTCGTCTCTCACTCACTGAATCTGGAGAGCGTACCTGCGGTGCAATTTCGGGGATTGCTCCCCTCAAGATAAGTGGAGTCGTTACATTTATTTTAAAGTCATAGTAGAAATTAATAGTCCATATTTTAATTTTTGGTTTTTACTTTTTTTTGGATATTTTCAGTGAAAATGTCTAACGTATTTTTGTATTTTTGAGTTCGGCCCTAGATACAAGCACCTAGGTGTCGTAACCTAAACAAGCATCTAATCTACGGTGTGTAGAGAAGGGGAAAAATCGTAAAATCATAACAAGCACATATCTCGAAAAGCCACAGAAAATCGTCGAGGAAAATAACGAGCGAAAAAACTGTGGTGGGTGTCCTACTCCTTCAGGAGTACATCCCTAGTGAAACAGACGCCGAGAAGAAGAGAGAGAGAGAGAGAGATACAAGTCGGGATACCCTGAATGGGCCCCTTCCTATGAACAATTTTTTTAATTACAAGAAATTAGATTAATCAGCTTTGGGGTTCTCAACTATGTTGCTCAACCTGTGTTGCCCAAATCAGAAACAAAAAGTCCTGAGGTTAGAGAATAAAATGGCGTAAAGAGAAATCCTAAACCGAAGTCTACGGTCTGCCTTAGCGCTAGGGGTGCACATGGATCGGATTGGATCGGATTTTAGGTTAATCCATGTCTAATCTGCACTTAACGGATTTTAACTTTTTCCAATCCGATCCAATCCATTGAAATTACAAACCCAATCCAATCCATCGGATTACGGATTGGATCGGATTTTTAATACTTACATATTTTCACCACATAAACTAGGATCAAGTTCTTATAACACTAAACCTTGCCGTTTCATTCACGATTCTAAAATTGATAATACAAATAAATGTAAAGAAAACAGTATTTAATTTTTGATAAAGAAAAGAATATGTATTTGCTATGGATTTAGTATGAAAAATGATTGCTTAAATAAATAACATGCATGTAATATGTAAAAATATAGAAGTATCTTGTTGACTTTCAATAAAATTGCAAGTACTTATAATCGATTAGGAAATATAACTAACCTGCAAGAAATAAAAATGTTGGAAAATAAAATAAAATGTGTCTATGAATAGAATGATCAATACAAGGAAACTGCCCATCAAAAAACTTAATTTGAACTTCGGATGTGTTTGCCTTGTTTGGTGTACTTTGAGGTGTAGGTTGGTTACTTCTAATAACATCATTAGTGGTTGACATGGTTCCTAAATGATATAATAAAGTAGATACTAATAAGATCAAATAGGTAAAAAATGCTATACATATTCAAATACAAAAAATTAAGATCATATATCACCATATAATTTTAAATCGAGATATTAATGAGCCATGCAACTAAAAGTAAGATACACATTTCATATGACTAAAACTAGAAAATTGAAACTTTGAATTATTGCAAATATTTGTTGAAACTACATATATTTTGATCAAATGCATTGTACCTGAATAAAAATAGGAGATGATTTGTGGAGGGAGATGCACCACAGCTCGACGATGATACACGAAGGAAGCGACACCACAGTGACCTTGCCGCACAAGAATGGAGGTGTCGAGTTGGTGCTGCGCCACGAAAGGTATTGCGATGCAGGAGCGTGGGAGGCACTCGTATACACTACAGATACAAGGGAGTGTTCTACAGCAAGGGATGCAGGGGAGGAGTCGGTGGTAGAGAGGTTACGCTCGCTGACGGTGGGAGGGGTCGGGCCCGATTTGGGCGGCGGCGTAAGGCGAGCTGTGTGGCGATACAGGGAGGGTTGGGGGGTTTGGGGGGTGGGTGGGGGCGGGGGGAAGATGGAAGCTGCTGGTGTGAGAGGGGAGAAGAGGGCAGGCGTCGACGACGAGAAGAAGAGGGAAGAAGGCGGCGGGGCGGGTAGAAGATGGGGTGAAGGGAAATAGGAGGCGGCGGCGTGGCCCGCGTGGGGGAAGGTTTAGGTTTGGGCGAAAAAAAATGAGAGGGAGGGGAAGGGGAAATTATGATAGGGTAAATTTTGATGGGGTCCCTAGGAAATTGGATTATAAAAGGTAATGGGAAAGAAGTTACAATGAGTGGTGGTGGGATTGAGAAATGATGGTGGGAAATTTAATAAAAATATATATAACTATAAAATATGCACTAATTGTATGGATGAAATATTATATATAGTATTTATTAATTTGTTAACGGATTAACGGATTGGATCTGATAGGATTTAGGCAATGACCCAATCCAATCCATAATTTAACGGATTTCAAAATCTCAATCCGATCCAATCCATTGGCTAGATAAAATCGATCCAATCCAATCAAATAACATCGGATTGGATCGGATTGCAGATTTTATCCGATCCATGTGCACCCCTACTTAGCGCTGCCTCCCCAGCAACAGCGCCATCTGAAAAAAAACCACCCGATCATTTCTTTATTCCTGCACAAGAGACAGAAATAATTGATTTCGTGTTTGTTGTATCAATCAGGTGAGTTTTATCAAAAAAGAGTGAATTTTCTATTTAATCTTCTTTTTTTATTTGTGCTCCTAAACTTAAGTTTATAGCGGTTAAGCACGGGAATGTCGAACTCAAAGAGGCAACACCATTGATAACTAGGGTTAAACTATGGACAAGGTAAGGTAAAAGGTTTCTTATTTTTTTTATTTGTTTTTAGGGAATTTTCTCAATTTTCATTTTATTTTTAAGAGATTTTATATTGCTTTTGTGAATTTTAAGGTATTTTATGATTTTTTTATTATTTTAGAAAATATTTTGTAATTTTCATTTGTTTTATTTTTACTTTATTTTTTATGTTTTTTGTTTTACTATTTTTATAGATTTTAAAGGGTTTTTAGGATATTTATGGATTTTGGTCAATTTTTAATGTGAGAAAATTGAGTTTTTATTGAAAACTGTGACGTATTTAGATTTTTAAAGTTGACAAGAGGGAGAAAATATTTTTATTTATTTTTATCTAAAAGTAGAAGAAGTTATCTTTAAAACAATATGTTGTGCATTTTTAGAGAATTTTTATTTATTTAGTTGCGAATTTTCAAAGTTTTTATGTATTTTCTAATTTTTATTGATTTTAATATTTGATTTTTATTTTATTTTTGGGTTAAAATGTAAAATATAGTGATATATTTTAAGGACAATTTTTATAGGATTTTTAAGAATGGTTTTTCTATTTTTTGTGTTTTTAATGTTTGTTATCTTTTTGTATTTTTTAATGATTTATTAAAAATAGAAAACATTTTTATTTTGCAAACTTGTTTTATACTGTATATAGTAAAATATTAGGTATTTATATGTATTATTATTTTTATCTTTTTTTATTTTATTATTATGTAGGTATTATAGAACTATAGTCTAGTACGTATAAGTGGGATATATATGTAATTAACTGAAACTATGGGGGTATGTTCGTAAAAGGTAGAAACTACACATTTTTTGTGCAATTCGCCAGGAGGACACGTGATCTACACGCGTTGAGTTTTTCAGCAAGACCTGTATGAAAATACTAGAATATTGAGGGTAAATCTGCAATTCTCCCTAAAACTAATTGAGTCGTGCACTGGCAATGCGCATGCCTCACTTGAGTGGTGGGGCGGTAGGTTTGACGTGAGGACACCGCGTGTCTTGATCAACTCTGTCCGATTAAAGATGATCTTGTGGTTTCTAACGAATCTGGAAGTAATTGCTCTGTAGATGCTTCATCCTAAGCAGAAGATCAATAAGACGAATGTTCATGTCGGGAACTCCAGGTGTCGTGGTTCGATTCGATGAAGTATGATGCTCGTTCAGTTTGTGATGAGTGTTACAGATTCTCCTTAGTGTGTTGTTGACTCGCGTCTCTGGCCAAAGGTGAAATGATGGTGATCCCCGTTCGCGATGGACTGTAGATGCAGAGGCAATGATGCTCCACGACACTTGGTCAGCGATTTTGATCTTCATGCAATGATTCGTGGTTATCTAGAGTAATCGTGAGTAGATGAAGCGTTTGAGATTTGCTTCTCGATAATGAAGTGAGATTTGCTTCTCCTGCATAGCTCAGTGATGGATTTTGAGAGCAGTGAAAAGCGGACCTCGAGCGTGCTACAGAAGGTGTTACAGATTTCAGAGTAGATGCCTGACAATTTTCGATGAAGCACCTGTAAATAAAACTACAACTCGAGGATCCTCGATAGGATGTTAGAGGTCAATGAATGGGATCAAAAATGCAGAGGGCAATGATGAATCGGAATTTATTGTTAACAATTTATATGAGATTGAAGGAGAAACGATGGGAATCTTGACAACGGGAAGGAAAAAGATGAAACCGAGATGACACAATAGTGTCGCCTGGGAACGAGGAACTCAGAGGAGTTCCTGATATGATTGCCTCCACTAGCGGCAGCTCTGGGAGGCTTCACGCATGGTGGAACTGATCTCAACACCGGTGATGGATCTCGCCGCACCTCGCTCTCATCCTTGCTCAAACTCAACGAAGGACAGAGGCTCTATCACCGCACTCGATGTCACTCAGAGCTCTTGGAGAAGAAGTGGTGAAATGGCAGATGGGTTTTCAAATGGGGGTCCAGTGGTTTATATAGAGGAGAAGAGGTCGTGTCACTGGCGAAGGTGATGAGAGCGGTGGCGATTAGAAGAATGGTCAGCCAACGGCCGGCCGTTGAGACGGTTAGTTGTTGGCAGATGTTGGAAGCTGTGAGCGGATGAAGAGAGGAAGAAGAAGAAGAAACGGGGAAGAAGAGGGGAAGAAAGGGGAAAGTGAGAGAGAAGGGAAAGGTAGAAAGAGAAAAGAAGAGAGGAAAGAGAGAGAGAGAGAGAATTAATAAAAATAGAATTAAAGTAAATTAAATTAGATTAAATAGTTAATAATTATATTAAATTAATTATAAATTAATTTAATACTTAAATAAATAAATAATAATTAAGTATAATTGATAAATTATTTAAGTAAATGATTAAGTAGTTAAGTATATAATTAAGTAATTAACAAATAAATGATATATTAATTAATTAATTAAGTTAATTAATTAAAAACTAAATAAAGTATTGATATATTGAATAATAATATAAGTTACGGTTCATTGTACCATATACCAATACGGATTCGAAAACGCATTTTTCGCATTGACTCCGATTTTAGAGAAACTAATGTCATTTTATAGATAATTTAATAATATAATTTTTGAAATCAAGTTTGCTCAATTCGGAGTTCATATGGTCGAATTAAGAGGTCCGGAAAATTTAGGTAGCGGATTCGAGCCTCCGGATTTTATTAGTATTTTGGCTTAATTATATTTTTATATACATTTTTATAAGATTTTAGGAGAAGAAATTAAATTAATAGGGTTTACGGTTATTTAATTAAAACTTCGAGAAGTTTCTACATATAGTACATATATATAATGGGTCCAAAAAGTTGAAATTCACCGGTTTTATTCGAATATTTTTTGATATTTTTAATAAATAGTATCAAGTACAAAACGGATTTTAAAAGTGAGTTTGGCCAGTTTAAAGTTTTCTATAAATAGTTATGAACCTCAAAGTCAGCTTTTGCGGCTTTTACGATTCATTGTGGTTAATTATTTCTATGTCAAAATATTTTTCTGATATTCTTATAAAATATATAGATTTTTGAACAACTTTTACAAAAGAAGAATTTTGATTTGGAATAGTCTTGATGCTAAATAAGATACGTGAACTTTTTACATGGTGTAAAAATTTATTGGTCTTGATTTTCTGAATATTTTTACAAGTTAGGATCCTTATCTCCCCCTACTTATTTCTTTTGTCGATCCGGTCAATATTGACCTGATCTTAGGGTTCGGATCAGTATGTACATATTTCATATTTACAGCCTTCTTTTATATGATTTTTCTTTTTCTCTTTATTCTTTTATTTTGGATAAAATAAGTGTTAATTATATAATATTAATATTTATGGTTAGAATGATAATTAATTGAAATTAGTGAGTATTTACATGTATTTTACCAAGGATTTTAGCTAAAATGAAAAATAAAGGTGATGAATCATGCATTCATCATTCCCCTATACTTTACATTTGCTAGTCCCTTAGAAAACACTTATTCTATAAATAAGTGCAAGCAAAAAGAAAAAGAAAATAAAAAAACTTAGAACAAGTTTGTTTCTTTAAACTGAATCTCACTTCACCTAAAATATGGAGCTTGGATTCAGACTTTTGGATTATTAGTGTGTCGGGACTCTATTAGAATTAGGATTTAAGCCTCGACAACCCTCAAGTTCCGCAAATCCTTATCCAGGTTCACCTCAACAGCCAGCTCAGATCCACCTATCTATCATGCAAACTTTTCGGCTTTGAAAGCAACTTGATAGTGTATGAAAGGTTTTATCTCTTCCCGCTTAAAGAAGCAAAGAAACCGTCCATCCCAGTTACACACTTCCATTGGGCCATCATCCAACAACTCGATCCTCGAGGATGGAGGTATTTCCTTCTAAGGTCAGATCGTGTTGTGTCCACAATCAAATATAGAAAAAAGATAGAAGAATTAGAAGAGAATTGAAGTGTGATCGGTATAATCACATCTCCAGTAAAGCCTGACCAGCTTGGCCAAGTCTCCACGAAGACATGCAGGCTTTTCTGAAGCTCGGACCATTGTGGTAATTTTTGGTATTTGATCTATTCGGCTTTTTTTATAGAGATAATTGTTGCATTGCATAGGTCTTGTATGCCCCGACGGATATAGCATCTTTCCATTCCTCCCATTTTTTGGGGTCTTATAAAAAATTGTACCAGCAGATCCTTCCCTCATCTGATGCTCTATTTCAACCACAATCTCTCTCGTCTTAAGACCTCATCAACACCAGACAAGGATGGAAATACACCACTGAAATGGATTGCCCTTCGCAGCCCCATGCAAGTCGAGCTAAGTGTAGAGTGCATGAGTTCAAAATTGGTTCAAATAGAGAAGAGTTAAATGAATGACAACAGGTGTCCTACTTAGGCACTTTCATGTTGAATTTCAAACACGATCTCATGGAACCTAAAGAATTAAGTCTACAAGACCTGAAGAGTCTCAATTCCCATTCCTAATAAAGTCCCTTTAGAATTAAGTGGATTAATGCCTAAATCAAGCTCCATCTATCAGACTTAGATCCATTCGGTTCAAGAATCATACTGTTCTGAAAAATGCTAATGACTGCAACAATTTTTTATGAGGTAAATTTTTCGGCTTAAACTTTTTAAGTGGTTTTTAAATACTTTTGTAAAATTTTTATTGGATTTTAAAACTTTTCGATTTTTAGGGATCTTTATGAAAAAGTTAGTGGATTAATTCGATATGCACAAATTTTATATAAATTTTATATATTTTACAAAGGATTTTATACAACTTTTATATACAACTGTATAGCTTTTATATATTACTTTACAAGCATTTTATTTATAAATTTTTTAGTATTTTATTGGAGAATTTTACAATATTTTATATATAATTTTTAGATTTTTTTATATAAGTCATATTTACTATTTTCTAAGGGCTTTTAAAAACCCAAAATATACATCCGTACTTTTAGAGAGCCATATTATTAAAAGTACAATAAACTACGAGTTATGGCTTCTAAAGTATATATAGCATATATATACGACACCTCCTATACTTAGCATGAACTATGTCCTCATAGTGACCAAAGAAGCGGCAAAGGAAGACATAACTCGGGCTAAGTATAGATCAGTGAAAAGAATCTATACTACAACGACTCAAAGAATAACGAATGAAAGAATAAAAGTTGATAATCTCCTCTATACTTACGATCAAGTAATTCTAAGAATAGCAGACTCAAAACCAAAGATGGTCGAGTTCAAGAGGATGTACACACTCAACGTCTCATCTTGTCCCCCCTATACTTAGGGTAAAATATCCCCAAGTATAGAGACAAATATCAAAAGATGAGGGACAAGCGAGGGAGCAGACGATACAAAAATTGACGACAATCAAAAGGGAAAATGAGCAAGATTACTCCCCTTATACTTAAGGTAAAGCACACCCTAAGTATAAGCAATTACAAGGTTAATCGAACAAAAAGACGTGAGCAACAATAGTGTCTACACTCCCCTATACTTAGTATAAAGCACATTCTAAGTATAGCAAAATTCTAGATAAACCTAACGGTATAAGACAAATGAAAGTAAGAAAGAATGAAATCAAATATATATATATATATATATATACAAGTGTTCTTTATCAGGTATGAGATGCATAGTGTGAGAATGAAAAGATCATCTCATACAAAATAGATGGGGGAAACTTCAAGGGTCTGCGGATAGTGATCGAGAAAGGGTTTTAACAACTGACCATTGACTCGAAAGGTGGAATCAGATGACAACTCAGATATATCGATGCTACCATTGTCGTACACCTTTCACACAAGATAGGGGACTTTCTATTTACTCTGAAGTTTCCCTGGAAATAATTTCAGTCTCGCATCGAATAGCCATACTTTTTGATTCGGGTCAAACTGCTTGTGGCTGATGTGAGAATCATGCCACTCTTTCATCCGCTCTTTATAATGAATGATACTCATGAAGGCTTCATCTTGTAACTCTTACAGGGCTACCCGTCCAGTCCGCCTCTTATCTCCCAAATCATCCAGGTCAAGCTTACAGGGCTGCTCTTACCTTGTCGTTGATGAAGTGGCTACCCCCGTCTGATATCAGAACACGAGGGACCCCGAGCTGCATAATGATATGCTTTCTCAGGAATTTGCAAACCATGTTCGCATAAATGGCTAGGGCAAGAATAGACTCTACCCCACGACTCACATAATCCACAGCTAGAAGGATATACTCTAACCCATGATTTTTAGAAAACGAGCCCATAAAGTCGATACCCTATGCATCAAACACTTCACATAAGTGAATCAGTTGCATCGGCATCATGTCTCTATGTCCACAAGTGCCCATGTTATGGTAGTCAGTACATCTCTTTACGAATGCATGAGCATCCGCAACAAGCGTAGGCCACTAAAGGTCGGATTGAAGCACCTTATATGATGTCCTATTCCCTGAATTGTGTCATCCAACTTCTAATCGATAGCAATACATGAGGACACTTTGGTATTCCTCCTGAGGAATACACTGATGCCAGACGGAATCCGCTCCTTCATAATAAGGGATCTGATCCTCCCAATGGTAAGACTTGCTTTCGCAAGGAAAGGCTCAAGCCTTTGTCTGGACCAACCTTGTGGTACTTTCTTAGCAACAAGAAATTTCACAATATCGGATGGCGATGGCAGTGAGGCGACAACAAGAATCGCCTCGTCGGGAAGGTTTGGGTGATGGGTGATTCAAACTCAGAAGTCTCGAGTGTTTCTAATTGGGAGAGGTGATCCGTCACCATATTCTTGACTACAAGCTTATCCTTTATCACTATATCAAACTCCTGGAGTAGAAGGATCCATCTGGTCAGATGCGGCTTCAAATCCTTCTTCTCCATTAGGTACTTGATGGTGGTATGATCAGTGAAAATTGTGAACTTCGATCCTAAGATGTGGGATCGAAATTTGTCTAAGGCAAACACTATGGCTAGAATCTCTTTCTCTGTAACCAAGTAATTCCTCTATGTGAATATAAAGTTTTGCTAGCGTAGTGTATAGCAAATGGAAGGTCATCCCTCCTCTGTCCCAACACAACCCCAACGGTAAAATCGGAGGCGTCCATCATGATCTCGAATGGGAAAGAGCAATCAGGTGGCTGAAGTACAGGAGCCTCTACAATCATATTCTTGAGAGTATCGAATGCCGAACGACACTTATCATCGACTATAAACTCGGTATCTTTTACGAGAAGATCGAACAATGGCCGAGAAATTTTACTGAAGTCTCGTATGAAACATCGGTAGAAACCGACATGCCCGACGAAAGATTGTAGCTACTTCAGATTGGACGATGGATTGAGTTTTTTAATGATATCCACCTTGGCCGGGTCCAACTCCATGCCTTGATTGGAGATGATGTGATCAAGGACCGTCCCCTGAGTCATCATGAAATGTCTCTTCTCCCAAGAAAGTACGAGGTTAACCTTCGTGCACCTCTGAAGCACACGGTCTATGATAGAAAGGTAGGAATCAAAATCATCGTTGTAGATCGAGAAATCATCCATGAAGACCTCCAAGATATCTCCCACCATGTCCGTGAATATCAAAAGCATGCACCTCTGGAATGTTGCTGGAGCATTACATAGTCCAAAGGGCATCCGTTTGAAAGCATACGTTCCGAACGGACATGTGAATGTCGTCTTTTCTTGGTCTTCTGGAGTAATGGCCACTTGATTATATCCTGAGTACCCATCGAGAAAGCAATAATGGCTCTTCCCGGCTAACCGTTCGATGATCTAATAAATGAACGGTAGTGGGAAGTGATCCTTCTTGGTCGCCTGATTGAAACATTTGTAGTCCACACAGACGTGCCAAGAAAGTCGGTACTCATGTAGTGATCTCCTCTCCGTCCTCTTTGATCATTGTAGTGATACCCGTCTTCTTGGGTACCACATGTAAATGACTAATTGATGAATCTCGGATTCATCACTCTAAATCTCATTTATTAAGCTCAAATCCCTCAAAATCAACAACAATTCTGCACCTATTCTGCATAATTAGCATTCATGCATGTCTTCATAAGAATTGTATTTTAGCACTAATTTCTGCACAAAATAAGAAGCCAAAAATCCAAGCCAAAAGTGACCTGTAAATAGCCTAACTTCCTAGATTTTTAAATCATTCAAACTAACTCCGAATGACCCAAAACCACTTCCACTGTGTGCATATCACTAACAAGAATAAATGAAAAATACAAAAAACTAACTAACCCAAATAAGTGGACCAAAAACACAAGACCAAGTTCAAGTGAATCGGAGCTCATATGTGAAAGTTGGGTTTTGGGCCTCTTTTGTATACTATGTATTTTAGCGGTTTTTGACCTGATATTTTATATACATATTTAACCTATTAATAAAAATCCAAAAAATAGATTAATGTGCAATTATTTATCTCTGATTTACCATATTTTTTCCGGATATTTATCTGGTCTGAAAATGACAAAAAAATAATAAAAACCAAAAATCAAGGTATTCTATGTACATGAGATACTCCAAAACTTCACTTTGTGCAATTGATCGATTTTGGTTTTGATGTCTTCATGAATGTTGTAGATCTCATCGAGAAGAGCAATTTTCATGAAGAAACTTTTTCAATCCGAGGTCATTTGCTATTTGTTTTGGATTTTACAAAATATTTTATTTCGGAATTTTCTGGTGCTGACACATGACCGCAACTGGTGCCGCCACGTGTCAGCCATTTTCTGCCTTTTTAAACTCATTATATATATATGTATATAATTATATAATAAAAATAAAAAAATAAAAAGACCGCACGTGCATCGCACGTGCCTCCCAGGCACGTGCTCCGCACGTGCCCCCTTTCCCACCTTCGTCGCCACGTGTCCTCCCCTTGGCCGCCTGATCTCGACCGATCGGACGGCCGAAAGCTCGTCTTCTTCCCAGGCCGCCCTTCCTCTTTTGGAAACCCATCCTCCACCGCCGCGTATCTCGTTGGCGCAAGCCCCCTTCCATTTCCGATCCTCGTCTCCCAATCACGATCAAATCTCGACCTTGTCTCCATCTCCAGTCGAATCATGTCCCCCGCATCTCGCCGCCTCAAATCCCAGATCTTCAATCGCTGACCGTCGCCTCCCAATTTCCCCCTTCCATAGACGGTGACCCCCTCCTCCTATAAAAAGTTTTGTCGCCCACCTTCGCAAGATCATCCACCGATTGCACTAAAGATAAGAGCGCGCCGTGGTGACAACATCTACTCGCTCGCATCTCCGGCGAGATCCGACCTCCCCAGCGGCCGTCTCAGAATAGCCGAGTTCCTTCTCGAGTTGCTGCCCGCTCCGACCTTGATCGTTGAGCCTAGGTACTCTCCTCTTCCTCACCTCATTCCTCCTTCTCCCTCTCTCGCTCGATCTCTCTCCACTGACTACCATCATACACTCCTCCACCATCTCCATCGCCGCCCTGTCGACCTGCCAAGCTCCGGTATAGCCATTGAGCCTACGCGTTATCTTCATCAACATCAACAACTCCGCCTCTCCATCGACTTCAACGCCTGAGCTCCTCCACCATCGACGCCTCGGCAACTCCGTATCTCATCCGACTCGTTTCACCGCCAACGAGCACCGACAACCACCGCGACTTCGCCTTCCACCGAGCCATCGACGCCCCTCCGTCAAGCCTTCGATCGGGCTCGGAGCCTGAGGCCCCAACACGTGCGTGGGGAACTACAGCGCCCATCAGCCCTAGGGGCCACATGCTGCGCACGTGACCGGCTGGGTAATTTGCAAAAGGCCCCCGGGCAATCCTGAGATTCGCAGCAAAGTCCAAGATCCAGAGGGCACCTGCTATGCACGTGCCTCTCTGGTAAATTTGCAAAACACCCCCCCCCCCCCGATTTCTCGGTAATTACACAGTAGCCCTCACTGCCTTTTATATATATTATTTATATTTAAATATTGCATATATACCCCTGTGTTCCCCTATAATTTTATACCTTTATATTGCATCATTTTATTTATCAAAAAATAGCATGATGTTCATCTTTTAATTCTCTACAGTTTGATATATTGTGGATATTTTTGTGATTGATGGTTAATTAATAATTAATTATTTTGTGGAAAATTACATATTTTGCCTAGTTTATGCTCTGAAATTTGTATTTGATTAACCGTCGTTCTAAAAATTCCCGAAAATCACATATTGTAGAGTTAATTGTGCTTGACATTGTGTCCAAAAAGAATTACATTTGCACGAGTTTGCCCTGTAAAAATCATTTTGCATATTTCAGTATTTGACTTTTAATAGATATTAAACCTCACATTTTCGAGGTTTAGGATTTTTCTGAGGTCCATCACCTTTGATATACCTTAGATAATTTTATTCCTTGAAGATAATTAGGTTTAATATTTATTATTGAAATTCATTTTGTTTGCATTTAAAAATTCATAAAAAATTCATATTGCATCTAAAAATTCCAAAAAAAATTATAGTGCATTCATTCATCATAACTTACATTGTGGCCAAGTTTTGTAATTTTCGGACATCATTTTAATATATTTGACATTTTAGTCCCTAAAATTGGCCGAATTTGCATCTTGCATCCTTTATTGCATTAAAAATTACACAAAAAAGACCGCTTCAAAAACCGTGCACGAACTTTGATAGACATAATTCTAGATTATTCCTTTGCCTTCTTGTGTTCGACTTTGGGACTTGTCCAAGTAAAATAAACATAAAACCACGAGATTGATAATTAAATAAATTATTTGTGGTTATTTTCTTGATCGATTCCGATTGCTGCCTACAACGCACGACAACTCATAATACGCACGATGAAATAAACATCCTTAACAAGCGCATTTTCGGATTCGTCAGATGGTGTCGTTATCGGGGAGGCAAACGGCTTAGAATTTTTGTCTTAAAAATTTTCGTTCGGTTTTCCGCATTCGGGTAGTCTGACCCCCGAATTTTTCATTGTAAATTCCATTTTTTTCTTGTAATTTATTTTCAGCATTTATTTTTCATATATTTTTAAGTTACTGTCTTATATTATCTCTCTTATTTTTCTTGTGAGGTACACAACATACGTGAAGCGGTTTTTCAAAAACCAAAGCATCTTCACCAACCTCCTAAAAATCCGCAATTAATTTAAGTTCGAGTCGAGTCGTGAGAGAGTGTAGAGTCTAGGTTTTTAATTCCTGCAATTTTTAAATTTTTGTAATTAATTGTTCATTTACAGAGGGGTCCTTTTGGACTTTGACGTGTGTAAAAGACTCTAAACTTTATTTTGTGGTGTGTCGTGGCATGTTTCATCTCCGGTGAGGGTGGGGTCCGACTTGAGTGGCGATTAGGGTAGACCTGCAATTACGGCTCTCAAGAGCATTTTAATTTTTGATTGTGCTCGTAGGATTAAGCCACACTTCACATTAACTGAGACGCACATAGATCGTTCAATTTAGTCAAAAATTTAACTCAATTCTTCCCTGCTACTGCTTAGGTGCGGTTTTTCATCGGTTTGTGTTTCATATAGAATAATTTTTCAATTCTTGTATTGCATCCCACATGAAGATTGCGAGGATTCACTATAAGTCTTCTAACTGAGCATACATCATTGTTTTTCGCGTGCATCGGCTTTTCTCGAATTTCTCCCTCTTGTTTTATCACATAATTCTAAAAGGATTGGGACAAGATGGTAGACGTGTATTTCTGCTCATTTAATTTCTTCAGTGATCGTCTAATTAAAACTGGGACTGCTAGATATAGCCGATTTTAAGAACCCATAAAATCAAGAATTCTTGTGGGAGAGCAACCCCCACATTGTTTGTCTTTATCTTGTAGCGAGAAGAGAGAGGCACAATAGGATAGAGCCAAGCCAAGATTTTCATATAGATTACTGATTTTAAAAACGATTAGCTACTTCTCAGTGAGGAATACGAGTAGCTGGTAAACGGTCCGGACTTCCTTAGCAGAGTGGGTGGTTTAAAGGACACTGTGTAAGGCTCCGTCCTTAAGTAACATGGATAGTCGTTTTACGGTCCGTACTTACACCTATACTAGCTGAAAGTGGATGCAACTAGTCATACGAAGTCGGGACAGTCTTTAAGAAAATTTTGGCACCCAATAGCTTGTTAAACGGTTTACAAGATTTGACTTCTCACCAATTAAAAATCGACAAGATAACTGGCCGAACTCTTACGGCCCTCACTGAGTGAGTTGGTGAAATAAAACTTTGTATTGTGTTTGATTTGTGCATAGAACTTAGTTGATCATCGAATACCGTACACTTGTGCCTAGATCATAAACTGTACACCTCTTGTTAATCTCTTGGATTCGAGAATGGAAGATTGTGGTAATTTCTATTCGGACTTAGCGAACCCTTTTCTGAGCGCCACAAACTTTCCAGTCTCAAACGTTTTGAGGCACTCTTACTCAGAACCACCTTGGATTCTCCCTTGAATCCTCCTCTTATAATCCTTTCCAAACTATTGACTTTGATTTTTCACAATCTGAAGGTGAAAGAAGCACTCACAAAAGATGCCTCTAAAGAAGAGCAATCATGAAGATGAACTCAATGAAGATCCAATGCAAATGGTTCTTGCGAGACTAGCCGCGTCTGAGCAACAACAAATTTTAATGAGGGAACAACTAAAATGGTTGAATGCAGAAGGAGAACCACCAATGGAAGCTGCATACAATCTCGGGAAATAGAGAGTTAGAAATTACTTGAAGCCATGTAAAGCCTTGAACTTGGCATATCTCGGATCCTATATAATAAGATCCGGCTCGTAAAGAGGAAACCGGCAGAATTTGTTTCGTGTGAATCGGACTTCGTTTCGATTTGTTATGAATTTCGGAAGAAAGAGAAGTAAGGAAGGCTAAGATGTCATTAATCCATAATGACTGTCATTAAGACTAATTAAACATGATTAAAGAAATTAATGACGATTGAAATCCGCTAATGATCATTAGTAAACACTAATCAATAGTTAACAAAAGATATGCGTAAGCCGCGAAAGTTAAATCGCGATTAGTGAAAGTTAATCACGATTAGTGTTAATTAAGCGTCATTAGCGAATCTAGAATCCTCTAGAATGTTCTAACTTAAGCTCCAAGTTTGGGATAAGTTTTGGCTAAAACCATGGGCCAAAACCATGGGCCGCTAAACCATGGTTAAGGTCTAAACCATGGTTTTCTACCATGGTTAGTGGTTTTCTGGGGCCTATAAATAGACCCCCCCTACCCATTCATTCTCTACAACTTACACTACCACCACCACCCCAAGGGCTAGGGTCGAGAGGTTGGGAGGAGGAGTGGGAGGCGAGGGAGGAGCGCTAGCGAAGCACTGCCGGGAGAACGAGGAGAAGAAAGGCATGATCCTCTCTTAGTTGCTTCGTAAGCTAGGCTTTCAATTCATACTCTTGTTCTTCCAAGTTTTGTTTTTGATTCATATTTCTTTCCGATTCGTTTTCCTGTTGTGGTTCGAGGAGAAATCTGTGTAACACCCTACTTAGGTGCGGGCGGCTATGCACGTCAGTGACCCTGTGATTCGTCACACGTTCACTCATCTAAGACGCGTGGTGTCTACCGATTCTCCATCGTTTATGTTTCTATTCTTCGTATTATGCTTTTATAGTTATTTCGATGGAGAAATCTGTGTAATACCCTACTTAGGTGCGGGCGGCTGTGCACGTCAGTGACCTTGTGATTCGGCACACGTTCGCTCACCTAAGATGTGTGGTGTCTACCGGTTCTTCATCTCTTGTTGTTGAGTATATTCTTTCAGTTTCATTGTTATTTTCCTCTCGATTGATTTTATAGAGGAAACTCTTTTCGTTTTTATTTTGAAATATGTCCTGATATAAGGGGAAACTCTGCCGAAATTTTCCGAGAAATATGTCCCGATATAAGGGGAAACTCTGCTGAAATTTTCCGAGAAATATGTCCCGATATAAGGGGAAACTCTGCCGAAATTTTCCGAGAAATATGTCCCGATATAAGGGGAAACTCTGCCGAAATTTTCCAAGAGAAAATATGTTCTTGACGTTCTTCGTGTTCTTCGCGTTCTTCGCGTTCTTCGTTCGTTCTTCGCGTTCTTAACATGTTCTTAGCGTTTTGATACGAAAAATGAAATTCGATCTTTTCAGGAGCCTTAAATTAGCCTTTCTAAAAACAAAACTCGATAAAGCCTTGCATACACAAGAGAGAGCTCGATTAGGTAACGAAATCCTTCTTTTTGCTGTTGGGTTTTCATACGAAATTATTGAAATTCTTGATTTAGTGTTCTTTGCTATGAAGAACCCTAATTTTGGCTATTTTTGAAAAAGTCTGAAGAATTGCTTTGTAATTCCCACTAAAATAAGATTTACACATCAAATTGATGCGTTGGCTCTGAAAGTTAGGGTTTGGGAGTTAAAATAGGCATAAATAGGAGTATACATATGGTTATGAATAATATATATGTGAGTCGATACCAAGTATTGCGGTTTATGCAAATCAAAGACTTAACGAAAGAATTACATCATGTGAATTGGTGTGATTTGAGTTGGATCCTGAAAAGGATCATGTGTCACGATAAGGATGACTGGGAGTAGTACTACAGGTCGGGCATGCAACCTGTAGGCTGTCGGAAGGAACCCGTATTGGCATTTCCCTACCTAGGTGGTACACGGTTGCCCTGTTATGATAAGTGCGTACAAATTGAATGTTTTGCAACGCGTGGTACCGGGAGACAATATATTCGGGTTGGAACGACGGAAGATGTGGTCGTGTCATGTGGAGGCACGAGTGGTTCAATAGCGGCTGGGTCACAATAACATGTATTTAAAGCCGCTAGGTTATATGATTAAATGTTAGCCTGAGGTTTTAAGCAACCGAGTCCTCGAGGACGGTGTGCTCATTTGATTTTCCAGGCTGAGGGTTGAGACCCTGTTTAATAAAAGAAAAGGAAATTGTCAGGGTAGTATTGGAGGATTGGTTGAGGCGACGTGCGACGGCATAAGCTTACCAAGATCAACACAATCTCCAATCCCGAAGCATCCACAGCTTCGGAGTCCAAGAATGGTGGGGTTCCCTTGGACTAATCCCTGATGTGGAATAGAAAAGAATAGGACTTAAATTAATGAAAAGGAATGAAATTTTGTGATATCAAGTTTTGAAAAAAATTACACAATTTATTTGCTTTTCTCTTCTTCGTTACTTAGCATTCGCTAATTTTTATCCTATGATTTATGGAAAACCTAACAGGTATCGGTGAGCCATAGCAAGGACTTTAAAAATTCATCCGGCTTACATACTAGACATCCAGCCAGCCATAGTAGCTTTACTCTTTAAGGTAGTTAGTAATCTTTTGTATATTTTCCTTTCAAGCTGATGTACATGTAATGGTTATAGTGGGACAATGTATCCTCTAAACTTTATTTTGTGAATGGAAAAGTGTTGAAATACTTCCTTCCGAGTATTTTTATTTGCAGTATATTTCTGAATGTTAGTTGTGATTGCTGAATAAATTATTGCTGAGTAACCAGATCCGGATATGGGAGGATCCGACGGCCCAGGAAACGGGGTCGTGACAAGCCACCTCAGCCAGAGGTTCACCATGAACTGAAGCCACACTTCCTGAGTCAATTACCACAATTTCATGGTAATGCAAATGAAGAACCATATGAATTTTTGCGTGATTTGGAGCTAGTATGTTCTAATCAGAGGCACCCACAAGTCAGTCAAGACTACATCCGTCTCACTGCACTACCTTTCGCCTTGAAAGGTAAGGCAGACTACTGAGTGAAAAAATTAGAAGTGACGGTGATTACTTATGAAATGTTCAAAAACCTATTCTTGAATAAATTCTACCCTTTGAGTCAAACTAATCAAATGAGGACTCGCATCACCAGTTTCTCTCATATGCCTAATGAACCACTTTGTGATGCATGGGATAGATTCAAAGATCTGCTGCAGAAATGTCCCTGTCATGATCTAGATAATAACATCCTGGTTCAGTCACTCTATTCTAGCCTTAACTATGAGACTTAGGGTTTAGTCAGTGCTGCCTGTGAAGGCAATTACACATCCCGAGGAGCTGAGACCTTCTGGAAAACACTGGAGCAGATGGCGGAGACAAGCCGTTCACAAATCGCCAGTAGAGCTTACATTGATTCCTTGAACAACTTCCAAGCCAAAGGAGGGAAGCAAAGTGTCACGGAAATAGCAGAGGATTTGATTCCCAACATGGACATCATCGCAGATAAATTAACAGTTGTGGATCAAATTAATAAGAGGATGAACGACATCGACAACAGGATCTCCCAGTTTCTAAAGCAAATGGAGTAGCTAACTGAGAAGGTATCCAAGATGGGGATACCCACTGCTCCTACAGCCCCGGTCTATCATGTGCATCATGTCCAGTAGCAACCAGGATCAGGACAACATCAACCATGGGCTCAGGACCAGTCCTGTACCCAACCTTCCCAGCAGTCACCTCCACCAGCCGAGATAGTCGAAGAAGCCCCGCCTCTGACATTCGAGATAAATAGAATTTGGTACACACAGGACAATACCCGACAGAGTAATATGGGGGACCGTCAGCAATATCAACGTCCACCCACCTTCTATAATACCGCATTTCCCACAGCTCCATAGCACACTCAGAACAATGCAACATTCCATCACTCGAGGCCACAGCAGCCACACAACCGTCAGAACCCACCTCAGCAACATCGTCAGCAATATCAAGCTCTAAATCAAGCATCTCAAACATCCAATCCTCCAGAAGAACTGGTAAACATCCAGAGACAAATGCTGGAGGAAATTCGCAACTTTCGAAATGAGTTGTACGATCTACGGGTAGATGTTAATCGTTTATCCCGTTGGAAGGATGAACAGACACCCCCAGCCATAGCCATTCCCGCCCAAGTTCAAGCTAACCCAAACAGCTTGAACAGATCTCAATCATCTCAACACAATGGCCATGTATACTATTCAGATTTTTCCACATCTGAACATGAGATCCTTTCGTTTGACAATATCAATGCCATGTCACTCAGGAGCGGAAGGACCATGGTCGTACCTGACCAGGCAAAGGAATCAGACCATCAAGACTCGAAAGATTAACCAGAGGATGCTTCTGAGGATGAAGAAGAAGGACGCCCGAAGATTTCAGCACGAGATAAAGGAAAAGCATATATGGAGACCGCAAAGGACCTTGAACCTCTAGTTGCTGTAAAAATACCTTTGTCACCATTTCAGCAACTTGATTATTATCAAAAAAATTATGATTGTAATAAGAACTCCAAATCTAATAAAGATGCTCCTATTTATGATTCTGACTCTCTTTCTCCTGTCTCAAATGCTTCCATTCCTTTCCCTCATGCTCTTAAGAAAGGAAAACAAAAGAAAAACATTCAGAATGACCCAGTGATGGAAAAGTTCTGCCAGCAGAATATCACAGTCAAATTACCCTTTGATCAGTATGTGGCCAGTAATCCAGCATTTCAGAAATACTTGAAAATGAAATGCACTCCCACCATAACTGTCCTTGATATGGAGACCCCAAACCATTGGAAAGAATCGCAAATCATTCTTGGAAGAACATTCTTATGAACCGCCAAAGTTGTATTCGATTACGGCACCGGAATGATGAAATTCCATTCTCCAGAGGGAGAAGTGGATCTGGAGATGAAACAAACAAAGTGGCAAAGACCACATTCTGAATCCACCACTGAATATGCTGATATATCCGAGTGTAATCTCATCAGCACTACTGGACCGTGGGACCAACTGCCAGATCTTCAGATTGATGCCACCACAACATAAGAAGAAACAATGTACCATGCAGTATACGAGTTGTTGCCAGACAAACCTAGACCCACGGATGCTTATAACCTTGATGACACAGAAATCCTTTCGGATTTGTCATTCCCATCTTCTTTGGGAAAATCAAGAAATATCGATGACGAGCCGGACGCGGCTTTGGCCGAATTACCGCACTACTTTTGTGATCTGACTCGCATTCCTTCATGATTAGTGGCTAGCATATTACAGAATGATTCACCGCCAACCAACACAGAGCCAGATTTAAAAGACATTCAGCCAGACTTGATTGATGATCTAAATTTGCCAGAGCTGAAACCTCTCCCTCCTACACTAAAGAACGCATTTCTTAATGGACCCAAAGATAAATTTCCTGTGATCATTAGCTCATCATTAACCATGGACCAAGAATCTAGACTACTAGAAGTCCTTGAGCGAAATCGAAAAGTCATCGGTTGGACTGTGTCGGATCTCCTAGGAATCAACCCCGCTCTCTGCTCACACCAAATTTATGTTGAGATAACGCAAGGTCTTCCCGTGAATTTCAGAGAAGATTAAACCCCAATCTTTAGGAAGTAGTTAAGAAAGAGATAGAGAAATGGTGCAAAGCAAGTTTTATATACCCCATCTCTGACTCCAAGTGGGTGTCCCCCTTCATGTCGTCTCGAAGAAGTCGGGAATCCAGATGGTCACCAACGAGGAGGGGGTAGAGATCGCGACCCGAGTACCCACGTCGTGGCGCGTTTGTGTCGACTACATGCGCTTGAATGCTGCGACCAAGAAAGCTTACTTTCCACTACCATTTATTGACCAAATCTTGGAGAGACTTGCAGGGAAAGCATTCTTCTATTTTCTTGATGGGTACTCTGGCTACAATCAGGTAGCTATCGCTCCCGAGGATCAGGAAAAGACCACATTTACATGTCTCTTCGGTACCTACGCATTCAAGCGCATGCCATTCGGGCTTTGTAATGCCCCACGAAAATTTCAGCGGTGCATGATTGCCGTATTTGCCGAAATGGTGGGTGATTTACTGGAAGTCTTCATGGATGACTTTTCGATCCATGGTGATTCATTTGATACATGTTTAGCTCACTTGGACCGAGTCCTCTAGAGATGCAGGGAGATTAATTTGGTACTATCCTGGGAGAAGAGTCACTTCATGGTGACTGAAGGTATCGTGTTGGGGCATGTCATCTCCAAAAAGGGAATGGAGGTCGACCCTGCCAAGGTGGATGTGATCAAGAAACTTGAGCCACCAACCAACATCAAGTCAGTGAGGTCTTTTCTAGGGAATGTCGGATTTTATCGAAGGTTAATCCCTGATTTTTCAAAGATTGCTCGCCCACTGACTGAGTTCTTAGGAAAAGACACCGATTTTATTGTAAATCACAAGTGTCTTGAGGCCTTCGAGCTCCTGAAAAAGAAAATAGGTGAATCGCCGATATTACAAGCACCCGACTGGTCTCTTCCCTTTGAGATCATGACTGATGCATCGGATTTTGCTGTCGGAGCTGTGCTTGGACAAAGACGGGATGGAATCCCTTATGCGATTCACTACGCGAGCAAAGTATTGGATCCTGCACAGAGAAAATATACAGTAACTGAAAAGGAAATGCTCACAGTTGTTTGGACCCTTGAAAAATTCAGATCGTACATATTGGGCTCCAAGGTGACAATTTTCACAGATCACATGGCAATAAAATATTTTATGGATAA
Source organism: Ottelia alismoides (assembly GCA_037367405.1). Lineage (NCBI taxonomy): Eukaryota > Viridiplantae > Streptophyta > Magnoliopsida > Alismatales > Hydrocharitaceae > Ottelia > Ottelia alismoides. The sequence continues at coordinate 127,309 of JAZKJV010008362.1, read as the reverse complement.
GAAAGATGCCAAAGCACGGCTTTTGAGATGGATCTTATTAATTCAGGAATTTAATTTGGAGATCAAAGATAAACCTGGAATAAAGAATGTTGTTGCTGACCACCTTTCCCGAATTGAGCGAAATGATTATCCTGACACTGGACCTATTAGGGAGACTTTCCCAGACAAATCTATTTGCATTATTGATTCAAACCCATGGTATTCCAACATTGTGAACTATCTTGTCTCCAAGAAGGTTCCCTCTGGTTTGACCAAGAGAATGATTGATCGACTAAAGTCAGATTCGAGAAAATACCATTGGTACGATCCTTTCCTTTTCTATGAAGGAGCGGATTGTGTCTGGCGAAGATGTATTCCTCAGGAAGAATACCAGAGTGTCCTCACACATTGTCATTCTCTCGAGGCTGGAGGACACCATTCAGGAAAGAGAACCGCGCACAAGGTACTCCAATGTGGATTTTACTGGCAGACTTTATTTAGAGATGTTAATGAATTTGTACGGTCTTGCCCGATTTGCCAAAGGATGGGGGGGACTGTTGGTTATAAAGATGAAATGCCCATGCAACCAATGATTTTCTGTGATGTTTTCGATGCATGGGGGATTAATTTTATGGGTCCCTTTCCCAATAGCAATGGATTCGAGTACATCTTGTTAGCAGTTGATTATTTGTCTAGATGGGTAGAGGCTATTCCAACCCGAACCGCAGATAGCAAAACCATCTGTAAGTTTATCAAGGATAATATCATTGCAAGGTTCGGAATACCAAAAGTTTTGATTTCTGATGGAGGTAGCCACTTCGTGAATAAGGAAATGAGATCTTTGGCTAAAGAGTATAAATTTGAGCATAGAATAGTCAATCCATATCATCCACAATCTAATGGCATGGCAGAGGTTTCTAATAGAGAGGTGAAGGGTATTATTCAAAAATTGGTTCGTCCAGATAGGAAAGACTGGTTAAAACTATTGGACCAGGTTTTGTGGGCCTATAGGACAGTCTATAAGACTCCACTCGGTACTTCACCTTTTAGGATGATCTATGGCAAGCCATGCCATCTACCTGTAGAATTGATTCACAAATCTGAATGGGTGATCAAAAAGTTGAATTGGAGTTGTCACCTTGGGAAATTATGTCGAAACTTAAATTTGAATGAGCTAATTGAAATCCAGAACCGAGCATATGACAACAGTGTGATCTATAAGGACAAGGTCAAGAGATGGCATGATAGACACATTCGAGATAAAACCTTTGTCCCTGGACAAAAAGTGTGGCTGTTTAATGCTCGGTTAAAGATTTTTCATGGGAAACTGAAATCAAAATGGACGGGTCCCTATGTTGTCATCGATGTGCATACCAATGGAAGTGTGGATATTGCCGAACTCAAAGATGATGCACAAGCTTTCTCAGTGAATGGACAATTGCTGAAGCCATATATAGAATCACTCAAAGAGCAGACAGTTCAAGTTGAGGTCATCTACTTCACACAGAGCATTGAAGATTTATCAGATCAATCCCACCCTTCCTCCCGACCACATCGATCTCCTTGTACAGCTTCTTCCTCTACTTAGGCCAAGCCTAAGTATAGGGGGGACCAATGCCATCTGTATATATCATTTTTCCGCATCACACTCCTTCTCCCGATCGCTCTATTTTCACCTTTTCTCTTATACTTAGGCTGACCAGAGCCTAAGTATAGGGGGAACCGACACCCACCTGTATATACTCTCCTCATTTACATATCCCGACTGCCTCTTTTTGCGCTCTTCTTTTATACTTAGACTATTCACAGTCTAAGTATGGGGGGCGGACCATTGTATATCAAATTTTTACTCTCTTATGCTTAGCCCGAGCTTTGTCTTCTTTACGCTTCTTGTGCTCTGAGGACATAGCACTCGCTAAGTATAGGGGGTCTGTATATATACTTTGTATATATTTTAGCCATACCTCGTACTTTCGCGTAAGTCTATATGTATTTACGGGGTGGGTAATTAATTCAAAAAATAATAAATAATAACAAAAAAAGCGTTTTGCTACTAACACTGACTCTACCCAAAATTTTAAAAAAATGGCTTCTTATTCATTTTTGCATAAAAAACAAAAATCCCTTGCATAAAAAAATCATCAAAAAAAATGTTGCCTGTATTCGACACACATGCACTTCATCCAGCATCGCATTCATTTACATCTATAAAAAGTCATCAGGTTCTGAACCGAGATATGAGCCGAAACTGAGAGTGGTCTGGACTTGACCTTAATCCACCTAATTTTTCAGAGGAACTTTACCAAGAAATAGGATTTTAGAAGCTTCAGGTCTTTGACTTAATTCTTTAAGTTCCACACGATAATGTGCAGCGCTTGACTTTTAGTATCTAACCCGGTCTCTTCATTCTGGGTACAACTCTAGAATAAGGAATTAATTTGTACTCTCACACGATGCACTTAGCTCAACTCAGACGGGATGTTGGAAGACTGTGTGAGTTTCTTTTTTAGTAGCGTGGAAATCTAAAGACCGGAGTATGGGTTGAAATAAAGCATCGGAAAAGGGATGGACGGCTGGGCACAATTTTTTCTAAGACCCCAAAAAATGTACGGAAACAAAAAGATTATATATCCGTAGGGGCACAACAAGATCCAAGCGGAACCACCAAAAATTCCAAATACAAAGAAGCATTCTACCAAATAAAATCTGATCAAAAAGGTCCAAGCTTCAAGAAACCTGCAGATCTTGGTGGAGACTCGGCTACACTGGCCATCTTCACAAGGAGAGGTGACAACACTGGCCACCCTCCAGTTCTTTTCTCCTTCTTCTAACTTCTCCCCCATTTCAATTGTGAACACAGCGCGAAGACCTTAGAAGGAAATACCTGACTCCCTGAGGACGAGTTACTGGAGAGGAGGTTTGCGCGGTAGTCTGGCATTCTGGGTGGGAAGAGCTAAAACCTTTCACAACACATGAGTCGATTGTTCAATGTTCATAGGGTATGCTTAGGGAAGAGGATTGATCTAAGATGACTTCTGAGCCAAAACTGTAGCAATGATGTGTAGAACTTGAGGATTGTTGATTTTTAAAATTCTAAGTCTCACAGAAGTTCCGCCACACTATTAATCAAAAGGTTGAGTCTAGTTCCATTTTCACCTTCATCTCATGGTCTTGTTATGGAACCCAATCTCATTTCACTTCAAAGCATTTCTTTTTGATGCTCAGGGACGAGCAAGCTTTAAATATAGGGGGATGATGAATCTCGGATTCGTCACTCTAAATCTCATTTATTAAGCTCAAATCCCTCAAAATCAACAACAATTCTGCACCTATTCTACATAATTAGCATTCATGCATGTTTTCATAAGAATTGCATTTTAGCACTAATTTCTGCACAAAATAAGAAGCCAAAAATCCAAGCCAAAAGTGACTTGTAAATAGCCTAACTTCCTAGACTTTTAACTCATTCATACTAACTCCGAATGACCCAAAACCACTTCCACTGTGTACATATAACTAACAAGAATAAATAAAAAAATACAAAAAAATAACTAACCCAAATAAGTGGACCAAAAACCCATACGCTAGTTTCAGGATTTTCGGACTAAAAACCTCATATCTTCCTCATATAGTGTCTGTTTTAATCCTACTCACTTTTGAACTAACGTACATTCAATTACCTTCAAAATAAGACCAAGTTCAAGTGAATCGGAGCTCATATGTGAAAGTTGGGTTTTGGGCCTCGTTTGTATACTGTGTATTTTAGCGGTTTTTGACCTGATATTTTATATACATATTTAACCTATTAATAAAAACCAAAAAATTAGATTAATGCATAATTATTTATCTCTGATTTATCATATTTTTCTGGATATTTATCTGGCCTAAAAATGGCAAAAAAAATAACAAAACCCAAAAATCAAGGTATTCTATGTACATGGGATACCCCAAAACTTCACTATGTGCAATTGATCGATTTTGATTTTGATGTCTTCATGAAAGTTGTAGATCTCATCGAGACGAGCAATTCGTGAAGAAACTTTTTCGATCCGAGGTCATTTGCTATTTGTTTTGGATTTTACAAAATATTTTATTTCGGAATATTCTGGTGCTAACACGTGGCAGCACCTGGTGCCACCACGTGCCAGCCATTTTCCGCCATTTTAAACTCGCTTTTTATATAAAAAAATATATAATAAAAATAAAAAAATTTAAAAAGACCGCACGTACGTCGCACGTGCCCCCTTTCCCACCTTTGTCGCCATGTGTCCTCCCCTTGGCTGCCTGATCTCGGCCGATCGGACGGCCGAAAGCTCGTCTTCTTCCCAGGCCGCCCTTCCCTCTTTTGGAAACCCATCCTCCACCGCCGCGTATCTCACCGGCAGAAGCCCCCTTCCATTTCCGATACTCGTCTCCCAATCATGATCAAATCTCAACCTCGTCTCCATCTCTAGTCGAATCATGTCCCGCGCATCTCGCCCCCTCATATCCCAGATCTTCAATCGCTGGTCGTCGCCTTCCCAATCTCCCCCTTCCATAGACGACGACCCCCTCCTCCTATAAAAAGCTCTGCCGCCCACCTTCGCAAGATCATCCGCCGATTGCACTAAAGATAAGAGCGTGTGGTGTTGACAGCATCTGCTCGCCCACATCTCCGACGAGATCCAGCTTCCTCAGCGGTCGTCGCAGCATAGCCGAGTTCCTTTTCGAGTCGTTGCCCGCTCCGACCTCGATCGTTAAGCCCAGGTACTCTCCTCTTCACACCTCATTCCTCCTTCTCCCTCTCTCGCTCTCTCTCTCTCTCTCTCTCTCTCTCTCTCTACCGACTACCACCGTATGCTCCTCCACCATCTCCATCGCCGCCCTGTCGACCTGCCAAGCTTCGGCATAGCCATTGAGCCAACGCGTTATCTTCATCAACATCAACAACTCTGCCTCTCCATCGACTTCAACGTCTGAGCTCCTCCACCATCAACGCCTCGGCAACTCCGTATCTCCTCTTACTCGTTTCACCGCCAACGACCACCGACAACCACCGCGACTCCGCCTTCCACCAAGCCATCGACGCCCCTCCGCCAAGCCTTCGGCCGGGGTCGGAGCCCGAGGCCCCAGCACGTGTGAGGCACATGCGTGGGGAACTACAGCGTCCATCAGCCCCAGGGGTCACGTGTTGCGCACGTGACCCGCTGGGTAAATTGCAAAAGGCCCCCGGGCAATCCTGAGATTAGCAGCAAAGTCCAAGATCTAGAGGGCACGTGCATAGCCTCTCTGGTAAAATTGCAAAACACCCCCTAGATTTCTCGGTAATTACACAATAGCCCTCACTGCCTTTTTATATCTATTTTATTTATATTTAAATATTGCATATGTACCCCTGTGTTCCCCCGTAATTTTAGACCTTTATATTGCATCATTTCATTTATCAAAAAGATAGCATGATGTTCATCTTTTAATTCTCTATAATTTAACATATTGCGGATCTTTTTGTGATTGATGGTTAATTAATAATTAATTATTTTATGGAAAATTGCATATTTTGCCCATTTTGTGCTCTGAAATTTGTATTTGATTAACCGTCGCTCTAAAAATTCCCGAAAATCACATATTGTAGAGTTAATTGTGCTTGACATTATATCCATAAAGAATTGCATTTGCATGCATAGTTTGCCCTGTAAAAATCATTTTGCATATTTCAGTATTTGATTTTTAATAGATATTAAACCTCACATTTTCGAGGTTTAGGATTTTTCTGAGGTCCATCACCTAGTGTTATACCTTAGATAATTTTATTCCTTGAAAATAATTAGGTTCAATATTTATTATTGAAATCCATTTTTTATTTAAAAATTCATAAAAATTCATATTACATTTAAAAATTCTAAAAAAAAATACAGTGCATTCATTTCATCATAACTAACATTGTGGCCAAGTTTCGTATTTTTCAGACATCATTTGAACATATTTGAATTTTAGTCCCTATAATTGGCCGAATTTGCATATTGCATCCTTTATTGCATTAAAAATTACACAAACAAAAGATCGCTTCGAAAACCACGCACGAGCTTTGATAGACATAATTCTAGGTTGTTCCTTTGCCTTCTTGTATTCGACCTTGGGACTTGTCCAAGTAAAATAAACATAAAACCACGAGACTGAAAATTGAATAAATTATTTGTGGTTATTTTCTTGATCGATTCCGATTGCCGCCTACAACGCACGACAACTCATAATACGCACGACAAAATAAACATCCTTAACAAGCGCATTTTCGGATTCATCACTAACCCATTTCGAGACGGAGATGGATAGATAAGATTAGCTCTCCACTACTTGGATATTTCCTTCATCACCACCTCTCGAAGATTCGGGTTCAGCCTGCGCTGAAACTCACGAAATGGCTTGGCATCATCCTTGAGAAAGATGTGGTGGGAGCAGAGTCAGACTAATCCCATGGAGATCAGCTACTGACCACCTGATCACCTTGCGATTCTTTCAAGAATCGCCATTAGACGAGATTCCGGATCTTCGCTCAGATTGGAAGAGATGATAACCGGAAATATTTTAGATTCGCCAGCAAGGAATCGGTATTTCATGTTTTGAGGTAACGGTATAAGCTTTGGGGGAGAAGGATCAGGAAGAGAGGGTTTGATTAAAGCATGAGTGTAGGCTACTAGATCGATATGCATAAGCTCTGCCTGCTCTGACTCAAAAAGATCTGGAGATCACTGGATATTCTGATTAGATTCGGTCTCCATACTGGTTGAAGCTCTGATGATGAAGTCTGAAGTAATAGGAATTCCGCGAAGCATATCAAGAATCACAAGTATATCCACATTCACATTCGAGCATCACAAGATGTTCCACATTCACATGCTCCACAACACAATATATCGCAATAATAATTTGAACTTAGTAGAATAATGTTAATGAGAATCAGTTGTTAATACTAAAATAGAATTTACACATTAGCACTAGCCATCAAGTTTGAAATCATTCACTTCTTCCCCCGATGAAGGATGATTTTCCCCTTTTCATTCCTTCTTTGGCTTCGCATATCCCTCTCTACCTCAACATCCCTCTCATAGATGTCAACTCCGTGAAAACCAACAATGGCATCGAGACACTAGATTTCTCCTCATCTTCATTGTCAGCATTGTCCTCGTAACTCTGATCATCTTTCTCATATTTAACAAGGGTCATCAACCTATTTTTAGAATCTGACATCTTAACTATATATGATTTTCTATATTTTGGCAGATGGTCAAGGAATAAATCAAAGTAAGGATCCTTCTGATCACCATAATAAGAATCATGATTTGTGTTGAAATTATATGTATTTAAAGTGAGCTCTGTAATCTTGAAGATTTCATTGTGATGAAATATCTCATTTCTTCTGATGCAAGAAGTGTAACCATCATCTTTTGGTATTCCTCCACAAGATTTCATCTTCGTAAAAGTCTGAAATTTGGAAGTAATGGGGAAATTTAATTAATAATAAAATCAACATAACATATTTTTAAACAAAAAATGAAAAAACATGCATTATACCATACACTCTACCATGGATTCCCATACATTACACCAAACAATACTCATATTCTACCACGCATGAGGCCAAAGAATAAGAAATGTTTAATTGCCGATCATAAATAAGATCCACGTTTATCATCTCGAAAACACAATTACACACATCTACGCACACACACTAACACATACACGCACACATACACTCACACACGCATACACACTCATAAACCCACACATATACCTACACTCGCATGCACAAACCAGCACACATACCACCACACAAACACGCATTCATACACTTACCAACACACACATGCACACACGCATACACGTATTGCACATCTACTATTTCTCTTAGCCATTTTCATCAAACATGTGCATTGCATAATAAAGAAAACACATACAAGAAATAACAAATCTATCATTAATTATATGTATATATAAAGAATGAGCATCACATACTAACACCAAAACTTCAACACACACCTACAGCTTGAATATCTAAATCACATATGAGAACAACATCACATATTACACAAAAATCACATTTCAAAATCTATTTAATTTAATCAAGTAAGATAAAATCTATTAGACATTTCAACAAACACCTACAATACATTTGAAATTAACAAAAATACTCGAATACAACATTTACACAAAACAAAAATTAACCAATCTAATAGATAACAAAATATATCTAATAAACATGAGATTAAGATGGGGAAGACGCCCGTTGGTGGACAAAGATGGAGACCATTCTCGTGCTATATTATTCACCAAAGTCGATCGTTCAACACAACACCTGCGGCTCAGATGAGTTGAGTATAGTCCCCCTCTGGAACACCCCCCACCCATTCATCTTGGGAGAGCTTTAGAGAGACGTCTGCCTATTTATTTGCAGCTTTTTTTCGATTTTTTGCCACATTTTCAAGGCTGGTAACCGAGGGACGTAAAAATGCCTATGCTTCTTCTTTCCGCGGAATTAGCTTGCCTTTCGAATTCCCCACGGCTCAATGAGAAGGAATATATTATTAGCTAGAGACAGTAGAGCGGGGTGACGATATCCGGGAAGGCAAGAAGAACTAGCTGGAGGGTCTCGCGGGTTATCCGATTCATCTCATCTTTGACTACTCACTGACGATCTCCTTCACATGCTGCTGATGCTCGCACCCCGGAACGGACGTTCAGTCATTCACACGAAGGTCTCCTCTTCCCCTGCTTTCAGGAACAAGTATATCAAATAGTTTCAAAGCCGGATTAGTCAATTAACTAGGAAAAAGATGCGAAAAACACGTTTGATCTGATGTTCTAGAAAGATAGAACAAGCAATTATCTGTGTATTGACCATGTGGATTTCTAACAGAAAAATATTTATTTTTTTATTTATACTCCTAAACTCAAAGGTATAGCGATAAGTATGGGAGTGTCGAACTCAGAAGGCAAACTATGGAAATTAAGGTAAAATAATAGAGTGGCTAAGATGTTGTTGTTTCCTAATTTTTATTTATTTTTAAGGGATATTTCTGAATTTTTATTTGATTTTAAGAATTTTATATTATTTTTATTATTTTATATACCTATAAGTAGATAAATATATGTATTATGTTTTATATTTTTTTTTGTTTTTATTTGTAATATTTATGTTTGTAATTTATTTCCTATTTTTGCGAATTTTTTAGTGGTTTTTCGAATTTTTATGGATTTTAGTTTTTTTAAAAGTAGAAAACTATGTTTTTATTGAAAACTGGAAAGTGTTTTTTATTTTTTAAATAGAAAATATGAAGAAAACATTTTATTTTATTTTTACTGTAAAGTAGGTAAAAAATCTTTCCAATGAGGTATCATAGTTATTTTTATGATTTTTCTTAAATTAGTTTTGAATTTTTATAATTTTGTATATTTTAAATTTTTGATATTGATTTTAATAATAGATTTATTATTTTGGTTTTATATGTAAAATATAGTAAAATATATTGTATATAATTTTTATATATTTTTAAGTATTTTTCTATTTTTATGTATTTTTAAAGTTTGTTATTTTTTTACAATTTTGTTGATTATTAAAAATAGAAAGAAGATATTACTTTTCAAAATACTCAATATAGTGTATATAGTATAGAGTAGGGTATTACATGTGTGTTTATTGATTTTTATATTTTTTATTTTATAATGATTTAATATGTATATTAGTTATATACAGTAGTAAGGGTGTATAGGTAATATACTGGAAATATAGGGGTTGCACGTGAAATATCAGAAAATAACAGGGGATAATGCATAAAATGCCTAGAGATCACGTATTGGAGCTAATTGGGGCAGAAACAGGGAGGACGGAGGAAGAGAGGGAAGAGAGATAAAATAAAATAATTAATTATAATTAATTAAATTAATTTAATTAAAACAATAGTTAACCTAAAGTATACATAAATATAAGTTATAAATTATTTCATAAATAATTTAATTATGAATTTAATTAACCAAATAATAATATTTAGTTAGTTAAAATAAATACATATATAATAATACATGTATATTATACTTATATAAATAATTTAATAATTTAGTTGTTAGTAAATTTTATTTGTTATATTTATAATATAACATTAATAAAATAGTACTGAAGTACAAGAAATATAAGAAATAACAAAAATTAAATAGAATAAAATTAAAATATAATGTCTAATTATACCAATAAGGTCCCAAAACCTACTTTTGCATATTAACTCCCGATTTTAATGAAATTACTTTAATGCGACATATAATTTTTAACGAACTTTAAAAGTAAGTGCGCCCAATTTGGAGTTCTTATGGCCGAGAAATGAGGGTCGAAAGTTTGACTTTAGGGTTTTTTAGTTTTGAGATTTATTGGTATTTATTATTAATTATTCTTAAGTTATATTTTTTATTTTTCTACATATTTTTATAAACACTTTGGAAAAGGAATTAGGTTAATCAGAGTTCGGATAATTAAATATATGATTTATTTTCATATAGTACATATATAGAAAGGGGTCCAAACTTCAAAACACAAATGTTTTATCTAATTTTTTTGGTATTTTTAATCAATAGTATTAATTACAAAATGAAGTATAAAAGTGAGTTTGGTCAATTTGGAGTTTTCTATAAATAGTAATGAACTTGGGAAGTTATCTTTTGTAGATTTTTCAGTTCATTATAATTATTTATTTTTACATTAAATAAGTTTTCTGATATTTTTATAAATAGCTTTCATGAAGATAATATTTTAATTTGAAATGATTCGAATGGTAAATTAAATAGATAAATATATATACAAGGCAAAAATATGAATGTACATTTATGATCTTTATTTCTTATATTTTTATATGTTATGAATTTTATCTCTCCCTACTTATTTATTTTATCGACCAAGTCAATATTGACTTATTCTCAGGGTCAGGATCAGTTAGTACATATTTACATATCTACTCCATTCTTCTTTTATTTTTCTTTTTCTCTTTATTATTTTATTTTAGATAAGATAAGTGCTAATTATATAATATTAACATATAACGTTGGAATGTTAATTAGTGAGAATTAGTGAATATTTACATGTATTTTACCAAAGATTTTAGCCAAAATGAAAGAATAAAGGAGACGAATCATGGATTCATCAAGGAGGAAGGGATTCTCTCAAAAGGCAGGAAGGCTAGGAGAAGATGGTGTCGGAAATGAGGATGCGGGAGAGGAGAAGGATGAGAGAGGAGGATATGGTAGGTCGGGGTGGAGGGAGGTGGAGAGGGTACTGGGAAGGGAGGAGGTGGATAGAGCTAAGGCTTGGAGGGAGAGAAGGTCGGGCGCAAGTGGAGGAGGTAGGATTGAGTATGAAATGAGTTCAGTTCTCAATAGGTGCTCCATTTAGCAGACTATGCAGCCACAATGTGGTCGCATTTTGAGGCGCCAAATTTCCTGCCTCAATTTTGTGGTCGCATATTATCTATGCAACCACTAGTTTTGGGTAATCACTTGCATTTTATATTGTGATAACATTCCCGCTACTAGTGGTCACAATTCGGTGTTGGTAAAATGGTACTTTTCTTGTAGTGGCACCAGATCCCCCTTTGTCCATTATTCATTTCAGGTTGAAGCCTTCCGTAACAATATGAAGTACTTCTTAACTATATATCCTTAAGCGATTCTTCAAGGGAAAGAAGTAAGACGATTTGGAGGTGATTTTGCTTACATTAATTGGTGTTCTTGATGCTTTTAGCATTGGGCGCAAGGTAGGTACTCTAAACTTTCCTTCCCCTTCATTATGCCTTGTGAAACCCCCGAAACCCGAACAGGGACTAAAATGCAAATCTTGAGTGAGTCTGGACTTAATTGCAAAATCTGTACTTGTCCAGTGATCAAAAAATTCGAGTAAGGAGTCCATTGCATAGGGCTCGTTGATAGCTTTCCAACGAGTCCAAGAACGTTAAAATCCGACTTTGGGAGCCCAAGTTATGGTCATTTTAGCAAGGAGGGGTACAAGTCACTTTCAGATCCGAACCCGGATCTAAATCCGGGTCGGACCCGTATATTCCGCCCCCCCTCCCTTCCTCAACCTCGCCCAAATCGCCCAACATCTTTTCCTTCGACCTCCAGCTCTCCCCTCCTCCATTCCTCCCCCCTCTCCTTCACCAAGGGCCGCCGGAGCACCTTGGATCGACGACCCAAAGCCAGTTCCTCTTGCTGCGAGCTCCACACGATTTTCCCCTCTTGTACGATGTCTCCTACCTCTTGCTGCGAGTTCCACGTAATTTCGAACCTACACATCTATCCCATGATCAGGGATTTCAAGTTTTGGGTCAGTTACGATTCCAATCGGCTTCAATTTATATTCCTTTTGATTCAGCCCATCCTTGTTGAAGAAAGGAAGGGTTTATACAAGAGGTACTTGCAGATCGGATAATCAGCAGTCGATCCAATTCGAGGTTACTAAATTAAACCGATGAGATGTTGATCAATTTGGTCCATTCCATATTTTAGAAGCATATAGCTGCATGTTTTTCCTTCATGCAGAAACATATGTTGCTCTTTATAGTTTTGGGTATCTCCACTTTTTCTAATCTATGCTTATATCCAATTTATATGCCAATGTCTTCACTGATTTCAGTCTTCTGGAGAAGCCAACTAACGACCCCTAGGTTAGTCATGATTTTGGTAGTGCTCTAATACAAGAAATTAGCTTCTCAGAAATCCTATATCCGTTCAATTTCATAATCACATCAATTGTACTGGAGTAGATTTTGGACGGATCTAATTTGTTGTCAGCACAAGGATATATCACCAAGTAAAAGATCATTATTTGGCTGATGGAATGGAATGTTTACTTCAAACATATATAAAACAAAAGTCAGGTTATACCTACAATAAATTGCTCGATCTCTCCTGTGAAGCAATCCGATGCTAAGAAAATTTTATTCACCACATGAGCATTCACCTTTACCTCATATAGGATTGAGGGAATGCTCATGGTTAGTAGATCATACCCACATTTTCTGAGAGGTTATTGGGAATATTGGATTGAGGCATACTACTTTGTAGATCGTGAGCTCCTTGAACATCATAATTACTAGCAGATTAATTAGGCAGATTTTTAGAGGGTAGATTTGGTCATGTTAAACAAATTCATGTATTAACTACAAATTTAGGTGTCATGATTTAAGTATAATTGAGGTACATAATCTCTTCGAGTTTACACGAACTTTGAGTTGCGGTGGGCTTTAGCCTTTGATCTGCAATTGACTTGTTATATGTACACAGTGTTTCAGGCATCCCGTGGATACCATAGACTGCATTGAGTTAAAGCCCATTGTATGTGTCCGATGATGCATGATTGCTGGTGTCTGTTGATATGGTTTTTGACCATGTAATCATTATGAAAATTCTGAATAGTCTCTTTATGATGACGTATGATATAACCAAGTAGTTCGAATCTCCTGGCAGTTCAGCATCATCATTTACAATACTCATGATTATCACCTCGTGGATCAGATTTTCGCGATGACTGGGTAGTAGAGTAGTTGATGCCAAGGGAGGGGCATGCACCCTTGGGGCCCCGGGTAGAAGCCTAGATGACCGCGATCCCAACTGCTATTGTAGCTGCGATGGTTGGGGGACATGTTGCTTGGCACACCGAGCTGCTAATCTGACGGTGTTGGCCTCGACACTTGCGTGCTTTAGCCCGGTGCTCGAGCGCGGACCAAGTAGTCGTGGTTGGTTGGCTAGTGTTTCGCTTGTCACTTAGAGTTAACACTCGTGTACGGGCCAATGTAGGCCACATTGAACGGTATTCTGAGTGGGAGCACTAAGAGGGGAGTTCCAGGAAAATGTGGTTAATGAAGTTGGTGATGGGACGTGAATCTCCTGTGTATAAGGAGGATCGAATTCTCGCGATGATTTGCGGGTTGGAATCTAATTTGTGAATCGGAAGTATCATTGGGAAGTGGAGCTAAGTGGACGTGTTGGGAACTTAGTTAGGATGCATTATACCCCACCGTATGCCTACGGAGGCAACTCAACCCTAAGGTATTTTCTTTTACCTTAGAGTTATAGTGTGAGGTCTCATCTAGACCAAGACCACAGACTATCCACGAAGCTTGGTTACTCGTATCCATATCCAGATCAAATAATAAAAAGTAAAAATGTAATTCTTTGTGAGATCAATTACCCTGTTTCTTTCCCTTTTGCACACATTTTATCCTGCATTTCTTGTTGTGCAGTTTGTTTAAGTCGTATTGGGCAACTTTGCTCATAACGTACCTACGTGTGGATCCGCAGGTTCGCAGCAGTGATTGTTGGAGGCACCATCACTTTTTGTGCAGCGTCACGACACTTTTTGTGGTATAGTTGTCGTAGTTTTACTATCCTTCTTTACTTGCATCATTTTTGTTGAGAGACATGGCAGGTAATATGTATAATTGTGGATATCTTATTTATGCTTACATGTATATTTTGTGCACATGGAATGATCAATGAATGATCAATGAAATGTGATTATGAACAGGTCATGAATGGAAAAAGAAAATTTTTATATTTCAGTAAATTGTGTTATTTCTCCTGCTTATGTGTATGTCATTAGTATTCGAATGTGAATGTATGTGCGTTGATTGGTTTGCCGAGTACCCGGATCCTAGGGGTGTCACAGATTGGTATCAGAGCCGTGGTACTCCATTCCCTTCCATGTATATTATTCCTTATTGGTATTCGGATATTGGATAGTGTTGAAGTCTTCTGACCCAACATGAATCCATAGGAGAATAACACGATTACAACCATGTCCACATGTCTCTCATAATGTCTCTCAAGAAAAGCAAGTACTAATGCCTTAGTTCTTTATGCAGAACCATGCCGCCACGCGTAGACCAGGATGTGGCACAACAGTTGGCTCTCCTTGTACAGGCGGTGCAAGGGATCCAGCAGCGCCAAAAGGCATTTGAGCAGCGACTCCAGCAGCAGGACTCCTCCTCCTACCGTCCCTCTCACGATGGGGAGGAGAGCGTCGACTTGTTACGCAGCATCCCAACGGGCGGCGGTACCACGGTTCTTCGGTACTACCACCCCTGACGATGCAGAGCTTTGGATGTCAGAGGTATCCAAGGTCCTGAGGATGATACATGCACCCGAGGATACTTGGTTATCTTTTGTTGAGTACTCTCTTGCTGGGTATGCTGAGCGGTGGTGGAATGCCACCAAGGAGCACTTGACCGATCCCATCACTTGGGAGGTCTTCTTTGACGAGTTCCGTGCAGAGTTCTACCCGGACCATTGGATGGAGGATCAGAGGAGAGTGTTTGCTGAACTGACACAAGGGTCGATGACGGCCCAAGAGTACATGATCCGATACACAGAGTTGTCTCACCATTCCCCTGCTACGACTGCTTACCCTCTGGAGAACTTGCAGAAGTTCATCCGAGGGATGCGCGAGGAGGTTCAGGACAGACTTTCCACCTCGGACCTTACCTCCATTAAGGAGGTTACTGCGAAGGCAACAAAGTAGAAAGCTACACAATGTCGATTGCATGGGGGTCAGTCGCAGTTACCTCCACCCCAGCCTAGCCGAGCTGCGCATCGGGACTTCTCTCGGTTCCGTAGAGACCGTCGCCACCACCCGACAGTGGCGACACCATCCACTAGTAGGTTCGCACCATCGCCTACCTTGGGACAAGCCTTGGCAGGACGCAGTTCGGTTTCTTCTCGCCCCCTGCGCAGATACAGAGCCGTGGACTTGGGGGCGACAGTTCCGCTTTTGGTGGGAGCTTGTCACAGGCAGACAGTCGTACTTGCTACTTTTGTAGACAGCCGGGTCACTTCAAGGCCCAATGCCCTTTGCGTACCAATAGCTTAGGCGCGCAGCAGCAACAGAGTGGAAGACCAACTGGGTCTTCCAGCCAGTTTCAGAGATCAGGATCCCGTCGAGGAGGACGTGACTTCCAGCGAGCCCCACAGCAGACAGTTAGTGTTGCGGGATCTAGTGCACCACGGCGAGGACAACTGAATGCAGTAACACAAGAGCAGGCCCACGCTTCTGGATCGGTCATCAAAGGTATGATTTCAGCTCATGGGACGTCTTTACATGCACTGTTTGATTCAGGGGCTACACATTCCTTCCTTGCACATCATATGGTGCCCACATTGGGTAAGTCAGTGATGGAGGTTACTTCCCCGTACTACATCAAGGGTCCAGGGGGCCAATTGTTCATTATCCGCCAGGCAGTGGAGTATGTGTGTGTACAGATAGGTGGGCATGAGATGCTTACATTCTTGTTGTTGATACAGTTAGAGGATTTTGACATCATCCTGGGCATGGACAGGTTAGAGAGGCACCATGCGTGCCTGGACTGTTTTGAGAAGACGGTGGTCTTCCACTTACCTGGAGTGCCTCCATTTCAGTTCGATGGGTGCTTATCTGAGGGCGGGATTGAGTGCATCTCCGCCTTGAGGGCACAACAGTTTCTTACCCAAGGTTGCGTAGGCTACCTTGCCTACGTGGTAGACTCAGCGACACAGGATCAGATGATGGAGGATGTCAGAGCTGTGCATGAGTTCCCTGATGTATTTCCAGATGAACTGCCTGGATTACCGCCAGTACGAGAGATAGAGTTTGAGATCACGCTATTGCCAGATACACAGCCGATTTCTATCCCTCCGTACAGGTTGGCCCCAGCTGAGCTCAAGGAGCTCAAGGTACAGTTGTAGGAGCTGTTGGAGAAGGGATTCATCCGCCCCAGTACGTCACCATGGGGAGCCACGGTCCTGTTCGTGAGGAAGAAGGATGGATCCCTAAGGCTATGCATAGACTACAGGCAGTTGAACAAGAGAACGGTTAAGAACCGTTACCCACTCCCCAGGATAGATGATCTATTTGATCAGTTGCAGGGAGCAGCAGTGTTCTCTAAGATTGACCTGCGATCGGGTTATCATCAATTGAGGATCAAGGAAGCCGGTGTAATGAAGTCTGCATTCCGCACCAGATATGGCCACTATGAGTTCTTGGTGATGCCATTTGGACTCACGAATGCACCTGCCGCATTCATGGATTTGATGAACCGGGTCTTTCGTCCGCATCTGGACAGATTTGTGATTGTGTTCATTGATGATGTTCTAGTCTACTCTCATGATGAATACGAGCATGAGTCTCATCTCCGCGCCGTACTAGAGACGCTCCAGAAACCACGTGGCCAAGAAACGCCACCTCAGAAAGCCAAAACTCGCACTTGCTGTATTTGGCATATAACTGGTCTGTCAATTGACCCTGCCTAGATAGAGGCGGTGGTGTCTTGGGAGCGACCCAAGACGGTTACAGAGATTCGCAGCTTCCTTGACCTCGCTGGGTACTACAGGAGGTTTGTTAGAGGGTTCTCCCAGTTGGCTCTACCCCTCACCCGGTTGACGCAAAAGGATGTTCCATTTTTCTGGAGTGACAAGTGTGAGTTGAGCTTTCGAACGTTGTAGGAGGGATTGGCTTTTGCGCCCATCCTCACCCTTCCTTCTGGTACCTTAGATTTCACCGTGTACACGGATGCTTCCAAGGAGGGCTTGGGTGCAGCGTTGATGCAACGTGGACAGGTTGTGGCATACGCATCACGACAGCTGAAGAACCATGAACGCTACTACCCAACTCATGACTTGGAGTTGGCGGCCGTAGTCTTTGCATTAAAGATATGACATCACTATTTGTATGGGGTGACATTTGAGATCTTCACAGACCACAAGAGCCTCAAATACATTTTTTATCAGAAGGAGCTTAATATGAGACAAAGGCGGTGGATGGAACTGCTAAAAGATTATGATTGTACCATCTCCTATCATCCTGATAAGGGAAATGTGGTAGCAGATGCCTTGAGTAGGCGACCATACGTTGAGGATTCGGCATCTTGCTTGCAGACTTGGGATGTGCTCACTGCACTTAGTGAGTGGCATCCATTTGAGGGCACATCCGATGCAGTGACAGTGCCTGCCAAGTATAACAGCTTGTGGGATAGGATCGTTCAAGGGCAACAGACAGATCAGAGGATCCAAGACTTGTACCACAGATGCTTGAAGGATGAATTCAATGGATTTCGAGTCCGCGAATCCATCGTATGGAAGGGGGACCGTGTGTGTGTCCCAGATGACAAGGAGCTGAGGAGAGAAATCCTGGATGAGGCGCATAGATCGAGACTTTCCATACATCCAGGTGGCACCAAGATGTACAGAGACCTCCGCCAACACTTTTGGTGGGAAGGCATGAAGAAGGACATAGCCGAACATGTTAGCAGGTGTCTTACTTGTCAGATGGCGAAGGCAGAACACCAAAGGCCTCCTGGTTTACTGCAGCCTCTTCCCATTCCGGTGTGGAAATGGGAGAGCCTCACCATGGATTTTGTCACATCATTGCCGCGCACCCCTGGAGGGCATGATGCTATATGGGTCATCGTTGACCGGTTGACCAAGTCAGCACATTTCATCCCGGTCAACATGACATATACACCAGTGCAACTAGCCATGTTATATGTTCAGCACATCATTCGGTTGTATGGGATACCCAAGGAAGTAGTGTCAGATAGAGATTCTCGTTTCACATCACACTATTGGGGAGAGTTCATGAGAGCCTTGAAGACAGAGCTACATATGAGTTCAGCCTACCATCCCCAGACAGATGGGCAGTCTGAGAGGACCATTCAGACCTTGGAGGATCTACTACGAGCCTGCGCGGTTGAGTGGAAGGGATCTTGGAAGGTTCACCTCCCACTAGTTGAGTTCACATATAACAATAGCTACCATGTCAGTATAGGCATGGCACCTTTTGAGGCGTTGTACAGGAGGCGGTGCACCACTCCTTTATGTTGGCAGCAGGTGGGTGACAACGCCATGTTCACCCCACAAATTATTGAGGAGACATCTAAGGAGGTGGGTACTGTTAGAAGGAAATTACTGACTGCGCAGAGCCGTCAGAAGAGTTACGCCGACCATCGACGTAGGGATCTTGAGTTTCAGGTATGTTATCCTACATTCGCTCCCTAGTGGGTATAGTTCTTAGCCAATCATGTGTGACTAAGTGTTTCTCATGATCATAGGTCGGAGACTTCGTGTTCTTACGCGTGTCCCCAATGAGGGGCGTACAACGTTTCGGTGCAAAAGGCAAGCTAGCACCGCGTTTTGTGGGACCGTTCGAGATTTTGGCCCGTGTGGGGAAAGTAGCCTACAGGGTAGCCCTTCCCCCACACCTCGAGGGCATCCATGATGTATTCCACGTGTCGAATCTTAGAAAGTACATCCGAGATCCTCGACACGTGATCAGCTACGAGGACTTGACGGTGGAGCCAAAATTATCCTTCCCAGAAGAGCCGGTGCAGATTTTGGACCACGCGGTTAAGAAGTTGAGACGGAAGGAGATCCCTTTGGTCAAGGTTCTGTGGTGAAGTCAAGACGTGGAGGAAGCGACGTGGGAACCTGAGGCGGACATGAGGGAGAAATACCCTCAATTGTTCACAGGTACGAAACTGAAGCCGTAGTCGAGTTCTTTTGTGATTTTTATGGGCTTTGCTCTCTTTGAGATTTTTATGTGCTCATTTCTCTGTGAGGCTTGGACACAAGGGGTTCGGACATTGAAATCAACTAGAGTCATATTAAGTCTCGGAGACGAGACTTCCTTTGAGATTTTTATGATGTGAAACCCCCGAAACCCGAACAGGGACTAAAATACAAATCTTGACTGAGTCTGGACTTAATTGCAAAATCTATACTTGTCCGGTGATCAAAAAATTCGATATAGAGTCCATTGCATAGGGCTCGTCGATATCTTTCCAACGAGTCCAAGAACGTTAAAATCCGACTTTGGGAGCTCAAGTTATGGTCATTTTAGCAAGGAGGGGTACAAGTCACTTTCAGATCCGAACCCGGATCCGAATCCGGGTCGGACCCGTATATTCCGCCCTCCCTCCCTTCCTCAACCTCGCCCAAATCGCCCAACATCTTTTCCTTCGACCTCCAGCTTTCCCCTCCTCCATTCCTCCCCCCTCTCCTTCACCAAGGGCCGCCGGAGCGCCTTGGATCGACGACCCAAAGCCAGAAGGTACGATCCTCCTTCCTCTTGCTGCAAGCTCCACACGATTTTCCCCTCTTGTACGATGTCTCCTACCTCTTGCTGCGAGTTCCACATAATTTCGAACCTACACATTTGTCCCATGATCAGGGATTTCAAGTTTTGGGTCAGTTACGATTCCAATCGGCTTCAATTTATATTCCTTTTGATTCAGCTCATCCTTGTTGAAGAACGGAAGGGTTTATACAAGAGGTACTTGCAGATCGGATAATCAGCAGTCGATCCAATTCGAGGTTACTAAATTAAACCGATGAGATGTTGATCAATTTGGTCCATTCCATATTTTAGAAGCATATAGCTGCATGTTTTTCCTTCATGCAGAAACATATGTTGCTCTTTATAGTTTTGGGTATCTCCACTTTTTCTAATCTATGCTTATATCCAATTTATATGCCCATATCTTCACTGATTTCAGTCTTCTGGAGAAGCCAACTAACGACCCCTAGGTTAGTCATGATTTTGGTAGTGCTCTAATACAAGAAATTAGCTTCTCAGAAATCCATATATCCGTTCAATTTCAGAATCACATCAATTGTACTGGAGTAGATTTTGGACGGATCTAATTTGTTGTCAGCACAAGGATATATCACCAAGTAAAAGATCATTATTTGGCTGATGGAATGGAATGTTTACTTCAAACATATATAAAACAAAAGTCAGGTTATACTACAATAAATTGCTCGATCTCTCCTGTGAAGCAATCCGATGCTGAGAAAATTTTATTCACCACATGAGCATTCACCTTTACCTCATATAGGATTGAGGGAATGCTCATGGTTAGTAGATCATACCCACATTTTCTGAGAGGTTATTGGGAATATTGGATTGAGGCATACTGCTTTGTAGATCGTGAGCTCCTTGAACATCATAATTACTACAGATTAATTAGGCAGATTTTTAGAGGGTAGATTTGGTCATGTTAAACAAATTCATGTATTAACTACAAATTTAGGTGTCATGATTTAAGTATAATTGAGGTACATAATCTCTTCGAGTTTACACGAACTTTGAGTTGCGGTGGGCTTTAGTCTTTGATCTGCGGTTGACTTGTTATATGTACACAGTGTTTCAGGCATCCCGTGGATACCATAGACTGCATTGAGTTAAAGCCCATTGTATGTGTCCGATGATGCATGATTGCGGGTGTCTGTTGATATGGTTTTTGACCATGTAATCATTATGAAAATTCTGAATAGTCTCTTTATGATGACGTATGATATAACCAAGTAGTTCGAATCTCCTGGCAGTTCAGCATCATCATTTACAATACTCATGATTATCACCTCGTGGATCAGATTTTCGCGGTGACTGGGTAGTAGAGTAGTTGATGCCAAGGGAGGGGCATGCACCCTTGGGGCCTCGGTTAGAAGCCTAGATGACCGCGATCCCAACTGCTATTGTAGCTGCGATGGTTGGGGGACATGTTGCTTGGCACACCGAGGTGCTAATCTGACGGTGTTGGCCTCGGTACTTGCGTGCACGGACCAAGTAGTCGTGGTTGGTAGGCTAGTGTTTCGCTTGTCACTTAGAGTTAACACTCGTGTACGGGCCAATGTAGGCCACATTGGCCGGTATTCCGAGTGGGAGCACTAAGAGGGGAGTTCCGGGAAAATGTGGTTAATGAAGTTGGTGATGGGACGTGAATCTCCTGTGTATAAGGAGGATCGAATTCTCGCGATGATTTGCGGGTTGGAATCTAATTTGTGAATCGGAAGTATCATTGGGAAGTGGAGCTAAGTGGATGTGTTGGGAACTTAGTTAGGATGCATTATACCCCACCGCATGCCTACGGAGGCACCCCAACCCTAAGGTATTTTCTTTTACCTTAGAGTCATAGTGTGAGGTCTCATCTAGAACAAGACCACAGACTATCCACGAAGCTTGGTTACTCGTATCCATATCCAGATCAAATAATAAAAAGTAAAAATGTAATTCTTTGTGAGATCAATTACCATGTTTCTTTCCCTTTTGCACACATTTTATCCTGCATTTCTTGTTGTGCAGTTTGTTTAAATCGTATTGGGCAATTTTTCTCATAACGTACCTACGTGTGGATCCGTAGGTTCGCAACAGTGATTGTTAGAGGCACCATCACTTTTTGTGCAGCGTCATGACACTTTTTGTGGTATAGTTGTCAGTAGTTTTACTATCCTTCTTTACTTGCATCATTTTTGTTGAGAGACATGGCAGGTAATATGTATAATTGTGGACATCTTATTTATTCTTACATGTATATTTTGTGCACATGGAATGATCAATGGAATGATCAATGAAATGTGATTATGAACAGGTCATGAATGGAAAAAGGAAATTTTTTTATTTCAGTAAATTGTGTTATTTCTCCTACTTATGTGTATGTCATTAGTATTCGAATGTGGAATGTATGTGCGTGGATTGGTTTGCCGAGTACCCGGATCCTAGGGGTGTCACAGATTGGTATCAGAGCCGTGGTACTCCATTCCCTTCCATGTATATTATTCCTTATTGGTATTCAGATATGGGATAGTGTTGAAGTCTTCTGACCCAACATGAATCCATAGGAGAATAACACGATTACAACCATGTCCACATGTCTCTCATAATGTCTCTCAAGAAAAGCAAGTACTAATGCCTTAGTTCTTTATGCAGAACCATGCCGCCACGCGTAGACCAGGATGTGGCACAACAGTTGGCTCTCCTTGTACAGGCGGTGCAAGGGATCCAGCAGCGCCAAGAGGCATTTGAGCAGCGACTCCAGCAGCAGGACTCCTCCTCCTACCGTCCCTCTCACGATGGGGAGGAGAGCGTCGACTTGTCGTTCTCTATGGATCCTGAGCAGCCAGAGGATACAGATGCCTTGCAGAAGCATCAGAGCACTTACGCAGCGTACCAACGGGTGACGGTACCATGGTTCTTCGGTACTACCACCCCTGACGATGCAGAGCTTTGCATGTCAGAGGTGTCCAAGGTCCTGAGGATGATACATGCACCGGAGGATACTTGGGTATCTTTTGCTGAGTACTCTCTTGCTGGGTATGCTGAGCGGTGGTGGAATGCCACCAAGGAGCACTTGACCGATCCCATCACTTGGGAGGTCTTCTTTGACGAGTTCCGTGCAGAGTTCTACCCGGACCATTGGGTGGAGGATCAGAGGAGAGAGTTTGCTGAACTGACACAAGGGTCGATGACGGCCTAAGAGTACATGATCCGATACACAGAGTTGTCTCGCCATTCCCCTGCTACGACTGCTTACCCTCACGAGAACTTGCAGAAGTTCATCCGAGGGATGCGCGAGAGGTTCAAGACAGACTTTCCACCTTGGACCTTACCTCCATTAAGGAGGTTACTACGAAGGCAACAAAGTAGGAAGCTACACAACATCGATTGCATGGGGGTCAGTCGCATTTACCTCCACCCCAGCCCAGCCGAGTTGCACGTCGGGACTTCTCTCGGTTCCGTAGAGACCGTCGCCACCACCCGACAGCGGCGACACCATCCACTAGTAGGTTCGCACCATCGCCTACCTTGGGACAAGCCTTGCCAGGACGCAGTTCGGTTTCTTCTCGCCCCCCTGCGCAGACATAGAGCCGTGGACTTGGGGGCGACAGTTCTGCTTTTGGTGGGAGCTTGTCACAGGCAGACAGCCGTACTTGCTACTTTTGTAGACAGCCGGTTCACTTCAAGGCCCAATGCCCTTTGCGTACCAATAGCTTAGGCGCGCAGCAGCAACAGAGTGGAAGACCAACTGGGTCTTCCAGCCAGTTTCAGAGATCAGGATCCCGTCGAGGAGGACGTGACTTCCAGCGAGCCCCACAGCAGACAGTTAGTGTTGCGGGATCTAGTGCACCACGGCGAGGACAACTGAATGCAGTAACACAAGAGCAGGCCCACGCTTCTAGATCGATCGTCAAAGGTTTGATTTCAGCTCATGGGACGTCTTTACATGCACTGTTTGATTCAGGGGCTACACATTCCTTCCTTGCACATCATTTGGTGCCCACATTGGGTAAGTCAGTGATGGAGGTTACTTCCCCGTACTACATCAAGGGTCCAGGGGGCCAATTGTTCATTATCCGCCAGGCAGTGGAGGATGTGTGTGTACAGATAGGTGGACATGAGATGCTTGCATTCTTGTTGTTGATATAGTTAGAGAATTTTGACATCATCCTGGGCATGGACTGGTTAGAGAGGCACCATGCGTGCCTGGACTGTTTTGAGAAGATGGTGGTCTTCCACTTACCTGGAGTGCCTCCATTTCAGTTCGATGGGTGCTTATCTGAGGGCGGGATTGAGTGCATCTCCGCCTTGAGGGCACAACAGTTTCTTACCCAAGGTTACGTAGGCTACCTTGCCTACGTGGTAGACTCAGCGACACAGGATCAGATGATGGAGGATTTCAGAGTTGTGCATGAGTTCCCTGATGTATTTCCAGATGAACTGCCTGGATTACCGCCAGTACGAGAGATAGAGTTTGAGATCACGCTATTGCCAGATACACAGCCGATTTCTATCCCTCCATACAGGTTGGCCCCAGCTGAGCTCAAGGAGCTCAAGGTACAGTTGCAGGAGCTGTTGGAGAAGGGATTCATCCGCCCCAGTACATCACCATGGGGAGCCCCGGTCCTGTTCGTGAGGAAGAAGGATGGATCCCTAAGGCTATGCATAGACTACAGGCAGTTGAACAAGAGAACGGTTAAGAACCGTTACCCACTCCCAGGATAGATGATCTATTTGATCAGTTGCAGGGAGCAGCAGTGTTCTCTAAGATTGACCTGCGATCGGGTTATCATCAATTGAGGATCAAGGAAGCCGATGTAATGAAGTCTGCATTCCGCACCAGATATGGCCACTATGAGTTCTTGGTGATGCCATTTGGACTCACGAATGCACCTGCCGCATTCATGGATTTGATGAACCGGGTCTTTCGTCCGCATCTGGACAGATTTGTGATTGTGTTCATTGATGATGTTCTAGTCTACTCTCATGATGAATACGAGCATGAGTCTCATCTCCGCGCCGTGCGAGAGACGCTCCGAGAGCACCAGTTATATGCCAAATACAACAAGTGCGAGTTTTGGCTTTCTGAGGTGGTGTTTCTTGGCCACGTGGTTTCTGGAGCGGGGGTGTCAGTTGATCCTGCCAAGATAGAGGCGGTGGTGTCTTGGGAGCGACCCAAGACGGTTACAGAGATTCGCAGCTTCCTTGGCCTCGCTGGGTACTACAGGAGGTTTGTTAGAGGGTTCTCCCAGTTGGCTCTACCCCTCACCCGGTTGACGCAAAAGGATGTTCCATTTGTCTGGAGTGACAAATGTGAGTTGAGCTTTCGAACGTTGAAGGAGCAATTGGCTTCTGCGCCCATCCTCACCCTTCCTTCTGGTACCTTAGATTTCACTGTGTACACGGATGCTTCCAAGGAGGGCTTGGGTGCAGTGTTGATGCAACGTGGACAGGTTGTGGCATACGCGTCACGACAGCTGAAGAACCATGAACGCAACTACCCCACTCATGACTTGGAGTTGGCGGCCGTAGTCTTTGCATTAAAGATATGGCGTCACTATTTGTATGGGGTGACATTTGAGATCTTCACAGACCACAAGAGCCTCAAATATATTTTTGATAAGAAGGAGCTAAATATGAGACAAAGGCGGTGGATGGAACTTCTAAAAGAATATGATTGTACCATCTCCTACCATCCTGGTAAGGGAAATGTGGTAGCAGATGCCTTGAGTAGGCGACCATACGTTGAGGGTTCGGCATCTTGCTTGCAGACTTGGGATGTGCTCACTGCACTTAGTGAGTGGCATCCATTTGAGGGCACATCCGATGCAGTGACAGTGCCAGCCAAGTATAACAGCTTGTGGGATAGGATCGTTCAAGGGCAACAGACAGATCAGAGGATCCAAGACTTATACCACAGATGCTTGAAGGATGAATTCGATGGATTTCGAGTCCGCGAATCCATCGTATGGAAGGGGGACCGTGTGTGTGTCTCAGATGACAAGGAGCTGAGGAGAGAAATCCTGGATGAGGCGCATAGCTCGAGACTTTCCATACATCCAGGTGGCACCAAGATGTACAGAGACCTCCGCCAACACTTTTGGTGGGAAGGCATGAAGAAGGACATAGCCGAACATGTTAGCAGGTGTCTTACTTGTCAGATGGTGAAGGCAGAATACCAAAGGCCTCCTGGTTTACTGCAGCCTCTTCCCATTCCGGTGTGGAAATGGGAGAACCTCTCCATGGATTTTGTCACATCATTGCCGCGCACCCCTGGAGGGCATGATGCGATATGGGTCATCGTTGACCGGTTGACCAAGTCAGCACATTTCATCCCGGTCAACATGACATATACACCAGTGAAACTAGCCAAGTTATATGTTCAGCACATCATTTAGTTGCATGGGATACCCAAGGAAGTAGTGTCAGATAGAGATTCCCGTTTCACATCACACTATTAGGGAGAGTTCATGAGAGCCTTGAAGACAGAGCTACATATGAGTTCAGCCTACCATCCCCAGACAGATGGGCAGTCTGAGAGGACCATTCAGACCTTGGAGGATCTACTACGAGCCTGCGCGGTTGAGTGGAAGGGATCTTGGAAGGATCACCTCCCACTAGTTGAGTTCACATATAACAATAGCTACCATGTCAGTATTGGCATGGCACCTTTTGAGGCGTTGTACGGGAGGCGGTGCACCACTCCTTTATGTTGGCAGCAGGTGGGTGACAACGCCATGTTCACCCCACAAATCATTGAGGAGACATCTAAGGTGGTGGGTACTGTTAGAAGGAAATTACTGACTGCGCAGAGCCGTTAGAAGAGTTACGCCGACCATCGACGTAGGGATCTTGAGTTTCAGGTATGTTATCCTACATTCGCTCCCTAGTGGGTATAGTTCTTAGCCAATCATGTGTGACTAAGTATTTCTCATGATCATAGGTCGGAGACTTCGTGTTCTTACGCGTGTCCCCAATGAGGGGCGTACAACGTTTCGGTGCAAAAGGCAAGCTAGCACTGCGTTTTGTGGGACTGTTTGAGATTTTGGCCCGTGTGGGGAAAGTAGCCTACAGGGTAGCCCTTCCCCCACACCTCGAGGGTATCCATGACGTATTCCACGTGTCGAATCTCAGAAAGTACATCCGAGATCCTCGACATGTGATCAGCTACGAGGACTTGACGGTGGAGCCAAACTTATCCTTCCCAGAAGAGTCGGTGCAGATTTTGGACCACGCAGTCAAGAAGTTGAGACGGAAGGAGATCCCTTTGGTCAAGGTTCTGTGGCGAAGTCAAGACGTGGAGGAAGCGACGTGGGAACCAGAGGCGGACATGAGGGAGAAATACCCTCAATTGTTCATAGGTACGAAACTGAAGCCATAGTCGAGTTCTTTTGTGATTTTTATGGGCTTTGCTCTCTTTGAGATTTTTATGGGCTCATTTCTCTGTGAGGGTTGGATACAAGGGGTTCGGACATTGAAATCAACTAGAGTCATATTAAGTCTCGGGGACGAGACTTCCTTTGAGATTTTTATGATGTGAAACCCCCGAAACCCGAACAGGGACTAAAATGCAAATCTTGACTGAGTCTGGACTTATTTGCAAAATCTGTACTTGTCCAGTGATCAAAAATTTCGAGTAAGAGTCCATTGCATAGGGCTCGTCGATAGCTTTCCAACGAGTCCAAGAATGTTGAAATCCGACTTTGGGAACTCAAGTTATGGTCATTTTAGCAAGGAGGGGTACAAGTCACTTTCAGATCCGAACCCGGATCCGAATCCGGATCGGACCTGTATATTCCGCCCTCCCTCCCTTCCTCAACCTCGCCCAAATCGCCCAACATCTTTTCCTTCGACCTCCAGCTCTCCCCTCCTCCATTCCTCCCCCCTCTCCTTCACCAAGGGCCACCGGAGCGCCTTGGATCGACGACCCAAAGCCAGAAGGTACGATCCTCCTTCCTCTTGCTGCAAGCTCCACACGATTTTCCCCTCTTGTACGATGTCTCCTACCTCTTGCTGCGAGTTCCACATGATTTCGAACCTACACATCTGTCCCATGATCAGGGATTTCAAGTTTTGGGTCAGTTACGATTCCAATCGGCTTCAATTTATATTCCTTTTGATTCAGCCCATCCTTGTTGAAGAAAGGAAGGGTTTATACAAGAGGTACTTGCAGATCGGATAATCAGCAGTCGATCCAATTCGAGGTTACTAAATTAAACCGATGAGATGTTGATCAATTTGGTCCTTTCCATATTTTAGAAGCATATAGCTGCATGTTTTTCCTTCATGCATAAACATATGTTGCTCTTTATAGTTTTGGGTATCTTCACTTTTTCTAATCTATGCTTATATCCAATTTATATGCCAATGTCTTCACTGATTTCAGTCTTCTGGAGAAGCCAACTAACGACCCCTAGGTTAGTCATGATTTTGGTAGTGCTCTAATACAAGAAATTAGCTTCTCAGAAATCCATATATCCGTTCAATTTCAGAATCACATCAATTGTACTGGAGTAGATTTTGGACGGATCTAATTTGTTGTCAGCACAAGGATATATCACCAAGTAAAAGATCATTATTTGGCTGATGGAATGGAATGTTTACTTCAAACATATATAAAACAAAAGTCAGGTTATACCTACAATAAATTGCTCGATCTCTCCTGTGAAGCAATCCGATGCTGAGAAAATTTTATTCACCACATGAGCATTCACCTTTACCTCATATAGGATTGAGGGAATGCTCATGGTTAGTAGATCATACCCACATTTTCTGAGAGGTTATTGGGAATATTGGATTGAGGCATACTGCTTTGTAGATCGTGAGCTCCTTGAACATCATAATTACTAGCAGATTAATTAGGTAGATTTTTAGAGGGTAGATTTGGTCATGTTAAACAAATTCATGTATTAACTACAAATTTAGGTGTCATGATTTAAGTATAATTGAGGTACATAATCTCTTCGAGTTTACACGAACTTTGAGTTGCGGTGGGCTTTAGCCTTTGATCTGCAATTGACTTGTTATATGTACACAGTGTTTCAGGCATCCCGTGGATACCATAGACTGTATTGAGTTAAAGCCCATTGTATGTGTCCGATGATGCATGATTGCGGATGTCTGTTGATATGGTTTTTGACCATGTAATCATTATGAAAATTCTGAATAGTCTCTTTATGATGACGTATGATATAACCAAGTAGTTCGAATCTCCTGGCAGTTCAGCATCATCATTTACAATACTCATGATTATCACCTCGTGGATCAGATTTTCGCGGTGACTGGGTAGTAGAGTAGTTGATGCCAAGGGAGGGGCATGCACCCTTGGGGCCCAGGGTAGAAGCCTAGATGACCACGATCCCAACTGCTATTGTAGCTGCGATGGTTGGGGGACATGTTGCTTGGCACACCGAGGTGCTAATCTGACGGTGTTGGCCTCGGCACTTGCGTGCTTTAGCCCGGTGCTCGAGCGCGGACCAAGTAGTCGTGGTTGGTCGGCTAGTGTTTCGCTTGTCACTTAGAGTTAACACTCGTGTACAGGCCAATGTAGGCCACATTGGCCGGTATTCCGAGTGGGAGCACTAAGAGGGGAGTTCCAGGAAAATGTGATTAATGAAGTTGGTGATGGGACGTGAATCTCCTGTGTATAAGGAGGATCGAATTCTCGCGATGATTCGCGGATTGGAATCTAATTTGTGAATCAGAAGCATCATTGGGAAGTGGAGCTAAGTGGACATGTTGGGAACTTAGTTAGGATGCATTATACCCCACCGCATGCCTACAGAGGAACCCCAACCCTAAGGTATTTTCTTTTACCTTAGAGTCATAGTGTGAGGTCTCATCTAGACCAAGACCACAGACTATCCACGAAGCTTGGTTACTCGTATCCATATCCAGATCAAATAATAAAAAGTAAAAATGTAATTCTTTGTGAGATCAATTACCATGTTTCTTTCCCTTTTGCACACATTTTATCCTGCATTTCTTGTTGTGCAGTTTGTTTAAATCGTATTGGGCAACTTTGCTCATAACGTACCTACGTGTGGATCCGCAGGTTCACAGCAGTGATTGTTGGAGGCACCATCACTTTTTGTTCAGCGTCACGACACTTTTTGTGGTATAGTTGTCAGTAGTTTTACTATCCTTCTTTACTTGCATCATTTTTGTTGAGAAACATGGCAGGTAATATGTATAATTATGGACATCTTATTTATGCTTACATGTATATTTTGTGCACATGGAATGATCAATGGAATGATCAATGAAATGTGATTATGAACAGGTCATGAATGGAAAAAGAAAATTTTTATATTTCAGTAAATTGTGTTATTTCTCCTGCTTATGTGTATGTCATTAGTATTCGAATGTGGAATGTATGTGCGTGGATTGGTTTGCCGAGTACCCAGATCCTAGGGGTGTCACATGCCTTCTCCCTATCGCTCTCCCACCCTCGTTCGCATTCCTTCTCTAAAGCGAAAGAGATCGCTACATCCACTCTTCGTAAGGGGTTGTCGTGACTTAACGGAACGCAAGGCCCTCCATGTGAAAAACATGATGAATGCCCTAACTAATTCGTGTGAATTATTAATGTGTCATTTCGTTGCAGGTAGGCAAATTGTGGTTTCTCAAAAGATCACTTAAATAATTAATGCCCAATTAAATGCAATGCATTTGGGCCCATATTTTATGTGGGAAAGCCTAAGGTTGAACACATGGAGGCAACGTTCTCCTTAAGTTAATTTTCAGATTGATTGGCGATTAGGTTTTAAAAGGAACATATTTTGGACTTTTTTGTGTAAATTAAATGAAATACAAATCTAGCAAAGTTCAAGGGTGTTTTTCTAAGCTATCTATCAAATCAAGTCTAAATTCTTAAACATGGCCCTTATGTGTAATCATTAAAAGTTAAGCTCTTGTAATGTTTTTGGAATTTTCTGATGTGCCATGAATTTTTCAACGTGCCATAAATATCATAATAATGAATTTTAATTAACCAAATAATAATATTTAATTATTAAAATAAATACATATATAATAATATAAATATATTATACTTATATAAATAATGAAATAATTTAATTATTAATACATTTTATTTTTTTATATTTATAATATAAAACTAATAAAATAGTAATAAAGTACAAGAAATATAAGAAATAACAAATTTTAAAACGAATTAAAATATAATATATAATTATACCAATAAGGTCCCAAAACCTAATTTTGCATATTAACTCCCGATTTTAATGAAATTACTTTTATATGATAGATAATTTTTAATGAACTTTAAAA
Organism: Ottelia alismoides; assembly: GCA_037367405.1. Lineage (NCBI taxonomy): Eukaryota > Viridiplantae > Streptophyta > Magnoliopsida > Alismatales > Hydrocharitaceae > Ottelia > Ottelia alismoides. Next base: position 95,946 of record JAZKJV010008362.1, on the reverse strand, counting down.
CATCCAATTTGGAGTTCATATGGCCGAGTTATGAGGTTCGAAAGTTTGGATTTATGTTTTTTTTAGTTTTGAGATTTATTGGCATTTATTATTAGTTATTTTTAAGTTATATTTTTATTTTTCTAATTATTTTTATAAAAAATTTTGAAAAGGAGTTAGGTTAATCAGAGTTCAGAATAATTAAATATATGATATATTTACATATAGTACATATATACAAAGGCGTCCAAACTTCAAAACTCAAACGCTTTATCTAATATTTTTTGGTATTTTTAATAAATAGTATTAGTTATAAAATGAAGTATAAAAGTGAGTTTGGTCTATTTTGAGTTTTCTATAAATAACTATGAACTTAGAAAGTTAGCTTTTGTAGCTTTTTAGGTTCATTATAATTATTTATTTTTACATTAAATAAGTTTTCTGATATTTTTATAAATAGCATTCAAGAAGAAAATATTTTAATTTGAAATGAATTGAATGGTAAATAAAATAGGTAAACATATATACAAGGTAAAAAAATGTGAATGTGCATTGATGCTCTTTATTTCTTATATTTTATATGTTATGATATTTATCTCCCCCTATTTATTTATTTTGTCGACTAAATCAAGATTGACTAGTTCTCAGGGTCAGGATCAGTTAGTACATATTTACATATCAACGCCCTTCTTCTTTTATTTTTATTTTTCTCTTTATTATTTTATTTTAGATAAAATAAGTGTTAAGTATATAATATTAACATATGAGGTTGGAATGTTAGTTAGTGTGAATTAGTGAATATTTATATGTATTTTACCAAGGATTTTAACTGAAATGAAAGAATAAAGGAGACGAATCATGGATTCATCAAGGAGGACGGGATTCTCTCAAAAGGTAGGAAGGCTAAGAGGAGATGGTGTCGGAAATGAGGATGCGGGAGAGGAGAAGGTTGAGAGAGGAGGAGAGGGTAGTACGTGATGGAGGAAGTTGGAGAGGGTGTTGGGAAGGGAGGAGGTCGTGTAGAGCTAAGGCTTGGAGGGTGAGAAGGTCGGGCCCATGTGGAGGAGGAAGGATTGAGTATGAAATGAGTTTTGTTCTGAACAGGTGTTTCGTTTAGCAGACTATGCAGCCAAAGTGTGGTCCATATTGAGGCGCCAAATTTCCCGCCTCAATTTTGTGGTCGCATATTATCTATGCAACCACTTGTTTCGGTAAATTGCTCGCATTTTATATTGTGATAACATTCCTACTACTGGTGGTCACAATTCGATGTTGGTAAAATGGTACTTTTCTTGTAGTAACACCAGATCCCCCTTTGTCGATTATTCATTTCAGGTTGAAGCCTTCCATAGCAATACAAAGTTATTCTTAACTATATATCCTTAAGCGATTCTTCAAGGGAAAGAAGTAAGGCGATTTGGAGGTGACTTGGCTTACATCAATTAGTGCTCTTGATGCTTCTAGAATTGGACGTAAGGTAGGTACTCTGAACTTTCCTTCCCCTTCGTTCTGCCTTCTCCCTATCGCTCTCCCTCCCTCGTCTGCATTCCTCTTCTAGAGCGAACTAGCTCGCTACCTCTACTCTTGTAAGGGGTTGTCATGACATTACGGAATGCAAGGCCCTCCATGTGAAAAACATGATGAATGCCCTAACTAATTTGTGTAAATTATTAATGTGTCGTTTCGTTATAGGCGGGTAAATTGTGGTTTCTCAAAAGATCACTTAATTAATTAATCCCCAATTAAATTCAATGCAGTCAGGGTTATATTTTAGGTGGGAAAGCCTAAGGTTGAACACATGGAGGCAATGTTCTCCTTAAGTTATTTTTCAAATTGATTAGCGATTAGGTTTTAAAAGAAGCATTTTTTGTACTTTATGTGTAAATTAAATGAAATACAAATCTACTAAAGTTCAAGGGTGTTTTTGTAAACTATCAAATAAATCAAGTCTAAATTCTTAAACTTGACCCTCATATGTAATCATTCAAAGTTAAGCTCCTGTGATGTTTTTGGAATTTTCTGACATGCCATGAATTTTCCAGCGTGCCACAAATACTTCAATTATGAATTTTACCTAATAATTATATTTAATTAGTAAAAAATAAGTACGTATATAATAATATAAATATATTATACTTATATAAATAATTAAATAATTTAGTTATTAGAAAATTTTATTTTTTATATTTATAATATAACATTGATAAAATAATAATAAAGTGCAATAAATATAAGAAATAATAAAAATTAAATAGAATAGAATTAAAATATAATGGATAAGTATACCAATAGGGTCCCAAAACCTACTTTTGCATATTAACTCTCGATTTTAATGAAACTACTTTTATGTGATAGATAATTTTTAACGAACTTTAAAAGTGAGTACACCCAATTCGAAGTTCATATGGTCGAGTTATGAGGTTCGAAAGTTTGGATTTAGGTTTTTTTAGTTTTGAGATTTATTGGTATTTATTATTAATTATTTAAGTTATATTTTTTATTTTTCTACTTATTTCTATAAACACTTTGGAAAAGGAATTAGGTTAATCAGAGTTCGGAATAATTAAATATATGATTTATTTACATATAGTACATATATACAAAGGGGTCCAAACTTCAAAACTCAAACATTTCATCTAATAATTGTTGGTATTTTTAATAAATAGTATAGTAAAATTAAGTATAAAGATGAGTTTGGTCGATTTGGAGTTTTCTATAAATAGCTATGAACTTGGGAAGTTAGCTTTTGTAGCTTTTTAGGTTCATTATAATTATTTATTTATACATTAAATAAGTTTTCTGATATTTTTATAAATAGCTTTCATGAAGAAAAGATTTTAATTTGAAATGATTTGAATGGTAAATAAAATAGGTAAACATATATACAAGGTAAAAAAATGTGAATGTACATTGATGGTCTTTATGTTTTTATATATTTATATGTTATGATATTTATCTCCTCCTACTTATTTATTTTGTCGTCCAAGTCAATATTGACTTGTTCTCAGGGTTATGATCAGTTACTACATATTTACATATATACTCCCTTATTCTTTAATTTTTATTTTTCTCTTTATTGTTTTTTAGATAAAATAAGTGTTAATTATATAATATTAACATATGAGGTTGGAATGTTAATTAGTGAGAATTAGTGAATATTTACATGTATTTTAGCAAGGATTTTATCCAAGATGAAAGAATAAAGGAGACAAATCATGGATTCATCAAGGAGGAAGGGATTCTCTCAAAACGTAGGAAGGCTAAGAGGAGATGGTGTCAGAAATGAGGATGCGGGAGAGGAGAAGGTTGAGAGAGGAGAATAGGTTAGGTTGGGGTGGAGGGAGGTGGAGAGGGTGTTGGAAGGGAGGAGGTCATGTAGAGCTAAGGCTTGGAGGGTGAGAAGGTCGGTCGTATGTGGAGGAGGTAGGATTGAGTATGAAATGAGTTCTGTTCTGAACGGGTGTTCCGTTTAGCCAGACTATGTGGCCACGGTGTGGTCGCATTTTGAAGCGCCAAATTTCCCGCCTCAATTTTGTGGTCACATATTGTATATGCAACCACTAGTTTTGGACAATTGCTCGCATTTTATATTGTGATAACACTCCCACTACTAGTGGTCACAATTCGGTGTTGGTAAAATGGTGCTTTTCTTGTAGTGATACCAGATCCCCCTTTGTCGATTATTCATTTCAGGTTGAAGCCTTCCATAGCAACTATATATCCTTAAGCGATTCTTCAAGGGAAAGAATTAAGGAGATTTGGAGGTGACTTGGGTTACATCAATTGGTGTTCTTGATGCTTCTAGCAGTGGACGTAAGGTAGGTACTCTGAACTTTCCTTCCCCTTCGTTCTACCTTCTCCCTATCGCTCTCTCACCCTCATTCGCATTCCTCTTCTAGAGCGAAATAGCTCGCTACCTCCACTTTTGTAAGGGGTTTTTGTGACTTTACGGAACGCAAGGCCCTCCATGTGAAAAACATGATGAATGCCCTAACTAATTCACGTGAATTATTAATGTGCCATTTCATTGTGGGCTGGCAAATTGTGGTTTCTCAAAAGAGCAGTTAATTAATTAATGCCCTATTAAATGCAATGCAGTCAGTGTTATATTTTATGTGGGAAAGCATAAAGTTGAACAAATGGATGCAACTTTCTCCTTAAGTTAATTTTCAGATTGATTAGCGATTAGGTTTTAAAAGGAGCATTTTTTAGACTTTTATGTGTAAATTAAATGAAATACAAATCTAGCAAAGTTCAAGGGTGTTTTTGTAAACTATCAATCAAATCAAGTCTAAATTCTTAAATTTGGCCTTTATGTGTAATCATTCAAAGTTAAGCTCATGTAATGTTTTTGGAATTTTTTACGTGCCATGAATTCGTAATGACTTAAACTATGAAAACATGGTAATATTCGGTAAATAAATTTTAATAAATATCAAAATACTTGTATTGTATAAAAAATAAAATTATCATAAATATATCTAATCAAGACAAATCCAGAGCAAATTGAATTTCCTAAAAATAGTATGTGTTTGATTGATTAAAATCAATTGCCTAGATCACAAATCTATTTATTCATAGCATTGTATGCATGCAAATAAGATAAGTTTTAGGCACATTATAAATAAAAACTAATCCTAACAATTGTGATGTCGAAGGAATTTAATAGAATATATGATTTATTGTGAGTTTCTGAATCTCATATAGGTAAAATATAACCAATTCTGCTAAAATAATGATTATAAAATAATCAATCCTCCAAATATTACCAACAAATATCACAATGATGAATATTAATTTGTGTACCAGATGCAATTTTTCTATTGGAAAAAATGAGGACAGATGAATGCTCAAATGGATGCTCTAAGGCAGGGGTATCAGTGGAGCCTTCTTACCATCTTGATAGCATGGGCCATAAGAGGATCTTCACATTTCATTTTTGCACTAGATATTTTCACATTTGCAAACATTCAGATAATCGCACGAATAACCCGTGATAGCATGACCATCATAGATCAGTTTGCATAAATGTGGCAAATATCTGGAAAGCACGTTGTGACAAAGCTTTTAATGGAACCTGCATTGAGCAGTTAAAATTGTCATCTTCCTCTCCACACGTCTTGGCAGAGATCAACTCTGTTGGTTTGTCAGTGAATCGAAAATGATATGTTACTCGAGTATGGTTGAAAATAACTTCTTGGAGAAGCGCAACTGAGTGTCTTTTGACTTGAAGTGTAGCTCCACAAGATCCTGAAAATAGGGTTGAAGAAGGAACTTCTCTTGGATTTTTAGTCACTTAATCAATCATTCATGGTGTTAAGATACTTTTTGTATGTGTTGAGGATGATGTACGAACCTCTTTTTATTTTCAATTCTTTTTTATGTAGTTCAATGGGACGAACTGTACTTTTAAAAAAACTCTACATTCTGAACCATTAGTTAGTTTATATAGATTATAATTTAGAGTACATTACAAAAAAGGCTCATCAATCATAAATCCAATTTTAGTGTCATACTCGAATTTTAAAAAGCAGCAATGTTGTACTCCGTCTCCATACTTGAAATTGGTTGGATCTGATTTTCAGCTATTGTGAAGTGAAGCGAGAACCATAAATGATCAACTTAATTCCCTAACTCTCAAAAATCACATTGAAACAAATCATAAGAAACAAGTACCACATTGTAACTTTTTGAAGCTGTGATGTAGGAATTGGGCATATAGTTTAGGATTTTTTATGTAATTTGATATTATTTATTTCAATTTTAGATGTGCTTCAAAATTCAATTGGTGGAAACTATCTTTCTCAATAGAGATTTATGGGTCTCCTTGCCCTAAGATGCTTTGGCGAACAATTTAACAAAAGGGTGAATCCACCCTTCTCACTAACACGATAGCTTCAAGGATAAGATTTCCATGGAAGAAGATCTCATCTTAAAGGAGAAGATTGCCCTTGTGGACACATTCCCGATGTATCATCTTGTCGTTAGCTGCATGAAAAGGATTATAGAATCGCCCATCCAAATCTCGTTCCTTTAAGAAAGGAATTATTCGTATTCAGAAGTCGTCGGGCTCCAAGAAGAAATTCACTTCGATCAAACTATTATGAGAAATCATGTTGGATCTACTCTCGGTGGTTCCTTGTCGAGCTCTCTCCATAGAAGTATGAACTCCCTTTAAGGACTTATTTTTAAAAAAGAAACTTTTTATTAATTTAGTTATGGAAATGTTTGTCGATTCTTAAAACTTTATCAGGCTTTTCATTCTGTATTTATGTTTTTCTTCGCAGTTGGACGATTTGTTTTCTTGCTCAGCTCATGTACTTTTGCATAGCTCTAGCTACCTCAAAATTTCTGGCATTGTGATGAATGAACTTGATTTCTTTTTTGAAAAATATATATAGCTTATATACTAGTAAGATAAATCAGATATGTCGCTGGATATTCCATCTCAAAAAGGTAATTGCAACCTCCTGGCTTAAGTCAATGAACCGTCATCGAGGAAAACCAACGCTGAGAAATTGTTGTTTTGGCCCAATTGGATCCATTGACAACCACCCAAAATGATTAATCCTAAGTTGCCAAGGAATAATCCCTCATTCTTATAACACAGTCTCGCGCTTCATGAGTTTTAGATGTCCGATTATATTTGGGTTATTGCAAACACCCCCATCGAGAAGGTCTTTCCATGACAAAGGGGGACCGCTCTGATACCATTTGTAGAGTCTTGACATTAAATATTCGGTCTATTATTGAGGAAAATTACCATGATAACTTGTTAGGTACGGATCCAATAAACTCACTAACAACCATCCAAAATGCTTAAGCATGAGTTGTCAAGTAGTATTCTTCCACTCTTATAACACAGTCTCACATTTTCTGAGATTTGGCTCTGAGACTATGTTTGGGGGTGTTACAATATCATCTACTTATATTTATAATGACATCTTTACGATATGGTAAATCACCTATTCCCACTAATAGTGGTAGATGCACACTCCATACTTAAGTCTCCTTGGGTAACCCTTTTCACTATTCAGGAGGAGCCCACTCTGATGGCATCTGTAACGTCATGATCTTGGATCCATGAACCATTATTGAAGAAAATTGATCCTAACAACTTGTTGAGCTCAAGCTCAATTGATCCATTGACGGCCATACAAAATACTTAATCTCGAGTTGTCATGTAGAAATCTTCTACTATAACCCACTCTCACACTTTGTGAGATTTAGATATGAGATTATATTTGGGATGTTATACTAATATCTTAACGGATACACTAAACGAAAAGGTGAGGCTGGATCTCTATGTGTGTGTAAATCTTTTGTTGATAGTCATTAGATCGAAATCCAATTTGAATTTTTACACTTAGCATAGCTACTTCTAATGTATTATCACAACACTTATGATTTTATGTACTTACAAAATTCACTATAATCTCCTTCTTATCATTACATGTAAGCTCATATATTACACTAAAAGAAGGGCAATACTGTATAGGTAAGAATATAAGGACACTAGTATAATTGTAAAAAAGTTAGGGGTATAAGTTTTATTGAAAAATATCACAATGTTGTATGTCTGAAAATCCCATTCAACTATTCTTGACTCTTCCATAAGGTCTTTCTTGATGTGGAACATTGTTTTTTAGAGTAAATTGTTTATTTTGGGATAAGTTGTTCCATGGAAAGTGGTATGATCGTGATTAGTCTTCTATTACATTTTAAAGGGATTTCTACATTCATGATTCTATATAAATTTCAATATTACATACAAAAACCTCCATAATCACGAATTACACCTAGAATCCTGAATATTGTTCACCTCTTACTTGGCATAATAACGTGTTAACTTCCATCCATTTTCTCATTAACTATGATGGAATCCGTCAATATTTACATATTTCACCCTTTAAGTTTGTATTATTTACAAATGATACCACTCCTACTGCCTCCTCCCCTTGGGTGATTTGGATATGGTAGCCCCCTCTCTCTTCCTCTCCTCCGAGCATGGCACAAATCTAATAAAGACCAAACCAACCAGATACAAGTCTCTATCCAAAGTCATTACCTAGTTTCAGAACAGGACCTCGTCGTTGCTCTTTGAGGCGATAACATCTTCAAAATCCTCAAACTCTCTGCAAGTACCAACGAAACCCGATTCTAGGTGAGCATCTTCTACCTCTTTTCCATCTTCTTCATCCTTCCATTTTCTTCTTCCTTAATGATAGTCATTTTGCTACATATTTCTTCTTCCTTATTATAATATAAATACCATCTTATCTAAACCCTAAAGGATATGGTTAAGATCCTTAAGCGCATCACGGAAGCGTGAGCATCGTATCGAATACGACAAAGAACGACTAGTCGGACTAGTTGTTCTATGAAGCAGAAATTAAAATTTTTTATGCGACGAAACGACATGATCCAAGAACACTTCTCGGATCATTTCGTCTAAACCACAAACAAGTAATAGGATAACCTCTTAAAGCATGGTTGCGATCAAGTCTCTAAACGAAGAGACCTCTGGTCTCAAGTCCGATCCGACGGAGGATACGCTTGCGAGCGCGGGGATGAACCACGTGCTTCTCACAATCCATGTTGATGATCCAAGCGGTGGACTCCTGATCTCGACACACGAGATACATTGTCTTCTTCACGAGCTAGGCACACCGAAGGAGACGGAGATCCACGAGCAAACGATCGGGCAGTATGAGGACGACGCTGCAGCGATGGAGTCTCTCTAGGGCATCCATGGTGGACAGCCATGAGAGGAAGAGAGAGGGCTGACGTATAGAGAGAAATAGAGAAAGAGAGAGAGATGTGCTTCTAAAGCATTGTGTTGTGTAAAGAAGAGTAAAGGGGTGCCTCTCCTTTTATAATATTTTGGGATCCATGGATCTCAATTCATGGGCAACACAAATCCAATGGCTCTCATTGATTGTGTTTCTTTCAATGGCTAAGATTTGTGTTGGTAAAACCAACAACAACTAATTTAATTGAGATTAAATATATATTGATAAATCAACATAATTTAATCATCAAATTAAATCAACCAAATATGGAGATAATGGGAAAGAGAGAATGCCTTCTTCTATATACATGGAGTGGGCGGCCTCCCTTTCCTAATAGGAAAAGATGGTCGTCCCTCCTATGGAAGGTGCATCTCCAAATGTAATCTCCCTTGATTACATTATTCCATGTATCTCCAATTTATTATAACAACAATTGTTGTAAATTATTCGATAAAATAATTCATAATTATTTTGTAAACATTGCAATCTTGCCATTGGAAAATTGTAAATCACATTCACAACCCAAAATAAAATGTAAATTACATTTTTCAATTTAATGTCCAATGTGAGTCCAATTCACATCAACATTTAATTAATAAATGTAAATTATAAATTGCTCTCTCTTATATATTATAAATCACATTTATAATATATATGACTAATATGGATATTTCTATCCATATTATTCATATCCATGATAGTTAAATCACATTTAATCATCTTGAATCTCTATTCTCATGTGCTCAAATAATATGAATCATATTCACATTATTTACATCTTTGGTAATCAAATCACATTTAATTATCTAAGATAGCTCTCTTTATAATCATGATAATTAAATCACATTTAATTATCTATTTTCTCAATGCTCGGATACTCATATCAACAACGAAATTATCCGTGAACTCTTTCAAGGATAATGCGCTTTCTCCGCGAATACTTGGAGATAAGGACAGGGCGATTGTATTGTTCCACGTATAGTGACTTGGATATTGAGATCCTATCTCAAATCCAGATCGTGGGCCTCCCATAGATGCTCGATTAAATCAAGACCGCAAATCTATTCTTCTCATTACATTTGAATCACATTCATATCAAAGTCCAACATTTGGACCAAGATCAAATTACTTCTCTACCGAGAGGAGTCACTAAAATCCAGACCCGTTTCATCACTCCCTAGGAATGGAAGCGTCATGGTTAACAATCGTTTATGATCACATCACCCTCAGGTATTCCCAATACATGTACATCCTGCATACTGGAAGACTCAGAATAAACCCGAAGTATTAGATCAACTTTACATTGTCTACTTCAGGGTTCTATCAGTAAGTTTCTCATTCGATCATTGGGAGTCGGTATCGATCATACACTTTCCAAAAGCGTATATCATACCTAGGCCTTGATCATATATTTCCTAAAAGTATATATCAAACCTACAAATTCAGTCAAGCTTCCAAAGCGAGATGACCGTGCGCATGGAATTTGATTCTTCCCAATATCTCATGAGTGAGCTCATGTCTTCCGGTTCAGTAACTGAACATGTATGATCCCTTTGAGAGATCGTATTACTCATATGTCCTTATATGCACACCAGCACACCGGTGAGTAGACCTTGGTTAGGTCATCAACCTATTGGCCTGCCAGATGTACATACTTAGACATATAGTAACACATCTGTCTCCGGTCAGAGGATGCATGCATGTATCGTGACAGTATACGATATAGGACTTTGGTTATCTCGATCTCATTAAGTCAACTCTTTAACCTAACTTATCTAACACCTTCGAATCTCTATTTCTATGCAGAGGACCTACATCAAGAGGTCGGTTAGATATCAGCCTAAATGAGAAGGATTGACATCTCCTACTCAGGCTGGAGATCATCTCTTAACAATCATTTGACAGTGCTTGATGAGTCCTCAATCTAACTCTTTAGATATTCATCCAAGCACCAGCCTCTATGATTCAATTATTGAATCAACAGTTGTATGATCATTAAGATGGTCATGGTACATAACCCTAATTGTACTAAGAGACCTATTATGCAGATTATTCCTTCTTCATTTCAGATCAGGGAATGATATTCGCAATAACATTTATTGCATAATGGCTCGCCATGGGCTCGCATGGCCAACAATCTCCCACTAGCCGAAAGAGCCATTAATAGGCTAATCACTAAAACCCACACTCATATGACAATCATAGGCTATTAAGAAAATAGCTAGGTAAGCTGATCAGTCACTCTGTTCACACAAGACTACGCCAAGTCTTTTTACGGCACTTGCATATCCCCAGTAACAGTGCTCGCATCTAATGCGTATGTTGCATCTTATGAAACCAATACTCAATCTTATTAGTTATAGTGTCCTTGACACTATAGCCTAATTATCATAACCAGTATTTCCACAATCCTTATCAGAATACCCATATTCTTGGAGATCACTATCTCTTAAGGTGTCCACAGTTAAAACCTTTTAGATCTCTATCTATAAAGTCTTAAATTTTTGAAGAAAAGACTTTGAGATCACTATCTCAAAAAAATCTTGTCCTCTATGAAGATATTGTTATTACTGCAATCAAGTGTTTTATCTCCATAGTGGGGTTAGTAACAATTTACTACTCCCACTACATGGCAGATATTTGGCTTTTGTACACATCTAGCATACACTCAGCTTCTCGTAACTGATGCACAAGTGCAAGCAATTCTAGCATTCACTTCCTCAACTCTTTCAGGTGCTATCCCTTTAGATAGGTCAGTATCATATCTTAAGGGATGGAATCCTTTCTTGGATTTTTTCAGAAAATGGAATATGTCCAAGGTGTACCATTAATGTGACAGTCCCAATACCCTCTTTTCTATGCTTCTGAACACCTTCAGAACTAAGATCCAAGAGGTATACTTGAGATCATATCTCAAGTTATGGTTAACCAGATTAGAAAACACTTATTATTATCCTTAGATCATTTTAAATGATTAGGATATCATCTACATATAGCACGATGAACACAAAGACACTCCCACTAAGCTTCACATGGCTCATCAAGATTTTATCTAAAATCATAACATTTATAATTTCATCAAATCTTATGGTCCAATCTTCAAGAAGCTTATTTGAGTCCATAGATGGGATCCTTCAAGCACCTTGCTTTCCTCAACCATGAAGCCCTAGGGCTACTTCATGTGAATATCCTCAGAGAGGTATTCATAAAGGAATGCAATCTTAATTTCTTTCTCTTGAAGATCCATTTACACCTTTATGGGTCTTACCCATATAGGTGGATCCTCGAGGGTCCACATACAACACTTGTATATGAAATCTACTTTAGATTTTCATTGCTAAAATCCATCTTTCCATGTTATGATCCTCAGGATTTTCATCACATAAAATCCGATCACTGACACATGGAATACATCCTCAAACTCATTTAAAGAAGTATTAGTATTTCATCTTTAATTATCCTTTTAGTTATTAATTTCAGGAGCCTCATTATCTTCTTAAGATTAAATGAGTTCCTACACTTCATTTTTATCTTGATTCTCAAGAGAGTCATCCTCTAAGAATCACATTCTCAGAGATAAGATCTTTTAAGAATCTCAAGGTTATAAAGTAGGTATCCAATACCATCCTTTATTTTCCTAATGAAGTAGCATTCTCTAGTGCTCAATTCCAGCTTATTTGCATGGAATCTCATTAAGGATATATAATGTAGTCTCTACTTCGTATATACCTGGAAACTAAGAGGAAATTATGCTAAAATTCATCATTAATAAAATCATGTCATACATGATCCAATTGTATCTCTCTATAACTCTATTGAGTCAAGGTGTATTAGGAGAATTGAGATAGAAATGATATTCATATCTCCATAAGGTATTCTTTGAATTTATCTAACAGGTACTTGCTACCTAGATTAGATCAAATTCATTTTATCTTCCTTCAAACTTTGGTTCTAAACCAAAATAATGAAATCTTTGAACATTTCAAAGATTTCTTAGGTGAAAAGAAGAAATCTCATATCATACATAATCATCAATAGATATTACATATCCATAATGTTTACTATGATATAGACGATCCACATACATCAATATGTATGAGACCCTGAATACCTTGACATCTTACACCAATCCAAGGAAGGGTGTATTGGACATTTTTACTTTTTTAATACAATATTCACAAGTATGTAAGATTTGAACATTTAGACAATCTAAAGTTTCATCTCTCACTAGTCCATTGATCTCATCAACGGACATATGTCCAAAACTTGATGCCAGATCATTTTCAAATGATCCTCATCCTCCAATTGATCTTATAAAGGTTTTAATTTTTAGTATTAGAAATCTTAATGAACCATTCATTAATTTTCTAATTTTGTGGAGTCCACTAGATGTTAGATTACTATCTGAAATATATCCATCATAACTCTTTATGATAGTTTTATCTCAGAATTCATGTTTATTTCCAACATTTAGAAACAAACAATGAGTGTATTCTTACATCTAGGTCATAAAGACATTCTTTAAGACTAAGGGCTCTCCCACTGAAATTAACAAGTCTATCAATCCAACAGAGATTGTTGCAACAATTGCATCAGTATCCATGTGTATAACTATAAACCTTAAGATCAAATTTTCCAATCTTCTAAAACATATGCAACCTATTGCAAGTGTTGTTAGAAGATTGAGATACAATTATTAGACTTTATCTTATCAAATAAGAAAGTCAATTTCAATGATTATATGTAGATTATTTTGGTGTTATATCTGAGTCCTTCACTAAGGATCGTAGATAGTATATCGACTCATTGCAGTATTGGCATTCATCCAACTGTCTGGATGTCACATGGAAGTCACAGAAGTAGGTCAACTCTTTGACTTTCCTTCTTACTCGGGTCTGACCCATGCTTCCACTGCACTCCCTTCATCTATAAACAACTGTTGCTTAAGACTAAGGATCTCTTATGTTAAATTCAAAAGAATTCAATGTAAGAGCATTTCAACATTTATACATGTTTCATTAAATTCATACAATATGAATATTATGAAGCTTCATGAATGACTATAGTATAGACAGTAGAATGATGACACTCATTGTATCTACATCCATCTAAACTCTTGAAATATTGGTTCAGGTAGGTATTCAAACGTTTTGAATACATCATCTCTTATAGAGCTACCATTCTGCATGATGCAGTGAACCATGCCATACATGATAAATGTTAAGAGCACATATGTATGCCAGAATATCTTCTTATATTTTATAAGGATTAATTGATAATTACGATCATCATCGACATGTCACTTCCAAAGTACATCCGATGAGAGATCAAGACTATAGAGACATACAAACCCTAGGGTTATAGTCTTATTATCTACTTAATTGTCATTCCTCATTATTGTGAGGAAACTTGCACATTGCAACCACATACATTATGTGTCCAATTGCAAGTACAATATCTGGATCATGAGTCCAATCCATGATATTTTACTGGTTATTATTGAGTATAACATTGAGTGGGTTTAATGAAGGATTATCTGAAATAAGAAATTTGCATAAGTGTATATATTTATATATATACATATTTTACTTTGATTTAGGAATTTTTATATCAAAGTTATCTTGCCTTGTCAACATTAAAAGTTCATTCCCTTAATCACTTTCAATGTAAGAGATATACTTATCATTATATCTCAAGCAAGATCTAGGATCTTCTTCCTTATCTTAGTTGCATCCCAATAATATGAGAACCTGCAACTCGGATAAAAAGAAGCAGGAACACAATCCGCTTTGCAAGTCCAACTTGCATCTCTCAATTCAGTCTTTAACACCCGAGCCCACCACCCCTAAGGCGATGTTGACCCGTCACTGATTGAGTCAACCGTCAACAGGAATACAACTCGCTATGCGCAATCCAATATCGCCTCAATAATATGAGGACCCGATATTGGGATCACTACGCATACGTCCTTACTTTTTCGAGAAGCGAAGAGCCCGATCCAGATGTGCTTGCATACAGGAGCTGTCACTTCGGACAGGTATCTCATGCATACAATCCCTGGCGACGGAACCCTCCACCTTGATGGGAGACCATGGATGTCACTTATGTGATCCTCCATATCATATTCAAATTCTAATTAATCATTATGAATCATATTCATTATGATTAATTCTTCCAAGGTAAATAACGTCTCTATAGTGTTTTAATTTTAATTGGATTCCAATTAATCTAATCATATTAAATTAATGATCCAACTAATATCCAACAAACATTTTTAACTATTACTTGAATTACGGTATTATCTCAAATACGTATTATTTCGAAATTTAATAATTAAAAATACATCATGATTTCTTAAGCATTATACTAACCCTACCCATTGTCATGGCCAGTACCGACGAGAGTAGGACGGACTACATACGTTGCAACCCACTACCCCAATGCTCTCCGACTAGACACCATATCCACTTAGGGAAAGGATAATGCAAAATAGATCACTTTGTACTTGAGATGATCATCGGTTCTTCAACCGAAATTATACCATATAATAATCAAAACAATTTTGATTAACATTATAATGAGATTCGCTAAACAAATCCCAAATCCTATTCAAGCAACATGTTTGTTGGAATGTAGATCATGTAGATCATGTAACCAACTAGTGATTTATATCACATCTAATCAAATATTGGTTAAGGCAATGTCATTTAAGGAAATAATTATCATCAAATATTTCACAAATATTTATGCACAATTATTCCTGGAAATTAAACAATTTAATTTCACTAATTGATTAAATGACAATCACTAGGTTCTTGATTAGGAAAGTATTTCCAGCAGCCCTCACTTACTAAAAATATCATATCTCAATCAATTTAAATCCAAATTAAGCAAAGTAAGTTCATAAAGTTGCTAATTTTACTTACAACAGAACCTAAGTGATTTTCATGCATTTCAAGGCGTTTCAAATCCGCAATTAACATCTTAATTACGTTGAGATTCGCAGTCCCCGAAACTGTGGATACATGTTCACTAAAATGAGCATAACTTGAGCAAACGGAATCAAAATCACGTAAATTCAGATCCTACTGTTTCCTTATTAATGGGGAACAAAATCCAATTATTATTTTTGTGTTTAAACAATTTAAACAGTGCCAAAAATAATCTCAAAATAGAGATGCGAAAATGAAACGCAAGAAAACTTTCGCAAACCCTAATGAACCCAAGTCGTCCTCGGTTTGTGGATCGTATCCAAAACCACCGACCTAAGGCTCTGATATCACTTGAAGGATATGGTTAAGATCCTCAAGCGCATCACGGAAGCATGAGCATCGTATCGAATACGACAAAGAATGACTAGTCAGACTAGTTGTTCTATGCAGCAGAAATTAAAATTTTTATGCGACGAAACCATATGATCCAAGAACACTTCTCGGATCGTTTCATCTAAACCACAAACAAGTAATAGGATTACCTCTTGAAGCGTGGTTGCGATCAAGTCTCTAAACGAAGAGACCTCTTGTCTCAAGTCCGATCCGACGGAGGAGACGCTTGCGAGCGCGGGGATGAACTGCATGCTTCTCGCAATCCATGTTGATGATCCAAGCGATGGATCTCCTGATCTCAACACACGAGATCCATCGTCTTCTTCACAAGCGAGGCGCACCAAAGGAGACGGAGATCCACGAGCAAACGATCGGGCAGCATGACGACGACACTGCAGTGATGGAGAGTCTCTCTAGGGCATCCATGGCGGACGGCCATGAGAGGAAGAGAGAGGGCTTACGTGTAGAGATAAATAGAGAGAGGGAGAGAGAGAGATGTGCTTATAAAGCATTGTGTTGTGTAAAGAAGAGTAAAGGGGTGTCTCTCTCCTTTTATAATATTTTGAGATCCACGGATCTCAATCCATGGGCAATACAAATCCAATGGCTCTCATTGATTATGTTTCTTTCAATGGCTAAGATTTGTATTGGTAAAACCAACAACAATTAATTTAATTGAGATTAAATATATATTGATAAATCAACATAATTTAATCCTCAAATTAAATCAACCAAATATGGAGATAATGGGAAAGAGAGAATGCCTCCTTCCATATACGTGGAGTGGACGGCCTCCCTTTCCTAATAGGAATAGGTGGTCGTCCCTCCTATGGAAGGTGCATATCCAAATGTAATCTCCCTTGATTACATTATTCCATGTATCTCCAATTTATTACAACAACAATTGTTGTAAATTATTCTACAAAATAATTCATAATTATTTTGGAAACATTGCAATCTTGCCATTGAAAAATTGTGAATCACATTCACAACCCAAAATAAAATGTAAATTACATTTTCAATTTAATGTCCAATGTGAATCGAATTCACATCAACATTTAATTAACAAATGTAAATTACAAATTGCTCTCTCTTATATATTATAAATCACATTTATAATATATATGACTAATATGGATATTTCTATCCACATTATTCATATCCATGATAATTAAATCACATTTAATCATCTTGTATCTTTATTCTCATGTGCTCAAATAATATGAATCATATTCACATTATTTACATCTTTGACAATCAAATCACTTATAATTATCTAAGATAGCTCTCTTTATAATCATGATAATTAAATCACATTTAATTATCCATTTTATCAATGCTCGGATACTCATATCAACAATGAAATTATCCATGAACTCTTTCAAGGATAATGCGCTTTCTCCGCGAATACTTGGAGATAAGGACAGGACGATTGTATTGTTCCACGTATAGTGACTTGGATATTGAGATCGTATCTCAAATCCAGATCGCGGGCCTCCCATAGATGCTTGATTAAATCAAGACCGCAAATCTAATCTTCTCATTGCATATGAATCACATTCATATCAATGAGCAACATTTGGACCAAGATCAGATTACTTCTCTACCGAGAGGAGTCGCTAAAATCCAGATCCGTTTCATCACTCCCTAGGAATGGAAGCGTCATGGTTATAAAATCATTTATGATCACACCACCCGTAGGTATTTCCAATACCTGTACATCCTGCATACTGGAAGACTCAGAATAAACCCGAAGTATTAGATCAACTTTACATTGTTTACTTCAGGGTTCTATCAGTAAGTTTCTCATTCGATCATTGGGAGTCGGTATCGATCATACACTTTCCAAAAGTGTATATCATACCGAGGTCTTCATCATATACTTCCTAAAAGTATATATCAAACCTACAAATTCAGTCAAGCTTCCAAAGCGAGAAGACAGTGCGTACGAAATTTGATTCTTCCCAATATCTCATGAGTGAGCTCATGTATTCCGGTTCAGTAACTGAACATGTATGATCTCTTTGAGAGATTGTATTACTCATATGCCCTTATATGCACACCAGCGTGCCGGTGTGTAGACCTTGGTTAGGTCATCAACCTATTGGTTTGCCAAATATACATACTTAGATATATAGTAACACATCTGTCTCCGGTCAGAGGATGCGTGCATGTATCATGACAGCATACGTTATAGGACTTTGGTTATCTCGATCTCGTTAAGTCAACTCTTTGACCTAACTTATCTAACACCTCTGAATCTCTATTTCTATGCAGAGGACCTGCATCAAGAGGTCGGTTAGATACAGCCTAAATGAGAAGGATTGCCATCTCCTACTCAGGCTGGAGATCATCTCTTAACAATCATTTGACGGTGCTTGATGAGTCCTCAGTCTAACTCTTTAGATATTCATCCAAACACCAGCATCTATGATTCAATTATTGAATCAACAGTTGTATGATCATTAAGATGGCCATGGTACATAACCCTAATTGTACTAAGGGACCTATTATGCAAATTATTCCTTCTTCATTTCAGATCAGGGAATGATATTCGCAATAACATTTATTGCATAACGGCTTGTCGTGGGCTTGCATGTCCAACAAACCCAACAAAGCCATTTTGTCCCAGATCTCTTCTTCCTTGTTCTAATCAAAATCCCATCTCATCCAAATCCAACACCACATCTGACCTCATATCCATATCCTCGTCTTCGCATTCCCCTTCTTTCTTTCCAGATCCTTCCATCAATTTACACTTCATCAACCAATGACCAAGATCTCCACACAGCCCCCTTTTGCATTTGATCATTAAGCAAGTCTTATGGACTCGGGTCTTGGTTTTGATTGTAGGTTCGATTGCATCCTATCGAGCATCAGAGCTCTACACCAACCGGCAACTCCATCTTTTGTTGTGACTTTCCCTTGAGCTCTCGAAGTTATATCATATTGAGATCGATATCCCAACTGTCGTTGGTAGTAGTCAAAGGATCTTCCTCTTCTGCACCTCCAGAGAGCCATTGATATCTCGACCGTTATTAGTGTTGGTTATTATCCAGTCCAAATATAGGAGGGGGTTGTTGGACAATTATCCCCTTGGGCTCCTATTCCAAATAGGATTAGGAGAGATATATGTGGAGGGAGATGATGTAAATAAATCTGCGTGCATGGCTTTGGGGATCATCCCAACTCAATCATCTCTCCCTCTCTTCTCTCTTAGTTCCCTCTCCCTAAGCAAGGAGATAAGTATCACACGCAAGGCGTGAGGAGAAAGTTTGCATAAGGCGCTAAGAGTTAGCCCGCAGGGGTACGAAGAGAAGTTGTATCTACGAGGAGCGTCTGCACTAGAAGTGCGAGGAGCAACCGTCAGGAAGGTCTGTTCTTGAGGAGGGACAGCTTGTGACGAGGAGAAGCATCGGTATTATGTTATCCAAGTATAAGTTGACAGTTATCTGAGTTTATTCTTGTAACTGAGTCTTGATTTTGTTGGCCAACAAAACTGAGAAGCCATTATGTCCTCTCATTTTTCTGGCCTAGTGGATTTTGTAGCGGGTTATTGTGCCCCGTCGGTTTTTGTCCTCTTTCATGTCGAGGAGGGTTTTCCCACGTAAAAATTTCTTATCTCTCTGTTGTTGCTTGATTATTGTATTACGATTATTATGTTTGGTTCCTGTATGGGGAACGTTCCACTGTCAGTCATCCTTTGCAGGTTAGGTTAAGGGAACCCTATAATTTTCCATCAAGTGATATCAGAGCTCGCATTGTCGAGATGGGGAAGGATGGTGAAGGCACGATGATCAAGCTGACGAGGACGAACTGTAAAATATGGAAGGCCAAGATTGAGGGCATCTTATATTGCAAGGACCTCCATGATCCGGTGGAAGGAGAAACAACCAAGCTCGAGGGCATGCCCACAGGTAATTTGACGAAGCTGAATAGGAAAGCAATCGACACCATCCGGAAATGGCTGGACTTATTAGTATTCCACCATGCAGCAGAAGATACGGATGCGAAAAAATTATGGGAGACACTGGCAGAGCTTTATGAGCAAAAGACGGTTACCAACAAGGCATTCTTGATTCAGAAGTTGGTGAATTTGAAGTACAAAGATGAGATGAAGGTTGGTGAGCACTTGAATGAGTGTCAGAGTCTCGTCAATCAATTGAGTACCATAAACATGGTGTTAAATGATGAATTGCATGTGATTCTTCTATTGGATTCCCTACCAGATAGTTGGGAAACACCAATGATTACCGTGAGCAACTCCGTTATGGACGGCAAGCTGACCATACCTATGGTCAAGAGCAGTCCCCTGAGTGAACAAATTAGATGACGGTCATCTGAAGAATCCTCTTCTTCACATGTGTACGCAGTTAAAAGAAGAGATAGGCCCAATTGCTTGTAGATCTTGAATTGTCCAAATTTAAGGCAATATGGTTTCGAAGAAGTCTAAGGACATGGGAAAGTGCCACCATTGCAACAAGCATGGTCGCTGGAAGAGAGATTCTAGAGTCTGGAAAAGAGAGAAAGCTGAAGTCAAAAGAATCAAAAATAAATATGAAGAGAACATTGCTGCAGCAGTAATCGATGACAACAAGGATCAATTGGTTCTTACTATTCAGAAGTAGTGTCTACATGAAGGGGATGACTCCGAGTGGATCATTGACATAGTTGCCTCCTATCACGTGACTCCGCACAGGGAGTTATTCACTTCCCATATAGAGGGAGATTTTGGGAGAGTCAAGATGGGGAACAATGGTTACTCCAAGATCGTTGGCATGGGACCATCTCAGTTCAGACTGATATTGGATGTGCAATGACTCTACAGGATGTTAGGTATGTCCCCGACCTGCGGTTTAGCCTCATATATGGTTCTCAACTAGATAGGGAGGGCTACCATCTGAAGTTTGGCAACAATAGATGCAAGATCAACAAGGGCTCTCATATCACGGTCAGATGCAAGTTGTGTTGCATACTCTACAAGATTCAGGTGAAGTTCATGGATGGCAACCTATATGCTAGTGAGGCTGATGATGAATCCCTAATTCATCACACTAAAAGATGAAAATAGAGCTTCCTTCCTGAGTAATTAGTTGCATTTCATCATTTATTCTGCATTTTATCATTCATGCATGTAAAATTAATATTTGCACTTTAACACTCATAATTGCATTCATAATCATCTTCACATTTACACCAAGTTCATGCATTTTTAACTAATTCATGTTAATTCCAAGTGACCTCAAACCACCTCCATTATGTATATATTACTAACAAGAATAAAAAATACAAAAAAAATACTAACTCAAATAATTGACACGTGGGAAAAACTCCAATTTCAGACTAGACAGACTAAAATGCTCATATCTTCCTCATATAGTGTTTGATTTAGGCCTACTCATTTTTAAATTAATAAATATTCAAAGACCTTCAAAACAAGACCAATTTCAGTCCCCTAAGTAGGCTCTTTTTGGAGCGGGGGGTGGCAAAAAGAGAAAAAATCAGAGCTCATATGTGAAAGTTAGGTTTTGGACTTCTTTTGCGCGTTGTGAGTTTTACCTTATTTTGAACTATTATTTATTTTTCATCTATATTCTTTGATGAAAGTTTTAATAAAATCCACAAAAATCCAAATTCCAATTAAGACTGAAATCAATAAAATTGACCGAGTCCAAGTGTACTTTGTGAGTCTCTACAAATATCCTCAATTTTCTTCTTTATTTTATTTCCATATCTACTTATTTACTAAAAAAATAAAAAATAGATTATTGTGTAAATATTTGTCTTTGATTTTATCATTATATTTATCATTTTTATTAATTAAAAATTATAAAAAAATCAAAACCCAAAAATCAAGGTATTTTATGTACATAGAGTACCTCAAAAATATCATTTTGCACAGATGACCTCCTTCGTTCTTGATCTCTTCATGAAAGTTGTAGATCTCATTGAGATGAGCAATTGAGCACTTTTCAATCCGAAGTTGTTCGTTATTTCTTCTAGATTTTTCTTTTAAATAATTTTCCAAATTTTCTAGGAGTGACACATGGCAGGTCCTAAGCCGCCATGTGTCACTCATTTTTTTGACCCCTTTCTATTTCATTTTTATTAAATAAAAATAAAAAAAAGAGTTCCTCTCACCTCGCGTGCCATGCACGTAAGGCCTTTTCTTTCATCCTCCCCTCCAGTCAACGAAGGTTCTTCCCCTTTCTCACAACCTCCGCACGTCCCCCTTCCCCTTATCTCGCCACTGGCCTAACAGCTACTCGCATAACCGCCCCACAGCTGCCAGAGCCTTGCACCCATCCCAACCACCCTCCACAACCTTCGCCATCCTCTCCCTATTTAAGTTGCTGCCAACCATCAACGAGACGTATCCGCCATCACCAAGAGGCATCGACCTTCTCCAGCTCCTTCCACCTACAGTTTGACAGGCTACAGGTGGTAGTCTTGAGCGATGACGACAAGGATCTTCATCCCGGTGGTGACAGCATCGGCCACTCTCGTGTTAGGCGTGATCCGGGTCTCTTTTGCCTCGTCGCAACCTCTTCTTCAAGGTCTGCTCCTACTCCGGCCACTTCACCACCGTCGAGCCTCTCCCTTTCAGAATCTCCACCATCAGGCAATTCGACTCCACCCTTCAGGTTTATCTCTTCTCTCTTCTTTATCCTTTTCTCGTACTTCTCTCTCTTCGATTCACCATTCCCCATCCATCAATTCAAAATAATTGAACTTTCACGGATAAATTACCTATTACGAATATAATCGTGATTTTTATTAGATTTTTTGATGAATTTTGTTAATTGAAAATTCTTCCCAGCAAAACAAATTGAAAATTCATCCCAGCAAAACAAATAGAGTAGAATGCCCTCTTCATAGGGGATCCTCCCCTGTTTCACCTATCTGGCACACGACCACCCTCTCCGTTCTCCGTTAGATCCCCCCTCCCGCCCGCCGCTTTGTTTTCACTTGCAGGGACTATCACCGACCACCTGCCGACCTGCTCTTCGCCAGCCCGCCCTTGACGACACACGCATGGGTCTTCAGTTGGTGATAGCTCGGGCGCAGGTGGCGCGGTGTGGCCTGCTCGCGCGTTGCAGTGCTAGAGATCAACGAATGTCGCACGCAGGAGCTGCTGGACCAGGCACGACAACGCGTGGTTGGCTGCGAAGGAGGCGAGTGGCACCTGCGGGAAGGCGTGGACGATGGCGACGTGGGGCGTTCTGCCCAGGTAGAGGACTCCAGGTGCTGCGACCTGCTGCAACGAGTCCAGCCGCCTTCCGACCTTCGCCCCTATAGCAGAGCCACTGGAGACGCGTCGCCTCGTCCTTGGTTTCCAAGAAGAAGCCAACCCCTCTACACGTGCCCAGCACGTGGGGCAGGGGTATTTGCAAGAGCATCCCAGCTGGTCGGTCAGCTCGTGTGCAGCACCCGCCTACGCAGGAAATTTGCTCCCGACCCCCCTGAGCTTCTAGAGAATCACGCCAGGATCCCATTAACAAGACGCACGTGCGGCGCTCACCCTCGCCAGTCGCCATCCAGACCTTACGCGCGGCGCGCACGTACTGAAAATTTTGCAGATCCCTCAACGGTTTCGGTAATTAACATTTAGTCCATGGACTACATTTTGTTATTTTCTTTAATTGCATTGAGATCCTTGTATTCCCCCTTTATTTTGAACTGTTTTATGGCATCATTTTATTATTTAAAAGTTACACTTTATTCTACCATTAATTATTCACATTGTAGTATGCTTATGATATTTTTATAAATTGTGGAATTTTGTAATTAATATTATTGTCGAATCTTACATAATTTACCCGGTTTGTGCTTAGAAATTCATAGATAATTAATCATAGTTCCAAAAATTGTCAAAAAATCATAGATCTTAGAATTAATTATTACTATAATTGTGCCTAAAAAGAATCGCATTTGCATGCATATGTTTTCCTATAAAAATTATTTTGTATGTTTCATTAATTAATTTTTAATAGATATTAAATTCAACATTTTTGAGATATGGGATTTTTATGAGATTTATTATTTAATGATATAACTTAGATAATTTTATTTCTTGAAAATAAATAGATTTAATATTTATTATAATTAATTATCAGAAATCTCATTGTCTGGACCTATTTAATCATAGAATATTCACATTGCATCCTAAAATTCCAAAAAAATGTAGTATATTTATTTCATCATAATTGACATCTCAACCAAGTTTCATAATTTTTGGACATTGTTTGAACATAATTTATATTTTAACCATTGAACTTTGTTGAAATTGCATACCGCTCATTTATTGCATTTTAAAAATTTAAAAATACCTCTTTGAAAACCTACATTTGAGATCTATTAAAAACCAATCTAAGGAGACAATTGCCTCCCTGAGTTCGACCTTAGAACTTACCAAATAAAAAAATAAATTGATTGCTAGCTTTAATTGACACATTAATTAAATAGTGGTTTTTCATCAACCCCGAATTGCCCGCTTGCAAGGAACAACTTTTAAAACTTTAATCCGATTGAATTAAGAAGGTGATTTAGTGGTTCGTCAGCTGACACGTCAGATCTCTAACATCATCGATTCGGACACATGGGCCAAAAGGACTTACAACTTTTCAGTGGGAAGGAGTTGATACCATGTCACACTGACATCACATGTCGTCTTGTGATTCATGGGAGAATGGAAAGAATAAGAGTTCACCTTTCAATACTAGATCAAAGGTGAAGGAATGCCTTTTGCAGTTGATTCACTTTGATGTGTGCAGTCCCATGGACATAGCATCTTTGGGTGGAAATAAGTATTCTCTCACCTTTATTGATGATACATCAAGAAAGGTGTGGGTTTATATACTGAGGATGAAGGATCAAGTCTTTGATTGCTTCAGGAAATTTCATCTCATGGTAGAGCACGAGACAGATAAAGTGTCGAAGTGTCTGTGCATGGAAAATGGAGGGGAGTATGCCTCTCATAACGTCCAAAGCTATTGTGTAGAGAACGGGATCAAGCATGGAAAGATAGAGCCCAACAGTCCCCAGTACAATGGTGTCATTGAACAAATGAATAGGATCGTTGAAGAGAGAGTTTGTTGCATGCTGAAGACAGCGAAACTACCCAAGATCTTTTGGGCTAAGGCGGTTCAGACCGCCTGCTATTTGATCAATTGATCTCCATCTACTCCCTTGAATTTTCATGCCCCTGAGCGCATTTGGTCTAGGAAAGATCCCTCATATGCTCACATGAGGGTGTTCGGATGCAAAGCTTATGCATTTACACCAAAGGAATAAAGGAAGAAGCATGATGAAAAGACAATGCTTTGCTTTTTTTGTTGGCTATGGAGATCAGAAGTTTGGATACTGACTTTGGGATCCAAAGAAGACGACCATCACCGTGAATAGAAATGTGATTTTTTATGAGAACCAGACTTTGGCTAAGGATGACTGTGGTGATGGTAACTCAAATGGGTTTGCTATGGATGATGACAATGATGAGGACTCAGATTCTTCTCCAGTACAGGGTACAGACGGAGAAGATGCATAGCCAAACAACATGAGCCAGATGTAGATCCCACTGTTGCAGGTCCAGGGGAACCTACATGGGGAGCAGCCTCAACAAGAAGCAGATGTAGCAGAGCCTCAGGTCAGGAGATCTAGGAGGTCACATCAACCATCATCTTGTTATCCTACTTCTCAGTACATGATGATGGTTGATCATGATGAGCCATGCACTTTTAAGGAGGCACTAGAGCATAAGGAGAGCGATCATTGGTGAAATGCAATGAATGAAGAGATACAATCTCTGAAGAAAAATCATACCTATAATATTGTTGAGCTTCCTGCAGGCAAGAAAGCGTTGAAGAACAAGGTCTACAAGCTGAAGTCAGATGATGGTGGAAAGCAACTGAAGTACAAGGCCAGATTGGTTGTGAAGGGATTCAACCAGAAAGAGGGTGTAGGCTATGATGAGATCTTATCACCAGTTGTGAAGATGAATTTTGTGAGTGCTAGGTCTTGTTGCAAGCCTATACCTTGATCTAGAGCAGATGGACGTGAAGACAGCTTTTCTTCATGGTGATCTGAAGGAAGAGATCTACATGGAGCAGCCACATGGATACCAGGAGAAGGGGAAAGAGCATATGGTTTGTAGGTTGAGGAAGAGTCTCTATGGCTTGAAGCTAACCCATAAACAGTGGTACTTGAAGTTTGATGCTTTCATGACGAAGCAGAACTTTAAGAGGACTGCAATAGATCCATGTGTGTACATTTTACGTCTTCTCAGATCAATTGCAAAGCTCAAAAGGGAACTCTCCAGGTAATTTGAGATGAAGTATTTGGTCAAGCCAAGCAACATGCTTGGGATGCAAATCACTCGCGATAGGAAGAAGCACGGGTTGTAGTTGTTGCAAGAGAAGTATGTTGAACATATTCTAGAGCGGTTCAACGTGAAGAATGTGAAGCCCGTCAGCACAACCCTTGTCGCTCATTTCAAGTTGATGGAAGAGACATGTCCATCTACTCATGAGGAGAAAGTTGAGATGACAAAGATTCCTTATCATCACGTAGTTGGCATTCTTATGTACCCGCACTAGACCCAATATTGCTCGTTGTAGGTGTAGTGAGCAGATTCATGTTGAATCCAGGGAAGGATCATTGGGAAGTTGTGAAGTGGATTCTGAGATACTTGAGAGAGACCTCAAGTATGTGTCTGATTTTTGGGAGGTCAGATCCCAAACTCTGTGGACAGACGCTGACATGGAAGGAAATGTGGATCAGAGGAAATTGGCTTCCAGTTACATTTTCACTTTCGCAAGGGGAGCGATTTCGTGGCAATCCGAGTTACAGAAATGCATTGCACTCTCAATGACTGAAGCCGAATACATTATAGCAACAAAAGCAGGAAAAGAAGTGATGTGGTTACAGTAATTCCTTGGTAAACTTGGATGCAAAGATAATGAGTCAATTGTCTTCTGTGTTAGCTAGAGCTCTATTGATCTGAGTAAGAGCACAGTGCACCATGATCGCACAAAATATATATATATATGTGTGTGTGTGAGTGAGTGTGTGTGTGTGTGTGTGTGTGTGTGTGTGTGATACCATTAGCTGAGAGATGTTATTGACAAGAAGCATCTTATTTTGAAGGTCAACACAGATAAATATCCATCAGATATGTTGATGAAGGTCTTAACTCGTAACAAGTTGCAGCTCTGTCGAGAGTTGAGCGGTGTCATCTCTCGGTGATCATCTTTTTGGTGACACCTCCCCATTATGACAAGAGGGGGAGGTTGTTGGTTATTATCTAGTCATAAAATAGGAGGGGATTTTTGGACAATTACCTCCTTGGAGTCCTATTCCAAATAGGATTAGGAGAGATATAGGTGGATGGAGATGATATAAATAAGGCCCCATGCATGGCTTTGGGGATCATCCCAACTCAAGCATCTCTCCCTCTCTTCTCTTTTAGTTCTCTCTCCCCAAGCAAGGAGAGGAGTAACTCACTGAAGGCATGAGGATCAAGTTCACGCAAAGCGTGAAGCGTTAGCCCACAAGGGCGCAAAGAGAAGTCGCATCTGCAAGGAGCGTCTACGTTGGAGGCGTGAGTAGCAGTCTCCAAGAAGGTCTGTTCTTGAGGAGGGACAACTTGTGATGAGGAGAAGCATCGATCTCGTGTTCTCCAAGTACAAGGTGACAGTTATATGATTTTATTCTTGTAACTGAGCCTCAGTTTTGTTGGACAACAAAACTAAGAAGACATTATGCCCTCTCATTTTTCCAGCCTAGTGGATTTTATTGCAGGTCATTGTATCCCGTGGGTTTTGCCCCTCTCTCACATCGAGGAGGGTTTTCCCATGTAAAAATTTATCATCTTTCTGTAGTTACTTGATTATAATGCTACGATTATTGTGTGTGGTTCTCATATAGGGAACATTCTGCTGCCAGTCATCATTTTAGGATAGGTTAAGGAAACCCCGTGAATTTTCTGTAAATTAGCAGTAGTCACCATACCTTTCTCCTATTACACCTCCGATGAGCCATCTATTCCACAACCACCTTGGAGGCGCTATAATCAAGTTGTAGCTCCATCATCCAAGAGGGGTTTCAGCCAAACCATGGTCCCCTTCATCTCAACCCATCAGATCAAAGAGTCAAGATTGAATATTATCTCAAGCTTCACCTCATCGTCTTCGATGCAACGCCCCAACAGAGCTCAATAATTGCTCTAACGATTATTATGTGGTCAGAGGGGTTGTAGGGGGACAGAGGAAGGGACAAGAGGGGGAGGGGCTGGAGGTTAGTGGGGCGGAGGAAGGGAAGGGGGAGGTGGTAGACAGAGAGGATGGGGGTGGAGGAATGGGTAGAGTGGGGGAGCTAGGAGGAAGGGCTGGATGGAGTGAGGGCAAAGGAAGAGTCTGCCCAAGGGTTTGAGGAAGATGTCGGGAGAGGAGGAAGGAGGCAGTGTAGGTTGTTATTTTTTTCTTTTTTTATTGTTATTAATAGCCATTTGATTGAATATATGTTATAATAACTCTAGGGTCTAATTGGGATAACGGATTAAACTAACGAAAAGGCATGAATGTAAAACAGGGCCATTATTCAAAGTTTCGGGTATAATTTGTGATGAATGGTTATGTGTGTAATATAAAAAGTCAACATGGTTATGAATATAAAAATTATTATATGTACTTGTAGTTTTATCATTTTTTATCCCATAAATGAAATCGATCAAGAATAGAATATTAATCTCATTCATTTCTTTTATTACATTATTTGTTATCAGTCATCTAGGACGAGTTCTTTATTCCTCATCAAGATCCGTTCACTTGAGGAATAATCAATGTTGAATAAGGAAGTGGAGTAAGAAAGCAATCAGTTTATTCTCTACTTATAACCTTCCATTTTTGTTAGATAAAGGTACAATAAAGTATTTTTCTTATTATTCATTTATTTGAGTTATTATGAAACAAGTGATGGTTATTTTAAAATATACCATGTGAATTAAGGATAAATAGCAATAAATATTAAAACAAAAGTATGGGAATAGTTATTTCAAGAGTAATTGTAAGAAAAAAGGGAAATATATTTTCAATAATAAAAAATTTGGAATAAGTGAGAAAAATATGGATTAGGTATTCATAATTACAAATGATCGCCCATGGATTTTGGATAACTAGATGGTAGGGTTTTTATCATTTGTGCCCCTCTGAGATATTGCAATATTAATTATACCGCTCCTTTTCTACAATGTTAGTTGTGCCCCCGACTTCTTGTCATTCTATCACTTGTGCCCCTTGGGTTAGTTGATGTCCATTCCCAATATAAACGGACGTTAACTTTGGAGATACAGAGGGTATTAAACTAAAACAAAGGATTGAATGGTATTTCACCAACTCCTCCCCCTCCCCTGTAACAGCTCTAATTTCTAAAGGCCGACTAAATCCTAGATGATGAATGATTATGGATGGAAGTTGATGGAATTTGGAAAGCTATTGAGTGACTAAGTGGTGGTTTATGGCCAAGATGTGATTAAGTGGTTAAGTGTGATTATTGAAGGATCACTATTCATGGGTGGGCCTTCTTTGCAATATTAGAAAGTTGAGTGGATTTTGTTGCAAAATGACCAAGGTCTATATAAACCCAATAAACCCCAATCTCGGCCACACTTAATCCCAAATACTTCTTCTTCCTCTTAAGACTTGGAGCTTTCCTCTCCATGGCCGAAACCTTCTTGGACCTCCACCTTCTTCTTTAGTTTTCTACCTCATCTCTCCACCAAATTCGAGTTTCTTGGGCTCAAATTAAAGCTGGGAAGGAGAGGAACAAAGTTCAAGTGTTGCATGTAGGATCCAAGGCCAAGCTTGGATCGAATTAGAGTTGGAGGGTTGGAGCTGCTGTTGTTCTTGAGCAGTTCTTGAGCACTGTTTAAGGTACAAATTATACCCCTCTTTGCTGCCACTAAGATGGAATTTTCTCCACCTTATGAGCCATGTATTGAGCTGCTATATCAAGGTTTTGATTGTGATTCTTGTTGGACTCTGATTTGGTTTTGGAGTGGCTTTTGATGGACAGTTTTGAGGATTTCCAGATCTGTGTATGCTTGATAAATCTGAGTTTTTGGCATGGTTTGGGGGAAATTCTTGAGCTCTTTTGTTGGCATTTGATTGCTGTTAGATCCTCCATCATTTTGGTTTTAGATACATGTGCAAAATTCGGATTTTTATGATAATTTTGGGGGATTATGACTGCTGTTCATATGGACCTGCAGCTAAAATTCAGATCTGTGTTCTTGTGATTTGCATACGTTGATGCATGATTTTTGTATGATATAAGGGCAACTTTCGAGTATCCTTTATTGTTGATCTTGTCTCTATTCTATTGGCCTTTAATACATGGCTTAAATGTGGATTTGAAGATGATTTTGGGAGTGTTTTAACTGATGTTATATTGCAGTTCAACAAGTTTCAGAGTCTGTGATCTTATCCTTTGAATGCATTTTTATACATGATGATGGGATGATCCACGGGGAAACCTATGTGACTTGATTATTGGATGAATGGTGAATATAATATCATTCAATCCATGCTTTTGGTTCGAGTTTGGAAGTGTTTTTGATGAATTGGTTGCTGAATTATGGACTGTTGTATGCAAAATTCAGTCAGCCTCTGTGCATGTTTGCTTCTCTAACATGCTTTCCTATGTTTTTTTTGAAAGCCCCACATCCTTGAGTTCTCATCAGATTGATCATGGGTGATTACATGGTGACTTGATCCCATAGAGGAGATGATGTTTGAGTCATTTAATTGGATGGTTTGGACTGATGGTTCACTGAGAACATTCAGTTTTACATGCATGTTTTTCCTGTTAAATGTTGGGATTTTGGGTATGTTTTAGCCACGAGATTGCTATCACTTAAACATGGATTAATGATGGTTGATGTTGTGATTTGAAGCCCTAAAAATGCATGAGAAATTGAGGAGATTTGGGCCTTGAACTGTGAAGTGTTTTCTTTTATACTGTATATTATGCGCATGATTTAGTTACTGAATGTTGCATGTGTTGAGGCATGTAATGACCTCTTAATGAACCTTTATTGCTGGACTTTAAGGATTAATTGATACTTTAGTATATGAAGATGAATCACATAAAATTGTATGAGTTTTGAAAGAACTTAAGTACTTTGAACTGTGAAGTGTTTCTGTTATACTATGCACTATGCGCATGATTTAGTTGCTGAATGTTGCATGTTTTGGAGGCATGTAATGACCCTTAAAATGCTGAACTTTAAAAGTATTATGATGCTTTAATCATGAATAGTGAATCCCATAAGATTATGTGAGAAACTTGAGAAATTATAGGTGCTTGAACTACTGAGAATATAGCTGTGCACACATGCAATTTCTAATGTTGTTATATGAATGAATTGGATTATGTAGAAACCCTCTTCAAACCATATATGAGTTGTGTCTTAGTCTTGTTTGATGATTACAAATATGGACTAAAATCCCTTGATATTAAATTTTAGGACTAAGAACACATTGAGGATAAGCTTTGCCCATTGATTGTGCACTCACATGACATTGTGGCTGAATTGTATGTTGAACTTGGGAGTGCAATCACCCTTATAACAACTTCGAGTTGTTCCTTACTTGAGTCCATGATAAACACTTTAAACCCCAATTACATTGATAAATATAAAGAGCTTTAGTGTGATATTTGTATGAACTATGGACTGTGATATAAATATGAAATTACACATATCAAAATAAGATTGTATATAGGACATGTCATCTGACCCTAAGTCAGCTAAGGAGTCTAACTCCTCCAAACTGTGAATTGACTTCTAATACCTTAAGACCTTGAAATCTCTAATAAGTAGCGCGATCTTGCGGGTGCTTCTGAATCTTTTGGGACGTAGGAAAGAAAGATGTTTTCCGATAAGATAGCCAAGATCATAAGATAGATGTTCTCCTGTGGGATTTGCGAGTGAGACTATCATGACAGATATGTATCCCTGACCTTGGATCAGTTGAGGTTCTTGTAGAACAAGTTCGGGTCTAGGACCGATAACTGTAGATGTGAAACAAGTCAAAGAAATCGTAGACACTGAGTATGAAACATGAAAATAAAAGAAATGGTTATATCACATGTGGCCAGTCTTGGAGACTCATACTCCAAATGTGCGAGGGCGCGGTGACCCTCACCTGAGCAGGAGATGAGGTCGCTCAGGCTTGGGTAGCGGACACTGAGAGCATGGGTCTAGGATCCCGGTCTTATGTACATGTTTTCTTCGAGCCGGCTTGGTTTTTACGCTTCTTTGGGATCCACGAGTTGTCTAGACCATTCCGCTGACCTGTTGGTTTTTCTTAAAGAGCCTAGGTTGGAGGTTCTCCGTAGTTAGTTATGAGCTCGTCTGGTTTTTCTTAATTCTTCTCCTCCAGGAGTTGAGCAACGAGAGAGGAAGTCGGATCCGGCAGGCTTACCTCTTCTCTTTCCCGCCTCTAGTGGCGTAGTAGTCGTACTGCCAATGCCTTTCCCGTGGACCACACTTCCACTGGGATTGGCGAGACAGATGAATCCCTTCAGGGATTTCCTCACCGCAGTAGTTGTTACCTTTCCGCCAGGCTTGTGACATGGTGATGGGATAGTGGTCAGTAGACATGTGACAGTTCACCAATTGCCCAGTTAAGTTGTAGTTTCATCAGTAAACATTGATGACTTCATTATTACCTTCCCACCAGATTTGCGACCTGGTGATGGGGTAGTGGTTAGTAGACACTGATGAATCCTTTAATTACCTTTCCGTCAGGTTGTGACCTCGTGATGGGGTAAAGGATGGATGACTTTCCGCTATCTGCCTAGTGACGACTTTCCACTAAGATATTAGTGAAGACATGTATTGTTAGTAGGGACTAACGAGGGTTGGTGTTGAGAGAGTTGTGAGTCTGTTTCCTCTTGTACACCTTCATGAGCAAGCTATCTCGCGTGTCGACCGAGTATCAATGTAAGTTGAGAGAAAAGCTAGAAGAAGTGTTGGGAACTTAGTTAGGATGCAAGGTACCATCGCATGCCTATGGAGGCGCCGCAACGCTGAGGCGTACATCATACCTCAGAGTCATAGTGTGAGGTTTAATCTAGACTTTGAAGACTTACCCAGATATCGAGGTCCTAACCGGACCAAGACCACAGACTTACTTCTAGGCTTGAGTTGTTGTTTGATTAGTTCCATTGAGAGAGGGAGATACGATGTGGTAGTGAGCGAGTGTGTTCTTCATGTTAGCCTTTCAAAAAGCAAGTAAATAACTTAAAAGAAACAATTAACCCACTTTTACTTGCTAGTTCTTCTTTTGTCCACTACAGTTACCTTACTGTTTTTCTAGTTGTTCTAGCCTTTTTTTACTACTTTCCTTAGTAGAACTGTGTAGAATCTATACTTGACAATTGTTGACAGATACTTTCTTGTCCCCTTTCTACTTGTGGCAGGCAAGGGTCTGGCGACCGAGTAGCCGACGTAGTTTGGGTTGCAGTCGTTACTTTTTGGAGGTTACACTTTCAATCTAGGTATATCTTTTGGAGTTCATTTGTACAGTTGTTTGTTGTGCTCTCCTCTGTAGCCTTATTTTTGGGTTATATATATATATATATATTTATGTATGTATGTATATATGTATGTATATGTATATATATGTATATGTATATTGGGTGTTGTGAAAACCCAACATGTTTATATGAATGAAATGAAAAAGAATGGATACCTTGTTGTTCAGTTCTAGTGCATTGTTACTTCTGCTTTTAGTTTTCTCGTGGTTGCTTGGTTAGCCAAAATAAATCCTGTGAATGTCATCATGTTTAAAAGCGAAAAATTTCCCCAGATTTTCGTAACAACGGATTAAATCTAAGCTAATTAAGTAGGCGAATGACGTGTTTGACGGGTAACCTAAGGTCCTCGGGAGGAGGTCATCACAGGTTTGGTATCAGAGCAAGGTTACCCCGATACACGCGTTCGCATAACTTAATAGCTTGAGTTTCGAATAGCGAGAGTCTTCTGACTTCTCGTGAAGCCGAATGGGAAAATTTTTGACATTCATAAGATTTATGTAACCACAAGGCACCATAACATTTCATTCATATAAGTATCCCAAGAGGAGAAATAGTACAACTGATTATTTCTTAAAGTGTGCTTAACTATGCTATGATCCGATACAGGAAGGAATAGCATGGCACCACGAGCAACTCATGATCAGCCAGGACAGATGGCGCAGGTACTAGCTTCACTTACTGATCTGCGATAGAGACAGAATCAGATACTTGCCCAGCAGACTGAGTTGGCAGAGCGACAGACTGGGATGGAGGTGAGGATGGAGGAGTTGTCTGATTTCTCATACCACCCATCTAGGAATGAGTCCGCTAGAGCCGAGCATCTATTCTCTGAGGAGATTCACCAGCATTCTGAGGCAGAAATTCCGAGGGAGTCAGGAGCCGACAGAGCTGAGGTAGGCCAAGGGCCTATAGCAGGAGCAAAGGTCACAGGGTTTGTTCTTCCTATTGCATCGAGACACCATGATGTTTTCATATCCTACTAGAGAGCTGGAGTACCCAGGTTCCAGGGCACGGGTACGTCTGACGAGGCTGAGCAGTGGCTCAGGACAGTGATGAAGGTGTTCAGGATGATTCAGGCACCACCAGAGTCGTGGTTACCCTTTGCTGAGTTTTCACTTAGTGGGTTCGCAGAGCACTGGTGGGAGGCTACTGTGTCTGAGATGGGACGTGTGCCGACTTGGACAGACTTTGAGACCCACTTCAGAGCCCACTTCTTCTCAGGGAAGTGGAGAGAGACACAACGCAGGTTGTTTGCAGAGCTGAGACAGGGCAGGATGACAGCGCGAGAGTACTTTGTGCGCTACACAGAGTTGTCACGCCACACATCTTCTGCAACTGCTTTTCTAGAGGAGAATCTGGAGAAGTTTGTTCGTGGCATGAGGGAGGATGTTCAGGAGAAGTTGGCAGGGTTGAGATTGACTACCATCGCTGAGGTAACTGACGCAGCAGAGCGGATTGAGGACGTCCGCAAGAGACGTTTTGGGAGTACTTTTAGACCGCCACCAGTACCATAGAGGTTGTCTGGACCTATTCGACGGCAGTTCCGACCACAGCGGTCAGCACGACGTTTTAGTCCAACAGGTACGGCTTCTTCTGGCAGTGTTCGCTCGACCCCCACGACTACTTTGGGAGGAGCACTGGCCAGTAGAGGTTTTGAGGCAGCGCGGCCATTTGGGTCGCAAAGGTTTGGAGCACAGAGCGTGAGACCCGTAGAGAGTGTCGCTCCATCTTCTACGACGAGCAGGGCGATCAGGTGCTACCAGTGCCAGCAGGTGGGACATGTCAGGTCCCAATGCCCACAGCTACAAACACCACCACCACCTCCACTTCCACCGCGTTAGAGAGTTACCGAGAGGAGCTCCCGGTACAGAGGTCAGCAGAGACCAGCTCAGAGCGCAGCAGGATCCAATATCGGATCTATGCGGCAGGGACAGATTCACGTGGTTACAACTGAGCAGGCACGGTCCGCGGCCACGGTCGTGAAAGGTATGGTTTCAGTTTCGAGCCATCCTTTTCATGTGTTGTTTAATTCCGGTGCTACCCATTCGTTTCTTGTTGTGAGGCTTCTAGCTACATTGGGTAGAGTCACGGAGGACATAGATCCTCCATTTCACATCCGAGGGTCAGCCGGACACTTGTTCGTGATTTCAGAGATAGTTAGAGGGCTACCAGTGTCCATAGGCGGTCACGAAACGACTGTGGACTACCTTCTACTACAGCTTGATGAGTTCGACATGATTTTGGGCATGGATTGGTTGTCTATGCATCACGCCTTAGTCGACTGTTACAAGAAGACTGTTGTCTTCTGGATCCCCGGATTGACAGAGTTCACTTTTGAGGGGACATTGCAGGACTCCAGGATGGAGTACATTTCAATGCTGAGAGCACAGCGACCGGTTTATCAGGGATGTGACACTTTTCTGGTCTTTGTCCGGGAGGTTACAGACAGAGAGCCGATGGCTCAGGACATTAGAGTTGTGTCGGAGTATCCCGACGTGTTTCCTGAGGAGCTACCAGGACTACCTCCAGTTAGAGAGATCGAGTTCGAGATCTCGTTGCTTCCCGATACGCAACCGATCTCCATGGCTCCGTATCGCATGGCACCCGCAGAGCTGAGAGAGTTGAAGGTGCAGCTACAGAAGTTGCTTGACTTGGGCTTTGTGAGGCCGAGCACTTCACCTTGGTGCGCTCCTGTACTCTTTGTTCAGAAGAAGGATGGAACCATGCGATTGTGCATTGACTACAGACAGCTGAACAAGAGGACGGTGAAGAACCGTTATCCTCTGTCACGCATTGATGATCTATTGGATCAGCTACAGGGATCTTCGGTGTTCTCGAAGATCGACCTCCGCTCGGTTTACCATCAGTTGAGGATTCGGGAGACGAACATCCCGAAGACAGCCTTTCGGACATGGTATGGCCACTACGAGTTTGTAGTGATGCCATTCGGACTGACGAATGCCCCCGCGGTATTCATGGACATGATGAACAGAGTATTCCGTCCTTACTTGGACAAGTTTGTTGTGGTGTTCATAGATGACGTGATAGTTTACTCGAAGAATGAATGGGACCATGAGAACGACTTGAGAGCAGTGCTTGGTACCTTGAGAGAGCATAGACTGTATGCCACGTTGAGTAAGTGTGAATTTTGGCTACCTCAGGTCTCATTCTTGGGACACGTCATCTCAGGAGCAGGAGTCGTAGTGGACCCTGCGAATATAGATGCAGTGATGTCTTGGGAGCAGCCCAAGACAGTGACACAGATCCGTAGTTTTCTTGGGTTGGCATGCTATTACAGACGCTTTATCAGCAACTTTTCGCGGATCGTACTACCCTTGACGCGTTTGACGCAGAAGGGAGTACCTTTTGTTTGGGATAGTTCGTGCGAGCAGGCCTTCAGGACACTGAAGGAGAGACTTACTACAGCTCCGATTCTTGCTCTACCGTCAGGTACACAGGATTACGCGGTTTACACAGACACGTCATGTGATGGTTTGGGAGCAGTGCTGATGCAAAGGGGGCATGTGATTGCCTATGCTTTGAGATAGTTGAGACCGCATGAGCGGAATTACCCCACACACGATCTTGAGTTGGCGGCAGTGGTCTTCGCTCTGAAGATCTGGCACTACTACTTGTACGGGGTTGACTTTGAGCTCTTCACAGACCACAAGAGTCTGAAGTACATACTAGATCAGAAGGAGTTGAACATGAGACAACGCAGATGGTTAGAGCTGCTGAAGGACTATGATTGCACGATCTCTTACCATCCTGGTAAGGGAAACGTGGTTGCAGACACCCTCAGCAGGAGAGCGCACACGGAGGGTACGATGAACTGGCTATACACTTGGGACTTACTTGTAGTACTGACGGATTGGCATTCGCAGGACAGTGCGTCTTTTCCCATTTCCGTACCTCCGAGGTACAACAGTCTTTGGGACCGTATAGTGGCAGGTCAGCAGACAGACCCATGGATTCGCAACAGATACATGCAGGCAGTGAAGGATGAGTTTGGAGACTTTGTTGTCTCAGAGTCGATTCTGTGGAAGGCAAGTTTGGTAGTGGTTCCCAATGATGAGCAGTTGCGAAGAGACATACTTGATGAGGCGCATTGTTCGCATCTTTCCATTCATCCTGGCAGTACGAAGATGTACCACGATCTTCGCAGACATTTCTGTTGGGACGGGATGAAGAGGGACGTAGCTGGGCATGTCAGCAGGTGTTTGACTTGCCAGATGGTGAAGGCGGAGCATAGACGACCACCTGGGTTACTGCAGCCTCTCCCCATTCCTGAGTGGAAGTGGGAGAGTATTTCGATGGACTTTGTTACGGGATTGCCTAGGACACCGGGAGGCCAGGATTCCATTTGCGTCATTTTTGATAGGTTGACGAAGTCAGCCTATTTTATACCTGTTAGCATGACTTATACACCTTCTCAGTTGACCAGATTGTACATACAGCACATTGTGAGATTACACGGCATACCCCGAGAGGTAGTGTCTGACAGAGACTCGAGGTTCACTTCCCATTACTGGCAGCAGTTCATGTCAGCATTACAGATTGAACTGAAGATGAGTTCAGCATATCACCCTCAGACAGACGGACAGAGCGAGCGTACGATACAAACCTTGGAGGATCTTTTACACGCCTATTTTCTAGAGTGGAAGGGATCCTGGAAGGATCATTTACCTCTTGTTGAGTTCACTTACAACAACAGCCATCATTCGAGCATCGGCATGGCACCATTCGAGGCTCTTTTCGGGCGGACATGCCTTACGCCAATCAGTTGGCGCGAGGTAGGCGATCATACGTTGTATACCATGGATCTCTTGGAGGAGACTGCGAAGGTTGACTTAGTGAGGAGGAAGCTCTTGACGGTGCAGAGTCGCCAGAAGAGCTACGCAGATCGACGACGCCGACACTTGCAATTTCAGGCTGGAGACTTTGTGTTCCTACGTGTATCACCCATGAAGGGGATACAACGGTTTGGAGTTCGTGGCAAGCTGGCGCCACGCTTTGTTGGGCCATTCGAAGTACTTTCACGTGTTGGGAAAGTTGCATACAGACTGGCACTTCCCCCACATTTGGCGGCTATACACGACGTATTCCATGTGTCGAACTTGAGAAAGTACGTGCACGATCCTCGGCACATCATCAGCTATGAGAGCCTTGACGTGGAGCCAGAGTTGACATACGAGGAGGAGCCAGTGCGGATACTTGATTTTGCGGTCAGGAGGCTTCGGAACAAGGAGCTTCCCTTGGTCAAGATCCTATGGCACCGACAGGGTATTGAGGAGGCAACATGGGAGACCGAAGCAGTGATGCGCGAGAGATACCCGCGACTCTTCTCAGGTACTTTTTCAATTTAGTTTATCAGTTCTCTATTTGGCAAACTATTTCACTTTTTGGGTAAAAACCTTCTTTGAGGTTTTTATGGGTTAAAAATCCTTTGAGGTTTTTATGGCAGACCGACAAACCCGACTTAGAAGCGGAGTCTCGAGGACGAGACTCTCTTTGAGATTTTTATGATTGTAACAGCTCTAATTTCTAAAGGCCAACTAAATCCTAGATGATGAATGATTATGGATGGAAGTTGATGGAATTTGGAAAGTCATTAAGTGACTAAGTGGTGGTTTGTGGCCAAGATGTGATTAAGTGGTTAAGTGTGATTAGTGAAGGATCACTATTCATGGGTGGACCTTGTTCGCAATATTAGAAAGTTGAGTGGGTTTTGTTGCAAAATGACCAAGGTCTATATAAACCCACTAAACCCCAATCTCGGCCACACTTAATCCCAAATCCTTCTTCTTCCTCTTAAGACTTGGAGCTTTCCTCTCCATGGCCGAAACCTTCTTGGACCACCACCTTCTTCTTTAGTTTTCTACCTCATCTCTTCACCAAATTCAAGTTTCTTGGGCTCAAATTAAAGCTGAGAAGGAGATGAACAAAGATCAAGTGTTGCATGTAGGATCCAAGGCCAAGCTTGGATTGAAATTGGAGTTGGAGGGCTGGAGCTGCTGCTGTTCTTGAGCAGTTCTTGAGCACTGTTTAAGGTACAAATTATACCCCTCTTTGCTGCCACTAAGATGAAATTTTCTCGACCCTATTAACCTTGTATTGAGCTGCTATATCAAGGTTTTGATTGTGATTCTTTTTGGACTTTGATTTGGTTTTGGAGTGGCTTTTGATGGACAGTTTTGAGGATTTCCAGATCTGTGTATGCTTGATAAATCCGAGTTTTTGGCATGGTTTGGGAGAAATTTTTGAGCTCTTTTATTGGCATTTGATTGCTGTTAGATCATCCATCATTTTGACTTTAGATACATGTGCAAAATGCGTATTTTTATGATGATTTTGGGGGATTATGGCTATTGTTCATATGGACCTGCAGCTGAAATTCAGATATGTGTTCTTGTTATTTGCATGCGTTGATGCATGATTTTTGTATGATATAAGGGCCACTTTCGAGTATCCTTGATTATTGATCTTGTCTCCATTCTATTGGCCTTTAATCCATGGCTTAAATGTGGATTTGAAGATGATTTTGGGAGTGTTTTAACTGATGTTATATTGCAGTTCAACAAGTTTCAGATTCTGTCATCTTATCCTTTGAATGCATTTTTATAAATGATGATGGGATGATCCAAGGGGAACTCTACGTGACTTGATTATTGGATGAATGGTGAATATAATATCATTCAATCCATGCTTTTGATTCGAGTTTGGAAGTGTTTTTGAGGATGAATTGGTTGTTGAATTATGGACTGATGTATGCAAAATTCAGTCAGCCTCTGTACATGTTTGCTTCTCTAACATGCTTTCCTGTGTTTTTTTAAAAGCCCCACATCCTTGAGTTCTCATCAGATTGATCATGGGTGGTTACATGGTGACCTGATCCCATAGAGGAGTTGATTTTGAGTCATTTAATTGGATGGTTTGGACTGATGGTTCACTGAGAACATTCAGTTTTACATGCATGTTTTTTCTGTTAAATGTTGAGATATTGGATATGTTTTAGCCACCAGATTGCTGTCACTTAAACATGGATTAATGATGGTTGATGTTATGATTTGAAGCCCTAAAAATGCATGAGGAATTGAGGGGATTTGGGCCTTGAACTGTGAAGTGTTTTCTTTTATACTGTATATTATGCGCATGATTTAGTTGCTGAATGCTGCATGTGTTGAGGCATGTAATGACCTCTTAATGAACCCTTATTGTTGGAATTTAAGGATTAATTGATACTTTAGTATATGAAGATGAATCACATAAAATTGGATGAGTTTTGAAAGAACTTAAGTACTTTGAACTATGAAGTGTTTCTGTTATACTATGCACTATGCACATGATTTAGTTGTTGAATGTTGCATGTTTTGGAGGCATGTAATGACCCTTAAAATGCTGAACTTTAAAAGTATTATGATGCTTTAATCATGAATAGTGAACCCCATAAGATTATGTGAGAAACTTGAGAAATTATAGGTGCTTGAACTACTGAGAATATAGCTGTGCACACATGCAATTTCTAATGTTGTTATATGAATGAATTGGATTATGTAGAAACCCTCTTCAAACCATATATGAGTTGTGTCTTAGTCTTGTTTGATAATTACAAATATGGACTGGAATCCCTTGATATTAAATTTTAGGACTAAGAACACACTGAGGATAAGCTTTGCCCATTGAATGTGCACTCACATGGCATTGTGGCTGAATTGTATGTTGAACTTGGGAGTGCAATCACTCTTATAACAACTTTGAGTTGTTCCTTACTTGAGTCCATGATAAACACTTTAAATCCCCCTTACATTGATAAATATAAAGAGCTTTAGTGTGATATTTGTATGAACTATGGACCGTGATAAATATGAAATTACACATATGAAAATAAGACTGTATATGGGACCCTAAGTCAGCTAAGGAGTTTAACTCCTCCAAACTGTGAATTGACTTCCAATACCTTAAGACGTTGAAATCTCTAATAAGTAGCGTGATCTTGTGGGTGCTTGTGAATCTTTTGGGACGTAGGAAAGAAAGATGTTTTCCGATAAGATAGCCAAGACCATAAGATAGATGTTCTCCAGTGGGATTTAAGAGTGAGACTATCATAACAGGTTTGTATCCCTGACCTTGGATCATTTGAGGTTCTTGTAGAACAAGTTTAGGTCTAGGACCGATAACTGTAGATGTGAAACAAGTCAAAGAAATCGTAGACACTAAGTACGAAACATGAAAATAAAAGAAATGGTGATGTCACATGTGGCCATTCTTGGAGACTCATACTCCGACTGTGCGAGGGCGCGGTGACCCTCACCTGAGAAAGAGATGAGGTCGCTCAGGCTTGGGTAGCGTACACTGAGAGCATGGGTCTAGGATCCCAGTCTTCTGTACGTGTTTTCTTCGAGCCGGCTCGGTTTTTACGCTTCTTTGGGATCCACGAGTTGTCTAGACCATTCCGCTGACCCGTTGGTTTTTATTAGAGATCCTAGGTTGGAGGTTCTCCGTAGTTAGTTACGAGCTCATCTGGTTTCTCTTAACTCTTTTCCTCCGGGAGTTGAGCAACGAGAGAGGAAGTCGGGTCCGGCAGGCTTACCTCCTCTCTTTCCTGCCTCTAGTGACGTAGTAGTCGTACTACCATTGCCTTTCCCGTGGATCACACTTCCACTGGGATTGGCGAGACAGACGAATCCCTTCAGGGATTTCCTCACCATTGTAGTTGTTACCTTTCCGCCAGGCTTGTGACCTGGTGATGGGTTAGTGGTCAGTAGACATGTGACAGTTCACTAATTGCCCAGTTAAGTTGTAGTTTCATCAGTAGACATTGATGACTTTATTACTTTTCCGCCAGGTTTACGACCTGGTGATGGGGTAGTGGTTAGTAGGCAATAATGAATCCTTTAATTACCTTTCTGCCAGGCTGTGACCTCGTGATGGAGTAAAGGACGGATGACTTTCCGCTATCTGCCTAGTGACGACTTTCCACTAAGAGATTAGTGAAGACATGTATTGTTAGTAGGGACTAACGTGGGTTGGGTATTGAGAGAGTTGTGAGTTCGTTTCCTCTTGTACACCTTCATGAACAAGCTATCACACGTGTCGACCGAGTATCAATGTGAGTTGAGAGAAAAGATAGAAGAAGTGTTGGGAACTTAGTTAGGATGCAAGGTACCATCGTATGCCTACGGGGGCACCCCAACCCTGAGGCGTACATCATACCTCAGAGTCGTAGTGTGATGTTCAATCTGGACTTTGAAGTCTTACCCGGACGAGGTCCTAATCGGACCAAGACCACAGACTTACTTCTAGGCTTGAGTTGTTGTTTGGTTAGTTCCATTGAGCGAGGGAGACACGGTGTGGCATAC
Source organism: Ottelia alismoides (assembly GCA_037367405.1). NCBI lineage: Eukaryota > Viridiplantae > Streptophyta > Magnoliopsida > Alismatales > Hydrocharitaceae > Ottelia > Ottelia alismoides. The sequence continues at coordinate 52,893 of JAZKJV010008362.1, read as the reverse complement.
TAGTCCTCCACCACTCTAACCCTCCAACTCCTTCCTATGCTACACCCTGCCTCCTCTGTCCCCACCTTCTTTGATTCCCTCCCCCTCCAGCATCTTTCTTTGTCTTTCCTCACTTGGAAGATGGTTGTAGAATGGGGTAGCTATTGATGACTCTGTGGAGGAGATACTTGGTGATGGAAATGATGATAAAGGCTTGATGTCCCTCAATGGGTGTTGTTACATGGGAGTTCTACCCGTTGCACATACTTTAATCGCTTCCCACTGGAGGTTTGTGAAGATCAAAGCACTGTGAAGTCTAGAGATGGAGCGTTGCACCCGGTTAGTCATGGCTTGAGACATCTGATCTGAGCAACAATTAGTTCCTTCACCAAAGATACACAATCGATTGAAATCCATACAAAGTATCATCATCTCCATTGAGTATCAGATCAGGGAACCACCGGGGGATTGAAGATCACCGTATGGAGAGCAATGATTTAAGGTAGAACTTCTTTTTCCCTGTAACTCACATATATGATCAGATGATTAGAGATTCACAGCCTTAATTTGATGGATTTTGGGAGATGGGTTTCTTGCTTTACAAGAATGAGAGCAGGGCCCTGTGGATGTTGCACGAAGGAGGTGGAGGAGGGGGCAAGGCCTCTACTCGCAAAGAAGAAGGAAGTAACCTTGATTTGATGGGTTTCTTCTCCTACGAAGAAGAAAAAGTCAGCATTGACAAGGACGGTGAATAAGAAGGTCATAGGATGCATGCATTGGAGGAGGATGGCCCGGATGAGGAGGTTGGGCAAGGGATTGCTTGGACAATTATGCCCTGCTTCGAATAACCATGGTTTGAAAAACAACTCATGGTTAAGTTCAAATTATTAACAGTTAAAGTAACAGAGGGGCAGAAGTGATATAACAACAAGAAGTAGGGGTCACAACTGATATTGCAAAAAAAGAGGGATATAACTGATATTACAATATTTTAGAGGAACACAATTAATAAAAACCTGAGATGATATCCCTATTTTGTTCCTTACGTGACAAGTTACTTTAAAAAATAGAGTAAATTACGTAAAAGTCCCAGAACTATACACTCAAATTCAATGTAGTGATGAATTTGTGATTCGTCATCTTTATTCATTTATTTTAGCTTAAAATCCCTTATAAAACACCTGCATATAACACTAATTCCATATTCTTACTAACTTGCATCTATGTAAATATTGTACACTTCTTACTAATTTTAACCTAAAATAAATAAAGAAAGAAAGGAAAATAAAGAAAAGAAAATAAAAAAAGGAAGATTGTATACATGCTGACCCGAACCCGAGAGAAGGTCAAGACTTGACCTGATCGATCAGGAATAAAGTAGGGTGAGATAAGGATCCTTAAGCAGAAAAGAAAAAAAATGTGTGTTTGTTGTTGTAAATACTTCTCACTTATTTTGTGTATATCTGTATAAAACTAACACTAATTTATTTGAGCCTTAATTGACCTCAAAACAAATAACTTTTAAAACCAAAGTTGTAAATAAAAATGTGTCCTAATTAATAAAAATAATTGCACAATTAAATCATGTACAGAATAAAAGTAGCCACACTTGGAAAAATCCACTAAGCACTAATTGAAAGATCAATTTCGGCTCCATCTGAACTCAACTTGAACTAATCTCACTTCATTGGATTCTAAATTAAATTATCTTTAAAACGGTTGTGATTTCATAATTTTTGAAGTTACGAGTAAAAAGTTAGTTTTCCAGGGTGGTTTGTGCATTTTTCTCATGTATTTTGTAAATATTGTATTTGTATTTATTTGTAAATTACTCTTACTAATTATAAAATAAAAATAAAAATCAAAAAAAAATAAAATTTAAAAAAAACTAATTTCCTCATTTACCCTTGTATATAATGTCATATGTGTATATACTATATGTATATAGTTGCTATTTTTAATTAATCACCATAAAAAATAAAAAATAACATTTTTTAATTCAAATAAATAAAGTGACGAAAATTCAAAAAATAGATAATTTTGTAAATAGTTTTATCTCTTTTACTTTATCTCATTTCATCTCTCTTATCTCTTCCACCGAAAAAATCAAAAATTCATTTCAATTTTCATCTCCATTATCTCTTTATCCAAAAAAATCAAAAATTCAAATTTTATTCTATCTTTTCTATTTACATGGCTCATTCTCCCTCATTCCAACTTGACCAATCTTTAGAGAGAGGAGTTCGATCTCCAAGAGAAAATTTTGTCGAGAAAGTTGCCTAGTCTCCAAGTCGTCTGGTGACAGCGAGTCATCCTTGTCGAGGCGATCACGGTCCATTTCTGCTCAGGTGAGATCCATCGTTTTTCTTATTATTTTATCTTAGTTTAATCGTAGTTTATTTTGTCGCATTTTTTTAATTCTATCATCATTTTATATTTTTAGATCTTTTAAAAAAATCCATCTCGAATTGATCCATCTCCGATTCTAAATTTTCATCTCACTTTCTCGATCTCCATGCGTTCTATTCTATCATCCACGATCTCTCAACTTCGGTCGCGTTACGGTGGCCGGAGATCGGATTCGAATCTTTCATTTTCATCGGATCCTTGCTCATTTTCTGATTTGTAAATAAATAAAAAATAATAAAAAAACCATGTGTTTTCTTTTCATATCTCACATTTTTTTTGCAAGACAATTAAAAAATAAAAAAAAACTATTTACATTTCCTATTTTAAAAAATATAAAAAAACATTTTTATTATTTATTCATTCATGTTTACATTTATAAAAAATAAAAAAAATATAAAAAAATATAAAAAAATAGCTACAGGCAGCGAGGTCGTCACCCCCCGCCGCCATCCTCCATCTCGTCGACTAGTTAAACGGCAGCGCCGCCCTGCCGCCCGTTATTCCCTCAGCCAGCGGCGCCGCGACCGCTCTACCTCCTGGCCAGTCCTCCGCGCAGCGCTCCAGGCGGCGGCGTAGCCCGCCGCAACCGTTGCGTCTCCACCCAGATCCACGCCCGCGCCTCCTCCAGGCGGCGCGTCCGCACCCGACCTCTGCCTGAATCCACCTCACCGCTGCTGATCACATCTCCATCGACCCCAACCCGCCTATCACACCTCCGCACTAGGCGTGACACCTCTCCAGCACTGACCAGCCACCCCGCGCACGCGGCCTGATCTACAGCAACCACAGCACTGCTCACTTCAACCGCATGCGCCACCTTGCGCCTGCCACCGTCCGTGCCGCCGTCCCCGCGTGCGGTGCCCTCCAACGGTGGCGGTCGTGCGATCTCCACCTACAACTCCCAGCCGCATGGGCGGCAGCCTCTTGCCCCTTTGTCAAGAAACGAAGAAGAAACCTGGAACCCTCAGGCAATAGTTTATCTGGAAAAATTACATGTATGCCCCCGGAGTTCTCAAATTTGAAGAAGACATAAGGAACCCTAAAGAATCAAGTATTTCATTCAGCAAAATTGCATCAGAGACCCCAGAAGATACCAAATTGCAAAGATGCCCAGCCGGAACCTCAAGCACTTGCCACGCACGTAATTTAGTGGTAAAATTACGCATTCGTACCTTTGTTTATTTTTATTATTTACCTGATGCAAAAACAAAACTTATTTACATTTCAATCCATGTTCTCAGACATTGCATGATTCTTCTATTGAAATAAATGTTTTTATTAGTCCAAAAAAATTTGAAAAATTATGCTATGCTCCTGATGTGTATATCCATCTAGCATAAAATTTACATTGTCTTTTAATTTCATTTATTATATTTAAAAAAAATAAAAAATAGTGTCTTTTTGTTTGTCCAGAATTTGAAAATTCATAAAAATTCGAAAAATTACGTAATAATTCCAAAAAAATTTAGAAGGTGTCTTTTGGTGTCTTTTAATTTCTGACCAATTTTTGTGCATTTAATCTTTACAAAACTCAAAAAATGAAAAATACTATGAATCTTAAAAAATCATAAAAAATTCTACAAAAATTCAAAAAATTATGATTTCAGTTTCCGATTGTAGATATTTGCCTGTAGTTTGCTATAAAAATAATTTCCAAGGGTTTTGGATACTTAAAATATTTTTAATTTGCAAATTACTCCAGGTTGTGCACAATTTCATATTTTCTCACTGTTTAATTTTTAGAAAAATACAAAAACATCTGAAAATTTCACAAAAATTCCCAAAAATATTTTAAAACTTTTAAAAACCCAAAAATATTTTCTCTGAATTTTTCTGAGCATTTTAGTTAAATTGAAAAAAATTACAAAAAGAGTTGGTTTGCGTATTCTTGATCTTGTGAATATTGCTTTGTGTTATTTTTGAAAATGAAAAAAATTGCAAAATCAAAATCACTAAAAATTTAAAAATCAGGAAAAAAATTAGAAATAAAAAAATTAAAAAAAAAAGAAAAATCACAAAAATCAAGGATAGTTGTCCTTTGAGATTCTTGTTTTCTCTTAATTGATTTTCGATCAACTGAATAACCCTCGGGATTTGTAGCCTCCCTGAGTTCGACCCTGTCCGCTATACAGGTTCATAAGTAGAAAAAAGAAATATAAAAAATTGTTTGTCACAGGATTTTTGGGGACATTGACATACTTTGCCATTAATTTACGTCCTCAAGAAAAACATGCTCAACAAAATGGCGTCGTTGCCGGGGAGGCATGGCGAGGGTAGTTAGGTTTCTCTTTTAACATGCTATTCTTGGTTGTAAATGTCTGTTTATAATTTATCACATTATTCTATTTTTCATATCCAATGCATTCATTCCATCATTTTCTCATATTTGATAATTGTGTTTCTTACACATTCTCTTTTCTTTTTCTTGCGAGGGCTCGCGGGGCGAAGGAGGTGATCCTAAGAGAGCCGAAGCACCCAAGCGATATGCAGGCAGCTTGATTCTTCACTAAGCTGCAGGATAGCGTGAGAAGAGGAGAAGAAGAAGTGAAGGAGACAAAAGAGAGAGAGAGTTTTTCTTTTCTAGCATTTGAACTTTGTAAAACGGACATTCATTTGTTGCGAGGTCTGTTTCACCAAGTGCCGGTGCACTTGGGGGATCTCACCGGTTTTGTTTTCATCTCCATATTTTTCTTTGTTTCCCGCGGATTTCGTGAGCCACCTATTGATTGCTTTAATTAATTTGCTTGAACCAGGTAATTAATTCACCCTAAACAAGAATTTCTGTGCCTATATAGTAGAGCGTAATTTGGATTTAGTCAAATTAACTAGTTTTTGCCCGTTAATAGAACTTATCATCTAGGATGGTTCACTTGCATCATATAGGTTAGTTTATTTTTCTATATTTAAATTCTGCGCGGATCACTTGCATGTAGAGTGCTGGCGACAAGATACGCATCTCTAACCCCTGCATGCATCATCATTTTTAATCGCGCATTGGTATTTCCGATCTCCTTCCTTGTTTTCACTCACATAAGTTAAAAAGGAAATCGGACACTCGATAGGCAATTCTTTGAAAATATTTTAACCAAGTGATAACTGCCTAAAATTTGGGACTGCTAAAGAAAACTCGACCCTAAAATAAACATAAGGAAAAGTCATTGTTTTGGGGAGAGTAACCCCCTCATTGTATTCGTTTTAACTTGCTCACGTACACACTCTAGTTAGTGCCCAAACCCCATAATTCAACCTAAGTGTTTGTACAACTTTGTGATTATCACCTAACTCTAAAACAAACAAGATTAAGAGACCGAACCTTCACGGTCTACACATTGCGTTGAGTTGGTGAACTGGGGGTTTGTATTGTGTTTGATTGCTTGTGTGCATACTAGATCCTATTGTGCATTTGCGCCTTTTTCTCCATATCTGTTGACTTGACCCTCGTGCTCTCTCATCTTTTGTTTCTAAGATGACCAACTGGAGTTATTTTAATCCGATCTTCGCAGATACCTCACACCCTTCAGTCGATTCACCTTCCCTTTTCCAGGAGGATCTTCCTCCTGATTTTGTGCATATCCACCTAACCCATTATTTCACAAGTCGGAGGACCTTGATACTCACCCACCCCACCCCACTCACTCGATCCTTGTATTTTGGAGTCACCTTTCATGGTTTCCACACTTGAGAAATTGAACCAGATGATGAAGCATATAAATTCGAGGATTTCCAATCTATTTAATATAAATGAAAGACATAACGCTGACCAGAGACCCGCATCCCATGAGAGCCCGCACGTGTTAGCCAACCCCAAGGAATTTGACCTCGACGATTGGGATGTAGGGAGCGATATGTTGATCACTACACCCATGACTGACCAGAGACCCGCATCCCATGAGAGCCCGCCCGTGTTAGCCAACCCCAAGGAATTTGACCTCGATGATAATATCAGAGATTCTTGTTAAATGTTGGATGATAATGAAACCCGAGAATTCCTCTTCAAGGAGGAAGACTCGGAAAGCATAGACATTGGAGTTTCCCCTTCTGGTATGTGGCGATGCATTAATGACATCCGCGGAATTTACACGATAGACACCCTAAAGCGGAAGGCAGACTCTGAGACTAGACATGACAGACATGATTCGACTACTTTCACTGATGAGTCCATTCCTATTCACCCTGATTCAGATGAGACCGATCATGCCAAATTTGATTTGATTGCTTTTATAAAGGAATTTGGGCCTTTTTATAAAGATGATGATCTGATAGAGGCTTGTCAGGTGGAAATTGATCCTACTTTTTCTGATAATGATTTCGAGTCATTTTACTTAGATGTTTGCAAGACTTCCCAGGACGGACATGACCTTACTACTTTCAATAACGGTTTAGGCATGCACAATCTGAAACCGTTGAGGATACATTCTTAGTCGATCCTTATCAATTCATATCTAATGATAACCCCAATATCGACCTACACCTTGTTAAATCCATACCTCAGCGGTCCCGCAAGAAGGTTCGCTTTCGACCTCCTTAACCTTTGTACATCTACTCCTCTTGTATATCCTTTCGTTTCATTCTTTCTTCTCCCGTTTTATCATTCAACCCTTTTCCGTGTGTATGTATGCTATACTTAGGATGTGCTTTATCCTAAGTATAGGGGGGTGAAGGATTTGTGTTATTCATATTCGTCCTATTTATCATCCTTGTTGTTGTTGCCTATACTTAGGGATACTCTACACTAAGTATAGGGGGGTGATGTTGTTCCTATCATGTCTTTGTATTTTTGAGTTTGTACGTTCTCTTCATCGGTTTTCCCCTTTGTACATTCTACTATACTTAGGATTACTTGATCCTAAGTATAGGGGGATCACCAACTTCTCTTCTTTTTATATTTTCTTTGAGTCATTGTGGCATAGGAGTCTTTTCACCTTTCTATACTTAGCACGAGTTATGTCTTTTTTTGTCGCTCTCTGATCACTATGAGGACATAGTTAGAGCTAAGTATAGTAGGTGTCGTATATATTGTATATATACTTTAGACATAACTCGTACTTTTAAATATGTTTATTTGGGGGGATATGTATATAATTTTGTAGAATACATGTGTGTTAAAAAAATAAAAAGCAAAAACAAAAACAAACAAAAAAAACAAAAAAAAACAAACAACAAAACAAACAACAAAAAAACAAAAACAAAAACAAACAAAACAAACAAAAAAGAGAGAGAAATAAAAACAAAAAAATCTTGTGTATATTTTACTAACCCTTTTTGAAGAAAAAAACTACAAAACCAAACATCTATAAAAACTTGCATAATTCAAAAAAAACTCTTTGCATTGCACATATTTTCTTGCATTTGCATGTGCATTTTTCAGGATAGTATTGACATTTAAACTATGTCTGGAATAAAATTGAAGAATGGAGCTTAGTTGGACCTTAATCCACCTAATTCTTAGAGGAACTTCACCGAGAAAGAGGATCTTAGAAGCTTCAGGTCTTTGACTTAATTCTTTGAGTTCCACATGACAATGTGCAGTGTTTGACTCTTAGTGTCTAACCTGGTCTCTTAATTTTGGGTACAACTCTGGAATAGGGAATTATTTTGTACTCTCGCACTATGCACTTAGCTCAACTCAGACGGGATGTTGGAAGGCTGTGTGGGTTTCTTTTTTAGTAGCGTGGAAATCTAAAGACCGGAGTACGGGTTGAAATAAAGCTTTGGAAAAGGGATGCATGGCTGGGCACAATTTTTTCTAAGACCCCAAAACATGTACGGAAACAAAAAGATTCTATATCTGTAGGGGCACAACAAGATCCAAGCAGAACCACTAAAAAACCAAATACAAAGAAGCCACTAGAGAAAACCTGCAGATCTTGGTAGAGACTCGGCTACACTGGCCATCTTCACAACGAGAGGTGACTACACTGGCCAGCCTCCAGTTCTTTTCTCCTTCTTCTAACTTCTCCCCCAATTCGATTGTGAACACAGCGCGGCATACCTTAGAAGGAAATACCTGACTCCCCGAGGATGAGTTACTGGAGAGGAGATTTGCATAGTAGTCTGACATTTTGGATGGGAAGAGCTAAAATTTTTCACACACACGAGTTGATTGTTCAATGTTCATATGGTATGCTTTGGGAAGAGGATTGATCTAAGATGACTTCTGAGCTGAAACTGTGACAAGGATGTGTAGAACTTGAAGGTTGTCGATTTTAAATAAGTCTCACAGAAGTTCCGACACACTAATAATCCAAAGGTCCGACAGAGCTCCAAACTACAATTTTATGAATATAAGTTTAATGCTCAATATTATCCTACTTTCTTTATTTTCCCTTTCCTTTTCTTTTTCATCACTTATTCTTTCAAATAAGTGTTTGCTAAGGGACTAGCAAAGGTAAAGCATAGGGGAATGATGAATCTGTGATTCGTCGTCTTTATTCATTTATTTTAACTTAAAATTCCTAATAAAACACCTTCATATAACACAAACTCCATATTCTTACTAACTTGCATCTGTGTAAATATTGTACACTTATTACTAATTTTAACCTAAAATAAATAAATAAATAAGGAAATAAAGAAAAGAAAAGAAAAAAGGAAGACTGTATACAGGCTGACTCGAACCCCGAGAGAAGGTCAAGACTTGACCTGATTGACCAGGAATAAAGTAGGGTGAGATAAGGGTCCTTAAGCAGAAAATCAAAAAAAATGTTTGTGTGTTGTTGTAAATACTTCTCACTTATTTTGTGTATATCTGTATAAAACTAACACTAATTTATTTGTGCTTTAATTGACCTCAAATCAAATAACTTTCACAACCAAGGTTGTAAATAAAAATGTGTCCTAATTAATAAAAATAATTGCACAATTAAATCATGTACAGAGTAAAAGTAGCCACACTTGGAAAAAGCCACTAAGCACTAATTGAAAGATCAATTCCGGCTCCATCTGAACTCAACTTGAACCAATCTCATTCCATTGGATTCTAAATTAAATTATCTTTAAAATGACTGTGATTTCATAATTTTTGAATTACGAGTAAAAAGTTGGTTTTCTAGGATGGTTTGTGCAATTTTCCCATGTATTTTGTAAATATTGTATTTGTATATATTTGTAAATTATTCTTACTAATTATTTAAAATAAAAATAAAAAAATAAAATAAAATAAAATTTAAAAAAAAACTAATTTCCTCATTTACCCTTGTATATAATGTCATATATGTATATAGTATATGTATATAGTTGCTATTTTTAATTAATCGCCATAAAAAATAACATTTTTTAATTCAAATAAATAAAGTGACGAAAATTCAAAAAAAAGATAATTCTGTAAATAGTTTTATCTTTTACTTTATCTTATTTCATCTCTCTTATCTATTCCACCAAAAAATCAAAAATTCATTTCAAATTTCGTCTCCATTATCTCTTTATCCAAAAAAATCAAAAATTCAAATTTCATTCTATCTTTTCTATTTATATGGCTCCTTCTCCCTCATTCCAACTTGATCAATCTTTAGAGAGAGGAGCCTGATCTTCGAGAGAAAATTTCGTCAAGAAAGTTGCCTAGTCTCCAAGCCGTCCGATGACAGCGAGTCGGCCTTGCCGAGGCGATCATGGTTCATTCCGCTCCTAAGGTGAGATCCATCGTTTTTCTTCTTATTTTATCTTAGTTTAATCGTAGTTTATTTTGTCACATTTTTTAATTCTATCGTCATTTTATTTTCTAGATCTTTAAAAAAATCCATCTCGAATTGATCCGTCTCCGATTCCGAATTTTCATCTCACTTTCTCGATCTCCGCGCGTTCTATTCTATCGTCCACGATCTCTCAACTCCGAACGTGTACGGTGGCTGGAGATCGGATTCGAATCTTTCATTTTCGCCGAATCCTCTCTTATTTTTTGATTTGTAAATAAATAAAAAATAAATAAATAAAACCATGTGTTTTCTTTTCATATCTCACATTTGTTTTGCAGGATAATTAAAAAAATCTGTTTACATTTTCTATTTAAAAAATATAAAAAACATTTTTTTATTATTTATTCATTCCTGTTTACGTTTACAAAAAAATAAAAAAATAGCTACAGGCAGCGCGGTCGTCACCCCCCGTCGCCATCCTCCATCTCGTCGACCAGCCAAGCGGCAGCGCCGCCCCGCCGCCCGCTATTCCCTCAGCCAGCGGCGCCGCGGCTGCTCTACCTCCTGGTCAGCCCTCCGTGCAGCGGCACAGCCCGCCACGACCACCGCGTCTCTGCCCAGATCCACGCCCGTGCCTCCAGACTAGCAGCGCCTCCTCCATGTGGTGCGTCTGCGCCCGACCTCCGCCTGAATCCACCTCGCCGCTGTTGATCGCATCTCCATCGTCCCCCAACCGCCTATCGCACCACTGCACTAGGCGTGACACCTCTCCAGCACCGACTAGCCGCCCCGTGCGCACGGCCCGATCTACAGCAACCGCAGCACCGCCTGTTTCAGCTGCGCACGCCACCTTGCGCCTGCCACCATCCATGCCGCCATCCCCACGTGCGGTGCCCTCCAGCGGTGGCGGCGGTCGTGCGATCTCCACCTGCAACTCCCAACCGCGTGGGTGGCAGCCTCTTGCCCTTTTGTCAAGAAACGAAGAAGAAACCTGGAACCCTAAGGCAATAGTTTGTCTGGAAAAATTATGTGTATGCCCCCGGAGTTCTCAAATTTGAAGAACACACAGGGAACCCTAAAGAATCAAGTATTTCATTCATCAAAATAGCATCAGAGGCCCCAAAAGATTCCAAATTGCAAAGAAGCCCAGCCGGAACCTCAACCATGTGCCGCGCACGTGATTTAGTGGTAAAATTGCGTATTCTTCCCTTTGTTTATTTTTATTATTTATCCGAAGCAAAAACAAAACTTATTTACATTTTAGTCCATGTTCTCAGACATTGCATGATTCTTCTATTGAAATAAAAGTTTTTATTAATCCAAAAATTTTTGAAAAATTATGCAATGCTCCTGATGTGTATATCCATCTAGCATAAAATTTCCATTGCCATTTAATTTCATTTATTATATTTAAAAAAAACAAAAACAATGCCTTTTTGTTTGTCTTGAATATGAAAATTCATAAAAATTCGAAAAATTGTGTAAAAAATCCAAAAAACTTTTTGAAGGTGTCTTTTGGTGTCTTTTATTTTTGACCAATTTTTGTGCATTAGCTCTTTACAAAACCCAAAAAAATTGTAAAATACTAAAAATCTTTAAAAAATCATAAAACATTTTACAAAAATCCAAAAATTATGATTTCAGTTTCTGATTGTAGATATTTTCATGTAGTTTGTCATAAAAATAATTGCCAAGAGTTTTGGGTATTAAAATATTTTTAAGTTGCAAATTACTCCAGGTTATGCACAATTTCACATTTTCTCACCGTTTGATTTTTAGATAATACAAAAACATCTGAAAATTCTATAAAAATTTCCGAAAATAATTAAAAACTTTTAAAAATCCAAAAATATTTTCTCTGGATTTTTCTGATCATTTTTGTTAAATTGAAAAAAAATACAAAAAGAGTTGGTGTGCATATTCTTGATCTTGTGGATATTGCTTTGTGTTATTTTTGAAAATAAAAAAAATTTGAAAAATCAAAATCGCTAAAAATTTAAAATCAGGAAAATAATTATAAATAAAAAATTAAAAAAATAAAAAAATCACAAAAACTAAAGATAGTTGTCCTTTGAGATTCTTGATTTCTCTTAATTGATTTTCAATTAATTGAATAACCCTCGGGATTTGTAGCCTCCTGAGTTCGACCTTGTCTGCTATACAAGTTAATAACTAGCAAAAAGAAATAAAAAAAATTGTTTGTCACAGGATTTTTGGGGACAACGACGACATACTTTACCATTAATTTCCGTCCTCAAGAAAAACGTGCTCTACATGTAGTCTCTAAATTTTTTAAAGTAATAAAAAGGTACCTAATGTATTATTTCAGTCACAATGTAGTCTTTTTCCAACGAGTGAAGGAGACGTCCATTAAGTTATGGAAGGTTAGGACAAAATTACCCCTAATCCCCGGTGACATTTTCCCCAAATTCGGGAAGCCTTGGCGGGATGTCGCATACACCTCCGTCAATGACAGCATACTCCTCCTCTCGAAGCTCTCAGGCTTCCTCATCCACCACCTCTACCTCACCCTCTCCACTCTCTCCTCCATCATAGTCGCCTTCCTCTCCCTCTTCTCCTAATCCAAGGCCCCTAACGAGGAAGCTCCCGTGAGGGTCACATACAGTGGGGCCACCCTCGTGAAGAAGCTCAACTTCAGGATCCTCCACCCGCCCTCCTCTGATAGCTTCGACCTCTTCCACCCCCTTATTGTCGGTTTCCATATTGAGGAAGATGGTTGCAACTAAGATGAGAGGGGAAGGGAAGGGGGAGGTCGTGAGAGTGGCGAGAGGATTGCAAATAAGGTTCTCCGTGCATTTTGGTTGATTTCGCCACATGCTGCATTGTCACATGAAGTTCACCCCTCCATTGCAAACAACAATCAGGTGCTTTAATCATAAGCAACAAGAGAGCATACCTTTTGATTCATACATCCAATTCTAGCAATTTCAGATATTTTCTCAGCCTCCTCCTTACCGTCCTTATTTCTAATTGCTCTGCTTACCTTCTTCTTAAATTTTAATCTTAAACATCATCTTCTACTTCTTGTTGAAACGATTACAAATCCACCATTATTTGCATCATTTCCATATCGTGGCACATTAAAATCTCATTATTATTTGGGTTTGAATATATGTTAGTTGCTCAAACATTGAGTGGTTTATGTCTAACATCTTCTACAAGAAGAATCTGGAATTGATTACGAACTGAGTGTGATTGGAAGTTGTAGTTAAACAGGAAATGAAAAACCTTCACTTAGATCTATGTTCCAGATCTTGTTTGGTTTTTCCTAGATAAAGTCAATAGCAGATTCAATCTTCTTTTATTTTCAGTGATTGGATTCTATGTTACAGATCTTCTTGCAGGAGAACAGATATAAATTCATTCTCAAGTTGCATGCATGGAATCAAGTTCAGATCTATCCCAATCACCATCATCGTGAATCCTCATCATTATTCCTTCTCCGTGAGAATCTCAAGAATAGTGCCCCCAAACAAGCGAGTCAAGTTGCAAGTGGCAGCTCCACCTCAGTTTGATCTACACCATCTCCGGTGAGATGCATGTGGTGAGATGTCAAGAAAGTTGCGGAGATGCCAGAGGATGGAGGAAGCCGGTTGAGTAGGAGCTTGACGAAAACGAGATAAAGATTTTACAAAATAGGATTTTATCTTGGTACATGAATGGAGGGCATTTTCATCCGTTTGATCTAAAAGGTAGTGGTTTTATGTCAAGTACGTAAGCAAAAGACCATATCGTTACCGAATTAAAAGATTATGTATTACATTGTTACTTTTAAAAGTTTAGGGACATTGAAATTGAGTGTATAATTCAAGGACTTTCGTGTAATTTATTCAAAAATAGGGTAAATTACAATTTGGTTCCCCATCTATGGGTCAGATCTCAAAATGGGTCCCGATCTTTAAATTGTAACGATTTGGGTCCCAGGGTCATTTAGGAAATGGAGATTTTGGGGTTCATGACGAATATGCCCTTGTTGGGAAGGGAATAGGGGTTGAGTTCCAACTTCTAAACAAAGGTATACTTGTCATTAGCCTCAAAAAGTTCCTTACATTAATGATCCTGAGACCTGAATCGTTACAATTTAAAGATCGGGACCCATTCTGGGATCGGACCCATAGATGGGGACCTAAATTGTAATTTACCCAAAAAAACCGATTGTAACACCAAAACTACCCCCACGTCCTATATTAAAAATGGAAATTCCAGTCTTCCTTTCAAGCTCCAATGCTCCCCCAACAATGGCGACCGCCGCCGTCGGCGACGTCTACTCCGTCTGGGCTCGTCCTTCGGAGGACGTGAGAGACCGCCTACGCGGCATCATAAGCACCCTTGGATCAGATTTCAAGGGCCCCCATTTCGAACCTCACATCACCGTGGTGGGCGCCACCCGCCTCCCCCAGAATGAGGCCATCCGCAGGTTCCGGCTCGCCTGTGCTGACCTCAAGCCTTACACTGCCACCGTCTCTGCCGTCGCTACCGGTGACTTCTTCTACCAGTGTGTCTACCTCCTAATTGACCCCACCCCTGAGGTGATTGCCCTTTCTTTCATCATCTATCGGAGTTCATCTCTGTTTTCTTTCACCAAAATATAATATGAGAGTATAATGAGCGACCGTTCTCGGGTAAATCCTAAATACTTCAGTTTCTGGGCTCCCAGGTTACATTAACTTATAAAAAAATAGCACATATGCGATACCAATCAATCTTTATAAGGGAAAGCCGAACATGATGCAGCTTGTAAAACTCCAAAATTAGAATGGATCAATGTGTGAAACTCAAGTTGTTGCATCTTCTTTTGATCTATCTGAAATCTCTCCATTTTTAACCACTAAACAAGATGGATAGAATTAATGAATCTCTGATTAGTTCGCAAAGCTCATGGATAATTTATTGTGGAAGTAAGGAGGAATGGGGTTGGCTATGGGTTGTTATTGATCCCCAAGACAAGGATCTGAAGTTAAATTACAAGGGACAATGCTCTCTTGTAACGAATAGCAAGAAGTGCATAAGATCTAGAGTCTAAAATTCTTATTAAATGAAGAGTTGGAATTTGTGACTAATTATTGTATAAATTAGAATTGCATACAGTGTTGTTTGGTTAGACATCAAGATCAGTAAAGAAGTAGATAGGAGTTTCCACGTAATGTCAAGGTAATTCAGTTGATGTCATATATGTGTTTTAGTGGTTTGGTCAAATTTTCATCTTTATGTACTCTATTCCTAGATGTTTGCATGTTGGAGTAGTTCAAATTGGATATCAATTGCTTCCTTGTGAGTTTGGATATCAATTCCAGAGAAGTTTGAACAATATGCAATAGCATCAAGGATGCTCCAAGGGGCATTTCCCAAAAAGGAATGAGAATTTTTAGTTTGATCGACTGCTTTTACATGGAATTCAACCGAGAAAGATTATCATGCTGGAAGGGACAAATTGATATTTAAATCAGGTTATTGTTATGACCAGTGTAGATGATCTAGGTGCAAATTCTTTGAAAAACATTTATTCTGGACGTTAGTTGTACATTCTAGCTAATTTACTTTATTTTTGACCAAGATAAATAAATGATTGTTTCCTCAAAAATAAATAAACTATAGTTAAAAGCTAAGAAGAGTCTGCTTGGAGTCGCAAAGTTGTTAGAAATCTGGTAAATCATGATTTTATTCTTGTTAGAGTTTGAGTGTCGGTATAGGAAAACATTATCAAGATTGGTTATTAGACACTTGTGTATGTAGCCAAGCGCGCTTTATTAAAAAGCTTGCCCTTAAAAAACCTATATGTGCAGCCAATGGTTCTCAATTTCTTAGCTTATGTTCAAGATGAATGAATTTTGCCTATGAAATTTATATCGGACTTCCAAATAGGGTGTGGAAAACTTCCTCATTATTCACCATCCTGGAGAAGTTTAGAGAAAACTTAGCCACTAGTAGACACGGCATCTTAATAACTCAATCTTACTGAAATCTTTCTCAGAAATGCAATATACTAAAGTGTCGTTAGATAGAAGTGGTCAAAAAGTAGAGAACATAAGAAGTAAGCATCCTGAACTTCTGTTTTATTTTTCTCTTTTCGTCAGAGTCCTGGGACACCAGGAGATAACTTCAGATAGATTGTGTTGCTTATGGTATATTTCAGACAGGTTTTCTAATAGGCCACCGATAAGAACTGGAATCAAGAAAATTCCTTATTTGATTACAAGTAGCAGAAGTTATTGGAATCCTTGAAATCCCGTAACTCAAGAATTAATGCATTTTCAAAGATGACTCAAATTCTAAACTTATAAGTCGTTCCAGAATACAAAAGTTGTGACAGATCTCTAATTGGACTACAAGCCTTCATATTAATTAAATACTATGGCACATGAACTTCAGACAATCGAATAACCTCCTAGTGGCATCAAAAACATCACTATAGGTTTATCGCTTTAATATATTTCGGGGCAGGCACCAACCGAGGTGTTCCCCCTTTTTATTAGAAAAACATCAATATAGTCACATAAGGCCTTAAGTCTTAATGAACCAAGACAGCTCAAAGAACGGACTAATATCATAAAATATAATGAACCAAGACATCTCTTCCTTGATGATAGCATGCATTATGCCAATTAGGTTAAATTCCTCCAATAGACCCCTAAGGGGCACAAAATTAGTCTTATTTTGAAATTTCACAAGAATAATTTGCACAATTCACTGATCAAATTTGATATAGATCTAATTTTAATGAAGTGTTTTTATATGCTTGCCATCCTACAGGTGAAGAATGCTAGTGATCACTGCTGCAAGCACTTTGAATACAAGAGATCCAAACGTGAGTATCCCTTGATCGAAGCAGTCTTTTTGCTAATTTATATCATAAAAAAGTGGCTTCCTGGTGTTCAACCACACTTCTTTTTTTATGCTCAAGGTGCTTACTCTTCACTATCTATGGTGTCCCTGGAAATTTCCAAATATATCATTACTAATCAAGTTTGTGCTATATTGCTGCATATAACTTTAGCAATTGACATTCTACAACTTAAAATTTAGGAAATCTCTAACAAATATTTATCACTCGTAGAACTGTAATTGTTATTGGCATATTATAGATTTTTTGAAGAAAACATTATTGCATCTTTCCATCTGTATACCGATGCAACAAGCTGTAGAGAAGTTCAAGACTGGCGAATGAATCTAAAGATGTATAATTATTATTGGTACTAGAAAGAAACATTGAGACCTTACATGAGGGGGATAAAGGGTTTCTTCCTCTTTAGATGAATTAACTAGTTGGGTCCTTTGGTATTATAGTTGTCAGCCTCCATTGATGGCTGTATGCCATCCATTTTATCATGAATTGCACTATTTGCGATGTTGAGCAAACATGGTCTTTTGACTCCATATAGCGAACAAATTGCGGCTGGAATCAAAAGGTAAAAGCTTCTTGAAAGATTTTCTCTATGTACGTCCAATAAAGGAAGATAACTCCTGAGGGTCCACAGGCTGGAAATCAAGTTCACTCTAGGTTCTATGCATTATCTATTTGAAACTTCGTTTCATGGTGTTCTTTTGAGATCCATTTTGTTGAACTTGAAAGCCGGATTTATAAACTCTGTTTTGTTGATGCGGATCTATCTTTCTTTTGCAATAGCCTGATGTTCTGTATGAAATAAGGTCAATTGTTTTTTTTGTCTTTTTTCTTTAAGATCTTCAATATCCAAACGCACATTCTCCTTCTACGTTTCAGAATATAATTTTGAGAGATCAAAAGTTCTGGTTCTGTAATTCGAATTTTGAGGCCACCCTTCTAGCTTATTGCAAAATGGGCAGAATTTTGTTTTTTCTCTGGATTCTTAATAAAAGGCGCTTATTCCTTAATGGATAAGTATTTTGCATATTCAGTTCATAATTAATTTATTGCCTCCTTACATAGTAGAGGGTGCATTGGGGTATATGAATCCTGTTTCAATATGGAATCTATATCGGATTTTGTGTAAGCATGATTTGTGTCTCATAGATGCCAGCTTCTTCTGAATGAGCCCTTGATTAATATGTTTAAGAGATCTAGTCGTTTAGGCCTTGTTAGGTCGTTGCATTTGGATTTCATTCTTCCAACTGACAGTCGCACTCTGCATCTCAAGAATGAAAATAACTAAATCGTGCTTCAAATAAAGCATGATTTTATACCATTGTGGAAACATTTGCAGCTTACATGCCACATCTGAGCCTTCTCTATGGGGACCTTACCGACAAGAAGAAGGAGGAAGCAAGGAAGAAGGTGACGTATCTTGATGGGGGCATCCTCAACTTGAGCTTCGAGATAGATGAAATTGCCTTGTACAAGACCGACACAGAGGACAAGACTCTGGAGTCCTGGAAGAAGGTGACTTCCTGCAATCTCAAAACTGGTTGTGATCCCCAGAGCTGCTGTTAGTTGGATAATGTGTTGTAGCATGCGGGAGACCTAGATGATAATAAAAGGACGACATGCGCTTCTATTGCCACAATGGTATCCTCGTGTGAAATCTCCCATATGTATGGCTTGGGATAGTCCAAGTTTTTCTTGACTTTGCCACCTAACTTTGATGGTGGAATGTACTTTGGAACTTGGAAGTTAAATAATGTTGTACCTGCTTTATTCCACGTGCTTAGATTGCTAGATAAATTATATATATCCTCCAATCATGACTAATAGGAGAGAGTAGTATATGAGAAGGACAGCATGGTTTGTATATCTCGGTTGATTGTTTTGTTAGCAAGGTTGACTGTGTATTCAATGCCTGGAAAAATGAAAATTGATTTACCTAAAACCCTTAAAGAAACATCATGTGCAAGAATCTCTCTGTAGTTACAAATTTGAAAGGAGACTTCACATAAAATTCTATGTTCTTATGAATTACATAAAATGAAGATCAACTGCAACTGAAGTTGTGGTGAGGGATGAAATATACTTAGGAGATGAGCATGTCTTCTGTAAAAATCCTTTCCAGATTCTGGATTGCAAGACATATAGACCAGACTCAAATCTGTGGATCTAAGGGGAACTTGTGCAAGTGATTCGCTCTCTTCAAACAAAAGTTATTCCCCCTGAAATGGCGAGCCAATCAAACTAAGGGCAACGCGACCTTGATTGTTAGCATTTTGTGTCTTCCATCAAGAGAACATCACTCAAGAGTTTTAAGAATCTAACGCAGTTTAAACATGTTGGCACACAATTAATGGTGCCGCTGTAGAGATCCTCGGACCTCAAATTAAATACTGCAAGCTTTTCTCCTATGTTGCATGTGGCGAAAGTAGAATGCAAATCAAACATGCACATAAGCAAATCGATCTTTTATAGCATGTTTTATATCAGTCGGGTTTAGGCGGAATCGCATAGAAACATTTCTATTACATATCTTGAAGGCCCCCATTATCGTGAACACGTGTCTTCCAATTCCAATTGAACCTAGGAAAATCGTTTAGCAAACTAATTACCCTAAATCAACCTTTTCAGTGACCTGTCGGATAGTACGCAGGAAGCGGGGGGCGCCAGCTGACAGTGGTGGGGCTATGGGACCCTTGTTTGATCCCCTTCTCACTAGTCTCAGTGCTCTAGCTTAGAGCCCGTAGAAAAGTGCGAGCTGTTTTGCTCCCCGGAGCGAATAACCTCTCACTAAGGGCTATTTCTTCTAGTCCTAGAAGCCATCCTCTGTGCCTGCCTATGGATCCCAAAGTCAATTTCCGGACAGCAGATGAGGAAGACTTTGATGACTTCCGAAAGCCTAGAGCGAATCAAGGAAGTGGGCAGGGCAATCTCTGACAGACAGCGGCCCTTGCTCGAGAGTCTGAGACCATGGGAAGAGCGAAAGCGGAGACGCCAAGAAGATCAGGTAGAAGCTGATAGGAGAGTCCAGGCGATTTGAGACCCTGATCGATCGTCAGGGACCGCTGCCAGTATGATGTCATGATTCCTGCGCTAAGCTAACTATCTTCAAAGCTGAAGAACAAGCAGATGGTGAGGGAGCACATCTGACCCGCAGGATGCAGGTGAAAATTCTGGTGACGTGCTGCGGCATATATAGTAGCGAAGGTGCTAGTTTTGGGGAACTATTCGCGATGCATTTCTGCTCCCGCTATCATGAGGCTTAATGAAATGAGAGGTCAACTACCTTGGAGAGCAGCGTACATCTGACCCGCAGGATGCAGGTGAAAATTCTGGTGACGTGGGGAAGATCGCCCTGTATTCTGACTCTGCATTAGATCTAGCCATAATTGTCTGCTTCTTGCTAGGAACTTTCTACTACTTGAGTCGAGGCCCTGAGAAGCGCTAGGCGAAGAGGCTATGGGAGTTCTAGTTAGAGCGAAGAAGTCGACAAGAGGATAGAGCTAAGTCCAGGGTAGGCATTCGTCCAGCTTGCTTGAATCAACTACCAGACTAACTTGCTTGCTTAGCTCACTTCTGTCTTTCACCACCTGCCCCTCTTCTCTTCGAAAGGGACGAGAAGGTTGTTGGCTTGTGAAGTAGCTTAGCTTTCCCTAAAAACAGTCCATGGGAGGACAAAGTCAGGATTGTGGACTTGGAGGGTTACTTACATATCAAAGAAAGATATATTCTTATGTCATATGTAAGGATTTCTTTACTTAGAATCGTATCATGCTAAAAATATCAAGAAGAATTTTTTTACAAAGCATTCTGTCTAAAAATATGAGCTTTAAGATCTTAGTAATAAATTATCAGTAAATTTAATATTTTAAAATTAAATTCTGGAAACCTTTTTTTACGTAAAAAATACTTTTAAGCAAATTTATTGTTTTCCCTTAAATAAAAAAATTTGCTATAAAATTTCAAGATATAAAAAATAAAAAGTCATATACATCTGCTAAAATAGAAAATACACATCGATATATGTGTAAAAATGATTAGAATAGCAGATAGGTACAAATAAGTACGTATCCGGTTGCTCCCCAAGAAGAAGACAAAGCTGGCGTCGATATTCAGATACTGACGTCAACGGTTACGTAAAAAAATACTTTTAAGCAAATTTATTGTTTTCCCTTAAATAAAAAAATTTGCTATAAAATTTCAAGATATAAAAAATAAAAAGTCACGTACATCTGCTAAAATAGAAAATACACATCGATATATGTGTAAAAATGATTAGAATAGCAGATAGATACAAATAAGTGCGTATCCGGTTGCTCCCCAAGAAGAAGACAAAGCTGGCGTCGATATTCAGGTACTGACGTCAACGGTTACGTAAAAAAATACTTTTAAGCAAATTTATTGTTTCCCCTTAAATAAAAAAATTTGTTATAAAATTTCAAGATATAAAAAATAAAAAGTCATATACATCTGCTGAAATAGAAAATACACATCGATATATGTGCAAAAATGATTAGAATAGCAGATAGATACAAATAAGTACGTATCCGGTTGCTCCCCAAGAAGAAGACAAAGCTGACGTCGATATTCAGATACTGACTTCAACGGTTGCTAAGCCTTTTTCAACAAATTTGGAGGATTTTTTAAGGAAGAATCCGACCTGATTTTTGAAAATAAGAAAAATAGTATTTTAATAGTTGTATCCTCTAAGATAGATATTGCAATATCAGTTATGTCCCTGATCATTTGTCGATTCTGTTAGTCTGAATGTCAACTGCTTGAACTAAAACATGGTTTATTCAAACCACTGTATAGTTAAGAGAAGCATAACAGGAAAAAGACCATACCTCCTCCAGTTCATCCTCCTCTTCCATCGCCCCTCCTCCTCGACAATGATGACAAGCTCGATAAGAGTACGTATACCTCATATGTCCATCGTTCTCCGCTTCACCCTCGCCCCGCACCCTAAGCGATGTCTCCAATCACTTATACGAGCATCACCTGGAGACGAGCGGGAGCAAGAACCACCCATTTTTGGGTGAGTCGAGAACACCTGGAACCACCCATCTAGAGACATTTGACCTCCGCTCTGAGTATTTCCTCCTCCATGGCAGAGGAGGAGGTGCTGGAGGTGGAGGGTTGAGGAAAAGCGACTGGAAGAGGAGGGACGATCGAAGGAGGAGTGGTTGAAAGAGGAGGATGGTCGGAGAAGGAGGATGGGGCAGAGGAGGAGGGGATGTCGTGGTAGGAGGAGTATGGGGTTGAATGGGAGGAGGAGTGGCTATACGCGGAGGGGGTGTCAAGGGAGAAGAAGTATGGGGTGGAGGGGAGGAGGAGGGGCTGAAGGCGGAGGGGGTGTTGGGAGAGGAGGTGGATGGAGACAAGGAGGGGCTGGAAGGGGAGGGGCTATCGGAGGAGGAGGAGGAGGAGGAGGAGGAGGATAGGGAAGAGGAGCAGGGGCTAGAAGGGGAGGGCGGTTACAGGAGGAGGAATTGGAAGGGGAAGTGGAGGATGGGGCGGAGGAGTAGGAGGATGAGCGAAGGATGATGGGTTGGAGTTGGAGGAAGATGTTTTAAACCTTGTTTTTTCATATAATTTCCCTTGTGTACGCAAAGTTAATATCCGTTTACATTGAGGATGGACAACAACTAACTCGATAAGCACGAGTGATCATTGTGGAAGAAGCTAGGGGCAGAACTAATATTCCCATAAAGAGAGGGGCATAACTAATATTGCAATATCTGGCAAAAAACTCAAAATATATAAGTTATTCTTTCAAAAAGTTCATTAGGGTCGTGTATGAGTTAAATGGCTTATAGGAATATAATATATTTTAGAATATTATAAAAGCCAAGCATTATGATTGAAAAATAGGCTTATTGTAATTCGTTATATTATTCTAAGTTCATATATACATATATAGATAGGGTAAAATGGGGCTGCCCCCTTGAAGGGGAGCTAACTTGGCTCCCCTACCCCATTTTCCCCATTTTTATTTTTTTTGAAAATTTCTTCTGTGAATATGCATCACTATATCCCTATATTATGCTATTCAAATTTCGTGTGAAACAGAGACTCCCTAAGGCCTCCGTCCAGATGGGGTCATTTTTAGCATTTCTGTTACCGTTAAAAATGACTGTTTGGATGGAGACCGTAGGGGTCTCTGTTTCACACAAAATTTGAATAGCATAATATAGAGATTTAGTGATGAATATTCACGGAAGAAATTTTCAAAAAAAATAAAAATAAATAGGGAAAATGGGGTGGGGGCCAAGTTAGCTCCCCCTTAGGGACAACCACATTAAACCCATATATATAAATATATATATATAGTAATTATACAAGGGAATGTTCTTGCAATTTTAATTTTGCTAGTAATTCTAGTATATAAATATATTTTCAGTGAAGTGGTAAAAATATATTTTATATATACATTCGAATTTTAATTTTATTCAAATTGCATTGATATTGTTAAATATGCATTTTTATATGGATTAGTGGAAATAATAACTTAAAAGGAAATATCATGTTTAGTTTACTTTATAACAATGTTTTAGTAGTATCATATTTTCATCGATTCATCATCTCAAAAGGAAGAATCTGGCCAATACATATTTGATCCCAGGAAAGAAAGAATCAAGCCTCAGTATCATGCACTTGAATCTCCCATCCTTCGCACCAATTCGACCCTATCGCTTTTTTATCAATCAGCCTCTTGCTTTCGAAAGAGATCAGCATCGAAGATGCGGGGATGGTAGGGGGTATAGAGATAGAGCGTAGGAGCCTTTGGACTAGTGATCGGTGATAGAAATGATCTAGTCGAAGATGATTATATAGAAAGTGGAAGCAAAGGTTAAGAGAGCCGCAATGAGACCCACCTAGCTCCTCGCGGAGCAACCTTGACCCGGAGACGTGATGTCGAGCGCACTTTCCCCCTATGATCATAAGAATATACAGCTCTTCGAGAATAGACCTAGGGGAAAAGAGGCAGATCACCTAGTCCTTGCCCTCTGATACCGCTGGGGAATCTGAGTCTCTGTGCTCTGCTTCACTAACTGATTGATTGGGGATGTCTGAGGCCATTCTACCTTCCTATCCTATCTGGCTTCCCCACTGGCGATGAACCCTAAGGGC
This sequence comes from Ottelia alismoides, assembly GCA_037367405.1. Taxonomy (NCBI): domain Eukaryota; kingdom Viridiplantae; phylum Streptophyta; class Magnoliopsida; order Alismatales; family Hydrocharitaceae; genus Ottelia; species Ottelia alismoides. The sequence continues at coordinate 28,881 of JAZKJV010008362.1, read as the reverse complement.
AAGCCGATCATAGCCTCTATTTCCGCTTTCTATGTCAGCCTCTCTGAGACATTATACACAATAAGGCCCTCACTTTGAAGCTTGGACGATGTGTCCTACCTTTGCTCTCATCCTACGGGCGAGAATGTCTTATCTCGCTTCGTCAACTAGGCTTGCTCGCTCCATGCAAGATAGTTGAGTTCTTCCCAATCTTTTAACTTGAGCTTTCTGGAAGGTAGACGAATTGCTTTGAATTCCATCACCCTCTAGAAGCGATTAGGCAAATAGCCTTAGATATAATATCAAAGAAATTGTCACGCTTGGTAGGAAGACCCATTTTCATCTCGGATCCCTCCATCCTAGGTAACATCCAGCGAGGGATTCAGAGAAAGAAAAGGAACTGAGGAGAAGAGCGAGTTTCGGAAAAAAGCCTATCGTCATCAAAATATGACTGATCTATTTTCCTTTTGACCTCTGTCACAACCTTCCGACGCACATCTACGCTCGCTTCATCAACTAGGCTCGCACTCTCTACCCCTTTTATATAATACCTATAAATAAAGCCTAGAAACCTTGTCCTTGTATTCCACTTCCAACTTTTTCTTTTGTGCGCTGAGATTTGAGAAAACATATATAAAAATAATGGGTAGGAGCCTTTTGATTTCATAGTAGATTCAGGCTATGAGACAGTCCATGCGAAGTGAGAAGTCCTGATAGGAATGGCATCATCTATGATTCATCACATCGGCTAGGGATCTCATGAAAAAATCATATGCAATGGGTTAAGAGGGTTGTCTTCCTTTATTAAGATGATATGGGTAGTGTGTGCTAAGATGGATGTACAGGAGTTCATTCTAGACCTCTATCTCCGATCCACATAGTTTTGAAATTGAGCCTAAGAGCGTCAAAAGCAAGACCGGATCCTAAACCAATAAGACTATATAATGAAACTCACATTCGATGAAAGAAGATTCCTATAGCCCTTCGTCCTCTCAGCCAGTTCTAACTCCTACGTCTACTATATCTTACCTTAGTCCTTCAATCGCTAAAATAAAGGAGGATGCTTTCCTTAGACCTCTTGATAGGACGTCTAGAGTGAAAGGTGTAAATCCCTGGAATATATAGAAAGCCTAGTTAGGACTCGAAACCATCGGTCGTTGAGGCGTATTCTCAAAAGACCTATATCTAGAGATGTAGTAACATGGGCATGATTTGGTAATACACCAATTTGGCCACTATTAATAGATAAAATGATTTCTTTTACTTCTGAATTCCAAACAATTAGATTAGAGTCCAGTACATAAATATTTAAGGTCATTTCTTCAATTTGCTCTCCACTTCTAAGTTTCTAAGTTCATAGCTTTCATGGTAGCTTCATCGATGTTACCAATCAAATAAAAGCCCTGCTCAGGAAGACTGACTAATTCTCCAGAAAGGATCAGTTGAAATCCCCTAATTGTTCCGTGAGACCAACATATTTCCCCAAAGAGTCTGTAAATACTCCTGCTACGAAGAAGGGTTGTGATAAGAAACGTTCAATTTTTCATGCTCATTCCACCGTTAAACGATCCTCTTCGGATAATTCGTCCAATCCAAGGATAGCTATAATGTCTTGAAATTCTTTATAACGCTATGAAGTTTGCTTAACTCTTTGCGCAGTTTCATAATGTTCATCGTCAACTATCCCAGGTTGGAGCATCGTTGACATTGAACCAAAGGGTCCACCGCTGGATAAATCCCTTTGGTTGCTAATACTCTTAATATTACGGTAGTAGCATCTAAATGTGCAAATGTCATGGCAGGAGAGGGCATGGTTAAATCGTCTACAGGTACCTAAACAGCTTGAACAGAGGTTATAGATCCTTCTTTAGTAGATATAATTTTTTCTTGCAAAGATCCCATTTCCGTACTGAGGGTAGGTTGATAACCCACGACGGAAGGCATTCTCCCTAATAAGGCGGATATCTCAGATCCTGCTTGAATGAATCGAAAGATATTGTCAATGATAGAAGTATGTCTTGCTCATTAACATCCCAGAAATATTCTGTCAGCAGTCAAACAACTCTCATAGGGGCTCCTGGTGTTGGACATGTGAGCCCTGGGCGAACCATTCTTACAATAAATGTTATTGTAATATTTATGTTTATCAATAAAAGTTATTGATGTTTCACTCCCTTTCTGAAATTATATGAATGGATGCACTATAAGGTCCCTCTGTACAATTAGGGTTATGTACCATGGCCATCTTGATGATCATATAGCTGTTGATTCATTAAATGAATCATAGAGGCTGGTGTTTGGATGAATATCTAAGGAGTTAGATAGAGGACTCATCAAGCACCGTCAAATGATTATTAAGAGAAGATCTCCAGCCTGAGTAGGAGATGGCAATCCTTTCTCACATAGGCTTATATCTGATCGACCTCTCGATGCAAGTCCTCTGCATGGGAATAGTGATTCGGAGGTGTCATATTAGTTAGGTCAATGGGTTGACCTAACGAGATCAAGATAACCTAAGTCCTATGTTGAATGCTGTCACAGCATAGGCACGCATCCTCTGACCGGAGACAGATGTATTGTTATATGTCGGAGTATGTACATTTGGCAGACCGATAGGTTGATGGCCTAACCAAGGTCTATACACCGGCGAGCTGGTGTGCATATAAGGGCATATGAGCAATACGATCTCTCAAAGGGATCATACAGGTTCACTTATGAACCGGAAGACATGAGCTCACTCATGAGGTGATGGGACTGATCCAATTCCATGCATGGTCGTCGTGTTTTGGAAGCATGACATGAATTTGAAGGTATGATATATGCTTTGGGAAAGCATATGATCGATACCAACTCCTATTGACCAAGATTGAGAAACTTAGTGATCAAACCATGAAGAAGACAGTGTAAAATTGATCTTAATCTTCGGGTTGACCATGGATCTTCCAGTATGCAGGATGTACAGGTATTGGGAATACCTGAGAGTGATGTGATCATAAACGATTGTATATCCATGACACTTCCATTCCGAGGGAATGATGAAACAGGTCTGGATTTTAGTGACTCCTTCCAGTAGAGAAGCAATCTGATCTTAGTCCAAGTGTTGGACATTGGTCTGAATGAGATTCAGATTCAATGATAAGATTAGATTTACGGTCTTGATTTAATCAAGCATCTATGGGAGGTTCGTAAGATCTGGATTTGAGATAAGATCTCAATATCCAAGTCACTATATGTGGAATAATACAATCGCCATGTCCTTATCTCCAAGTATCTGTAGAGAAAGCACATTATTATTGAAGGGGTTCAAGAATAATTCATTTGATGAACTTCATATCCAAGCAAGAAGGACTTCATGATTAAATGAGATTTAATTATCAAGCATAATATGAATGAGATTCATATTGTGAGAATGATTATCCAAGATAATTAAATAGGATTTAATTATCAAGGATTAGAGAATGTGGATAATACTATCCATAATATTTGTGTATTATAAATACGATTTATAATATACATATATTGAAGAGAGAGAATTCCTGTAAATAACATTTGTTAATTATTAATGTGGATTGGATTCACATTAATTACTTAATTAATTAGAAATGTAATTTACAAATTAGTTTGGGTTGTGAATATGATTTATATTTTTTTCAATGGCATGATTGAAATACTCACAAATTAATTTGGAATTAATTTGGTGGATATTTTTATTATAAATACATTAAGAAATAATAATAAAAAATAAAAGAAAGATAAATAACCACCTTATGAGGTGGCATCACCAATGACGTGGTCAACGGTGACGCCCCCTCATTTTTAGGGGGTATTTGTTATCTCCCTTTTATTATATTATTATCTCTTTATGATTAATTTATGTTAAATTAAATTGTGTTGATAATGTTGCAACATATATTTAATTTAAATATAAATTAATGTTGTTGGCTTTTAACCAACAACAATCTTGGCCATTGATTAATACATAGTCCACCATGGCCGTTGGATCTATGTATCCCATGGATTGAGATCCATTGGATCCTAAACTAATATAAAAGGAGGGCTAGCCTAGCCTTTCTTGATACATTATCAAGAGTTGTAGAAGCCTACTACTCTCTCTCTCTCTCTCATTCTCGCCTAGCCTCTCTCTCTATTGAAAGTGGCCGTCCACTTTGTGCATTGAGAAGGAAAGTCTCTCGCCTTCGCCTTCGACGACTCGTGGATCTCCTTCTTCTTTGGGGCGACTTGCTCTAGAGGAAGACGACAGATTTTGTTTGACAAAATCAGGGGATTCATTGCTTGGATCTTCATCGAGGGTTGCTGGAGGAATGCATCTCATCATCACGCCCGCAAGTGCGTTCTTCGTAGATCGGACTTAAGACAGGAGGATCTCTTGTTTGGGATCTCACGATCACAACCACGCTACAAGAGGTATTCCTTATACTTTGTGGTTTGATGAAACGATCCGAGAAGTGTTCTCGTGATCATGTGGTTTCATCTTTAGTTTGAAAAATTTTAATTTCCGCTGCATCTAGCGACTAGTGCGACTAGTTGCTCCGATTGCATACGATGCGATCGACACGCTTTCGTGATGTTCTTAAGGATTCTCAGTATCCTTCACCTGGTAGCTCATTCATCTGACCGTAGACTAGAGCCATTTTGGATTCCGCAATATTTTGTTCATTAATCACTCTGTATTCTTATATTTCCATGTAAAGATCATTTCCTTCATGAGTATGTTCTCCTACTCCACCAAATGCGGATACGCCTCCATGAGCTTTATCTATGTTGTTGATTGATTCCATGATGAGTACCATTTTAACTACTCCAACTCCTCCAAATAGCCCGATCTTTCCTCCATACCCCTCCTTCCAACCCTCCCAATCCTCCTCACAGTTTACTATTCACAAGGGTACCCCGATCCAACCCAACCGTGCCCAACCCTGCAACCAAACGAACCCATAGAGTCAGAATATGTGCAGCCTATTCGGAATCACTTAGCCTTTGCATTGTTACGGGATTCTTATCAAAAGTAGCGCAAGTCGTCGGCTTCTTTCTTGACGCTTGTTGCTTTCCCCATTGTTCCATTTTATAGAGAGAGGGGAATGCCTGAAAATGAAATCCTTCGATGTTTCCTAGTCTTTATCTATCTAGCTATAGACTCTGAGTCCTGAGGAGAACTATAAATACCTGATTCTGATCTGGATTTAACAAGTCACTTATTTGGACGACTAAATATATTCTATTTCGAAGTGTAATGCTATTATTTGAGAAATTCTATATGAAAAAGTGCCTCAAAATTCAAAAAGAGTATACAAGCATTGATAAAGCCAACTTAGGGTAACGGGGTCGACTAACAGGGAATCGAGGTAGGAGAGAGGCGGGAACAGAGGTCAGGTTAGGTGCTCAGGGGAGTCAAAGATGAAATAGTCCCAGTGATGGAGAAGGTCACAACAGAGTTTGATATTCGAGTAGTTGTCAAAGCAGATTATATAGAAAGTTGTTCACAAGGTCTAGACTAGGAGAGCTTTCCTGATGTGGTGTATTAATATGGGTTAATGGCTCTTCTACTTATTAGTTATTAACTAGCAGACTATAGGTAGCTTTATAGGCTGATAGCGGAAAGGACACTAGACTTTATGGGGACTCAAGTCAGGTCCTAAGGTTTAGTCAAAATGGTGCGGGGTCTCATTTTATTGTAATAGTTTCTTGTCAAGGTAGACCAGAGAAATCCAAAGACCACGCGAGAGGTCATGCTGCAAGGTGACTGGCTTCGTGGGTAAGGTGAAAATCAAGAAGATCATAGAAGGAGTCGCAGACAGTTGACGTCTAGTTAAAGGTGTTAGATATATAGTTACAGAGTGCCGAGAGAGAAAAAGTGAGATGACATACATCTCCTAGAAGAGACCATGAAAGATGAGAAAGAGACATAGTGTTTGCGGCTAGTGGGACTAAGAGGCAAATAATATGCGATAAGTTGGTGAGACTATCTATCTGCATTTATTAACCATATATCCAGGGCCCTATAGTGACGTTTCAGCTAATAAACACTTCCTGACATCAGTTCTGATTGTTGCTCTCCTCACTCACACACGCTCACTCTCGTCCATGTCTAACTACATGAATCATGACTATTTATCCCAAGACCAAGGATAGAAGCTGTATAGTGTGGTATAGTATTGTGTTTTTCCCCTCCGGTTTAGAAAATCTTGAACTTGGGTGCTTGATTTATAGATACTATAGAAAAGGGGCGAAAGAGGAGGTGCAGATGTCGTGGGGTACATCCAGACAAGCACAAGTCACAGGAGAGTAGAAGTTCAAGCCTCAGGGAAAATGCACAAGCTAGAGCAAGGAGACTAGGAAGCTTCGATCCCTTTGTTCGTGGGGGAATAACTTCTCATCATACTGCAGTGAGTACATTGGACATATTAGCGAACCTATTCCATACAAACTCACTGTAATTTTGTATAAACATGAAGCCATCAAGCATGAACATCCAATTTCCTAGGTTTTCCTATAAAAACTAATATCCAAAAATGATGATCTCGGTAACTTTCTTTAACATCGGCACACAATAAATCAATAATATTCATTAATGGATAATAAAACAAATTATTAACAAATAAAGGAAAAAAAACAATCATTCAATAATATTCATTAACGGCCAACAAATTAAGCATCAACAAAGGAAGAACCCGAAAATGAATTCATATACACAAACATGAAGTCATCTGGTGATAAAGCCAGCTTGTTTCTTATATATTCAATCTAGACAACTTTTAAAAGAATAGTAATACATTACACGAAAGAACTCCCAACTAAAATCAGAAGTTATTTGGGGCCAATAATGTAGACGAAGCATGAACAACATCGTAATATATCCACTTTTCATCATGTTGTGAAAAAATTCTGACAAAAATATCCAAACACTTCTATTAGACATTGTTCTGACCCTGAAGATATCTACATTCATAAATACCTGATATTGAGAATATATACATATATATAATATAGTACAATTCTAACTAACGTTCCTACCATAGGCGAACCCATATATTATACATGTCTGATAATTATAGGCAGGGTTTTGATTTATTAGCTGGTATTTGTTTAGCCATTCATATAGTGACTGTTTTTTAGCTATGCATTACACACCTCATGTGGATCTAGCTTTCAACGACGTAGAACACATTATGAGAGACGTGGGAGGGGGTTGGTTTCTCTGTTATATGCATGTTAATGGGGCAAGTATGATTTTCATTGTGATTTACCTTCATCTTTTATGTGGACTATATTATGCTAGATATAGCCATTCTAGGGAAGTTGTTCATCAGAAGGCAATGGGAAAGAAAGAGATAGGAGGTTTTCTTATGTGTCCCGACATTTAGTATAGTCGGTGAGTACCCCAGCTCACACATTGTTTTGTGTATAAAGGAAGGCTCAAACACTCTTTAAAGTAATATCTTGTCTTCACAAAAAGTAATAATGAATTCTTGCACCAGTACATACTCCTCTCTATAGTAGATAGATTATGCCCCCAAAAAACACCAATTTACTACCAAAATATCTAAAATTGCCTCGCCATTGCGAAGCTAAATTATATTGAACATAATCACATAATCATTAGCAAACCATCTATTAACCCAATACTAAAGCTGAAATTTTTCCACGAACAAGGTGTAATTTGGTTCCTTTAGAGATTCAAACATTGATAGATTATATTAATATAACCTATAATTAACCATGCATGCACAATAAACACGTCTTACATATTATCTGTTACTAATACTAATGCAGTTTTTTTCAGATTTTTAAAGTATAGAAGAAGGCTTAGACACTAACTAAAAGTAATATCATGCTCTACATAAAAGAAAAATAGATAGGTGTTGACACGGGATTCTTCGAGGATAGATATTCATTGGTATAAAGTCGTTGCGATCCCAAAAATTTCCGGTTCAAACAAATAAATTTATTTTTTATTTTTTTCTTTCTGTCACTGAAATAACTACAAAGAATAAGGTGGAACAAGAGAAATTTTTGCTACTTTTTTACATGTATAGCAAATAGGTTCGAACTCAGTGAGGCTACAAATCACAAGGGTTATTCAATTAATCAAAAAATCAATTAAAAGAAAAAGGGATCTCAATTGCAAACTATCTATGTTTTTTTGAAATTTTTTTTAATTTTTTTAATTTTATTTTTGTTTTTTATCTACTGATTTTTAAACTTTTTAGTGATTTTAGTTTTTTGCTTTTTTTATTTTCAAATAAGGAACAATATGCACAAGGGAAGAAATATGCACACCACACTCTTTTTTTATTTTTTAATTATATCAAAAGTTTAAAGGCTTTGAAATATTTTTGGGAATTTTTGTAGAATTTAAGATATTTTTGTATTTTTCTAAAAATAAAACAGTGACAAAAATGATAAGCAGTGCACATCCTGGAGTAATTTACAACTTAAAAATATGTTAATGTCCAAAACTCTTGGAAAATATTTTTATACTACAATATAAATAAATATCTACGAATAGGAAGTGAAATCATAATTTTTGGATTTTGTATAATTTCCTTTGATTTTTCTAAGATTTTTGATATTTTCAATTTTTTTGGGTTGTAAAAATGGTTAATGTGTGAAAATTGAACAAAAATTAAAGGATGGTGAAATAAACTTAATCTAATTTTTTGGAAATTTTTATAAAATATTTGAATTTTTGTGAATTTTCAAATTTAGATAGAGAAAATGATGCCGTTTTTTATTTTTTTAGATATCAAATAAAAATAAAATGCGATGAAATTTACGTACGAGATTGAACACGCAAATAGGAGCATGGCATAATTTTATGAGAATTTTTTGAACAAAGACAATAATTAGTTCAATTAGAAAAGCACAAGAAAATAACAGTCTAGATCATAGGGACTGAAATGTGAATAATTAAAGTTCTTGCATGAAAAATATAATAAAAATAAATTATGAGATAAAGTACGCAATTTAACCAGATAAATGCGTGTAACGCACGTGCCTGAAGCTGGCAGGGGGGTTTTATACAATTTCTGCAATCCTTAGGGGTTTTTTGCAATTTACCCAAATTTTTTATTTTAAAAATCCCCTAAGGTTCTCTTCAAATCCATCATATCCAACCCAAAAGGCGGGTGCAGGCCGCCGCCCCTTCCTTCTCTTCTTTTCCGCACGGGCAGAGATCGATGTCGCGGCGGTGTGGCGACTCGTGTGAACGACAACTGAGGACGGGCGGAGGTCAGCGCAGTTGGGGCTTCTCGCGAAATGGTGGTCGTCCAGGCGGATGGAGAGGACAATAGATGGGGCGCCTATTGGAACGTATTTTCGAGGGTATAAGTGCCTGATTTACGTCGAACAATCGTTGAGAACCCGCAAAAATACACTTCAAACAAATAAATTACCAGTCTTAGCTATATTATGCACAAGGCAAAGTATTGGGTAAGTCAGGGTCGATCCACAGAGACTGGAAAATTCTGCATTTTATTTTGAAAATAAAAATACTTTCATAAATTTGCAAAATGTTTGAATAACAAAAATCAAAATGAAAGTTGGAGAAGGCAATAGTGTTGATCGCTCCCCTTCTATGCGGCAACTTCCAAATGGGACTCGTATGCGGAAACTGTTACACATGTGAGCCCTGGGCGAACCATTCTTCTAATAAATGTTATTGTAATATTTATGTTTATCAATAAAAGTTATTGATGTTTCACTCCCTTTCTGAAATTATATGAATGAATGCACTATAAGGTCCCTCTGTACAATTAGGGTTATGTACCATGGCCAACTTGATGATCATACAGCTGTTGATTCATTAAATGAATCATAGAGGCTGGTGTTTGGATGAATATTTAAGGAGTTAGATAGAGGACTCATCGAGCACCGTCAAATGATTGTCAAGTGAAGATCTCCAGCCTGAGTAGGAAATGGCAATCCTTTCTCTCATAGGTTGATATCTGACCGACCTCTCGATGCAGGTCCTCTGCATGGGAATAGCTATTCGGAGGTGTCAGATTAGTTAGGTCAATGGGTTGACTTAACGAGATCAAGATAACCTAAGTCCTATGTTGAATGTTGTCACTGCATAGGCACACATCCTCTGACCGGAGACAGATGTATTGCTATATGTCTGAGTATGTACATTTGGCAGACCAATAGGTTGATGACCTAACCAAGGTCTATACACCGGCGAGCTGGTGTGCATATAAGAGTATATGAGCAATATGATCTCTCAAAGGGATCATACAGGTTCACTTGTGAACCGGAAGACATGAGCTCACTCATGAGGCATTGGGACCGATCAAATTCCATGCATGGTCGTCGTGTTTTGGAAGCATGACATGAATTTGAAGGTATGATATATGCTTTGGGAAAGCATATGATCGATTTCGACTCCCAATGACCAAGATTGAGAAACTTAATGATTAAACCCTGAAGAAGACAGTGTAACATTGATCTTGATCTTCGGGTTGATCATGGGTCTTCCAGTATGCAGGATGTACAGGTATTGGGAATACCTGAGGGTGATGTGATCATAAACGATTGTATATCCATGACGCTTGCATTCCGAGGGAGTGATGAAACAGGTCTGGATTTTAGTGACTCCTTTCAGTAGAGAAGAAATCCGATCTTAGTCCAAGTGTTGGACATTGGTCTGAATGAGATTCAGATTCAATGAGAAGATTGGATTTGCAGTCTTGATTTAATAAAGCATCTGTGGGAGGTTCGTAAGATCTGGATTTGAGATAAGATCTCAATATCCAAGTCACTATACATGGAATAATACAATCGCCATGTCCTTATCTCCAAATATTCAAAAGAGCGGTGATATCATCATCACCAAGGTGGCCTCTGCCGACAACATTGCTGATCCTCTTACCAAACCTCTGACACAGAAGGTTTTTGACCAGCATGTAATGAGTATGGGTTTATGGATTGTACCTGAATGGTTCTGAGGTCTAGTGGGAGATTGTTAGACATGTGAGCCCTGGGTGAACCATTCTTTCAATAAATGTTATTGTAATATTTATGTTTATCAATAAAAGTTATTGATGTTTCACTCCCTTTTTGAAATTATATGAATGAATGCACTATAAGGTCCCTCTGTACAATTAGGGTTATGTACCATGGCCAACTTGATGATCTTTTAGCTGTTGATTCATTAAATGAATCATAGAGGCTGGTGTTTGGATGAATATCTAAGGAATTAGATAGAGGACTCATCGAGCACCGTCAAATGATTGTCAAGTGAAGATCTCCAGCCTGAGTAGAAAATGGCAATCCTTTCTCTCATAGGTTGATATCTAACCGAGCTCTCGATGCAGGTCCTCTGCATGGGAATAGTTAATCGGAGGTGTCAGATTAGTTAGGTCAATGGGTTGACTTAACGAGATCGAGATAACCTAAGTCCTATGTTGAATGATGTCACAGCATAGGCACGCATCCTCTGACCGGAGACAGATGTATTGCTATATGTCTGAGTATGTACATTTGGCAGACCAATAGGTTGATGACCTAACCAAGGTCTATACTCCGACGAGCTGGTGTGCATATAAGAGTATATGAGCAGTATGATCTCTCAAAGGGATCATACATGTTCACTTATGAACCGGAAGACATGAGCTCACTCATGAGGTATTGGGACCGATCAAATTCCATGCATGGTCGCCGTGCTTTGGAAGCATGACATGAATTTGAAGGTATGATATATACTTTGGGAAAGCATATGATAGATACCGACTCCTAATGACCAAGATTGAGAAACTTAATGATTAAACCCTGAAGAAGACAGTGTAAAATTGATCTTGATCTTCGGGTTGATCATGGGTCTTCTAGTATGCAGGATGTACAGGTATTGGGAATACCTGAGGGTGATGTGATCATAAACGATTGTATATCCATGACGCTTCCATTCCAAGGGAGTGATGAAACAGGTCTGGATCTTAGTGACTCCTTTCAGTAGAGAAGAAATCCGATCTTAGTCCAAGTGTTGGACATTGGTCTGAATGAGATTCAGATTCAATGAGAAGATTGGATTTGCGGTCTTGATTTAATCAAGCATCTGTGGGAGGTTCGTAAGATCTGGATTTGAGATAAGATCTCAATATCCAAGTCACTGTACATGGAATAATGCAATCGCCCTGTCCTTATCTCCAAGTATTCGCGGAGAAAGCACATTATTCTTGAGAGGGTTCAAGAATAATTCATTTGATGAAATGCATATCCAAGCAAGAAGGACTTGATGATTAAATGAGATTTAATCATCAAGCATAATATGAATATGATTCATATTATTATCCAAAGATAATTAAATGGGATTTAATTATCAAGGATTAGAGAATGTGGATAATATTATCCATGATATATGTGTATTATAAATATGATTTATAATATATATAAGAGAGAGAATTTATATAAATAGCATTTGTTAATTAATAATGTGGATTGGATTCAAATCTTTTAATTAATTGAAAATGCAATTTACAAATTAGTTTGGGTTGTGAATATGATTCACATAATGTTCAATGGCATGATTGAAATATTCACAAATTAATTTGGAATTAATTTGGTGAATAATTTTGTGATAATTGTTATTACAAAATTAATTAAGAAATAATAAGATAGAATAAAAAGGAGGCAAAACAACCACCTAATTTATAGGTTGCGTCACCTATGAATTATTCATAGGTGATGCCCCCTAAAATCAAGGGTGGTTGGTTGACTCTCTTTTTTGTTATCACATTATCTCTTAATTAGTTAATGATAAATTAAATTATGTTGATAATGTTGCAACATATTTTAATTTAAATTAATGTTGTTGATTTTTAACCAACAACAATCATGGCCATTGATTTTACATGGACCAAGCCTAGCCGTTGGATCCATGTGTCCCATGGATTGAGATCCATTGGATCCTAAACTAATATAAAAGGTAGGGTAGCCTTCCAAGGTACATCATCTAGAGTTGTAGAAGACTACTACTCTCTCTCTCTCTCTCTTTCTCTTTCTCGACTAGGCTCTCTCTCAATCTCAAGTGGCCGTCCACTTTGCATATTGAGAAGGAGAGCATCTTGCTTTCGCCTTCGACGCTTGGTTCTTCGTCAAAGATTGCAGGAAGGACGTGACTCATCATCGTGCCCGCAAGTGCGTTCTTCGTGGATCGGACTTGAGACAGGAGGATCTCTCGTTTGGGATCTCGCGACCACAACCACGCTTCAAGAGGTATTCCTTATACTTTATGGTTTGATGAAACGATCCGAGAAGTGTTCTCGTGATCATGTGGTTTCATCTTTCATTTTTAAAAATTTTAATTTCCACCGCATCTAGCATCTAGTACGACTAGTTGCTCCGATTTCATATGTTGCAATCAACACGCTTCCGTGATGCGCTTAAGGATACTCAATATCCTTCAGAAACTCTTCACGAATTTGGATATTATGGCAAGGCGAGTTGGATGCGATAACAACCGTGGATCGAGCTCAAACCTCGTATCACGTCCCAGATCTCCAAGATCAAGGATAATCGCCGTTAGATATGGATGGTCGTGATAGTCTTGACAAATAGTTGCATGAAAGAAGAAGACAACAAAATAAGATGGATATAAAAATGTAAATTAATAAAATAAAGGTGAGATGAAAGTATGGTGGTCGGCGGCTCGGGAGGAAGCCTCTGGAGTCGGATTCACAGAGGGATCAAGGAATTGATGGTTGACGGATGTCTATGATGTTGGATAATTTTTAAAGGCAATTGGGGTGGAGCCTCAGGAGTCAGATTCATTGGGGGTCCAAATGCACACGTCGACGAATTCACTTGGTTGCTTCAACGATAATAAAATAGATGGCTAATTATGGTGGTGGATTTTTGTTGGGTTAATGATGACGGAATAGGTTGGCAGCGGATTTGGTTGGCAGGAAGGGTGATGGAATGATCGAATGGAATGGGTAGGATGCTGGGTGGAATGATTCAATGCCCATGGCCCTCCTCTCATGTGGTATATATACACACATGCATAGTCGTTTCTAATGGAGAGACACATCTCTTCATTTGGACTAATATGTCTCTTCATATAGGAATGCATCTCTTCATATAGGAATGCATCTCTTCATATGAGAATGCATCCCTTCATAAATCAAATACCACATTTTCATATGCATTTCTTAATAATGTCAATTGCTATTATTTTTCAACCACATGTTGGATAATTCAAATATTTCCAATGGCCCCTTTTTTGGATAATTATTGGCTATGCCAATTATTCCCATGCATGGTGTATTTACACCTAAATCCATATTGCATAATTAATGGCATTCACGTCCATACACTTGCTAAAAATTAATAGATTTATTGTGATTTAATGAGAATAATCGAGTAAGGATTTCGATCAATAACACGCATTGATATGCAACACAATAGAGTTTATCTATAAAATAATAAGGGATTAAATTTATCAATTGATTAGATTCATGAATAACAATGTTGTCGCAAACATTAGCAGAGTATGATCTAGTGTATGGACCATTCATGAACATAGTGACACTTTCTTCTTTTGTTATTTATAATACAATGTGCATTTTAACTTACGGAGTTTATCTCTAATTAACACAATTGTGTGAAGAGTATAAGATTCATCATACCCCCCCCCCATGCTTAGGATTTGCTAGTCCCTAGCAAAATGTAGATGAAGAATCTCAACACTCAAATGTAGACATATAGGAAGAGAATTGACTCTTAGGGTGACAAATGTTTACCCTTAATTTCATAAAGTTAAAGAGTAGAAATGATTTTTTTTCTTATAATGCTTGATTATCTCAAGTGTCCTTAAGATATGAATTAATGTAGAGACTTGCTTGATTCGGATTAAGTGATACCTGGCATCAATAATGTTATTAGACCTGAGGATAGACTCAAGTGTCAAATGTACTGAATTGACCAAGTGCTTTCAACCACAATCCTCTAGCTTTGATACACTAAGCCAGGAAATGACTGAGATGGGGGCTCGGAGTATTCTCACAAACTCCAACTTCATAATCAATGTAACACTCATCCCAACTTCCTCCAACTGATCAGCAAATAATAGGTTAATTTGTGGAGTATTTAGGTTAAGGCTTATTTGGTGGAGGTTATTATGCTCAGATTTCAATGAGTGAAGTCTAATATGTGACAATATTGATCATTCTAATATAATTTTGGAGAAGAGGAAGATATAGATGGCATACGAGAATCAGAGAAGAATACTCGTACAATGGTTCTCGTTCTCTTTTTTGCTTTTTCATATTCTTATTTTCTCCTTTCTCTTCTTTTTTTTGACAATATTTCTCCTTCTCTCTCTCTTTGCAGAACTTCTTCTTCTTCTTCTTTTTGCAATATCTCTCTTCACTTTTCAAAAGAACCAATGTACTTTAATACTTTGTTTTGAGATTTGGAAACATAAAGGACATGTATTTTGTTGTAAATGGAGGATAGAATCTCGAAGAATATTTCTCTTTGGATGAATAATAGAAGAAGAGGGACAAAGAAGTCGAATGAAATAAGAAGGATTATTAATGGAAGACTTTTAAAGACGTGCTGGATTTGAGAAGTATGTAGAAAGGCAAGCAAGAGGCTGGTGTGTGAAGGTTTCAAGTATGCCTAATGGAAAATTGCTTGACCAGTTGGGAACACTCCCTTACATTTTATGGTGGACTCTCTTCCTCACATATATTTGTTGGAACACTCCCTACTCCTCTACTCCGTAATAAGCTCACCATCTCACAAACTCTGAGCACAACTATCATCAGCCCCCCTTAGCCTTTTGTATGTCAAGCTGGCATCGCAGTTCAAAGCTCATGATCTTTTCAGTATATAATTTTTAAGCTCATTATTGATACCAAGTGTTGAAAGTTGAATCGAGGCTAAGTCTCTTGATTTAAATGCAAAAGGACAAGAGAGAGTCATAAGCATTATAAGCTTAGAATCACTTCAAATCACATACTTCATGTGGTATTTAATGGTGAGGCTATTGTTCTCCCTATATGTAAACTTAGAGAGTTGAAGTGGGGAAAATATGCAAATGAATGTGATGCCATATGCATGAAAAAATGCAATTTTTTGGATAGTGTCCCCCCCCAATGCTTAAGATTTGACATGCCCGCATGGTAAATGCTTATGCAGTAAACTTGTTACGGGATGATGTATGAGATGAGATAAGCAGTGAACAAAGAAATGAG
Organism: Ottelia alismoides; assembly: GCA_037367405.1. Lineage (NCBI taxonomy): Eukaryota > Viridiplantae > Streptophyta > Magnoliopsida > Alismatales > Hydrocharitaceae > Ottelia > Ottelia alismoides. The sequence goes on along the minus strand of JAZKJV010008362.1, from coordinate 12,688 downwards.
TATGTCATGAGGGATTTTGCAGAACATGGGTTTCTGAAATAGGCATTGATTTTTCATATTCAATGACGGGCTTGAGGCATTGTCCATTCACTCGAAGGGTGGTAGATGTTTTAGAATCGGTTATTTCAACAGACCCATTATCAAAAACTTATGTGACAATGTATGGGCCTTTCCACTTTGACCTGAGCTTTCCTGGAAAGAGCTTTAGCTTTGCATCAAACAACCAAACTTTTTGACCAATGGAAAAGGTTTTGTGAGAAATGTTGGCATCATGCCAAACTTTAACTTTTTTTGTAAATAAGGTTGTTATCATATGCTCGACAGCGAAGCTCAGTTAACTCATTAAGGTCAAGTAGTCGATTATGACCGGCTTGGGTTAAATCAAGGTTACATTTTTTATAGCCCATAATGATTTATGATGGATCTCGACGGGTAGATGACAAGGTTTTCCATAAACGATGCGATACAGACTCATCCCTAAAGGAGCTTTCTCGATTAGAGACCTCAGCTGAGCCATTAGTTTGAGGATGATAAGCGGTAGAAACTCGTTGTTCAATTCCATTATTCTTCATTAGTTTTTACACCGAGTTATTAGGGAAATGAGAACCTCCATCACTTATAATGACCTTAGGTATGCCGAAGCGAGCAAATAAATCATCCAAGAACTTGATCACTTTTGCACTATCTGCAACGCGAGTGGGGATGGCTTCGACCCATCTGGAGACATAGTCGACTGCAAGAAGGATATATAGGTAACCATTTGATTGAGTGAAGGGACCCATGAAGTCAATGCACCATGCATCAAAAATTTCTACTACATGGATAGGATTTAGGGGCATCATGTCTCTTTTTGTCATAGTCCCTGTAGTTTGGCAGGTAGGGCATGATTTCACAAAATCATGGACATCCTTAAATAAAGTAGGCCAGAAAAAACCACATTGGAGTACCTTTGCAGCTGTTCGTTTTCCGGAGTAATGTCCACCATACCCAAAAGTGTGGCAATGAGATAGGACATTTAGAATTTCAGAATCAGGTATACAACGTCTCCATATACAATTGATACTTTCCCTAAATAATAAAGGATCTTTCCAATGGTAGTATCGAGAGTCAGCTATGAATTGATCTCGTTTTTCCTTAGGCCAATCCTCAGGAATTCGAGATGTGACGAAGTAGTTTACCATATCAGCAAACCACGGTAATTGTGATATTGCAAGAATAGACTCATCAGGAATTGTTTCCGATATGGGAATGAGTTGGTCGGTTTGTTTGGTTTCAGACTCATGGAGTCTGGAGAGGTGATCGACCACAACATTTTGTGATCCTGCCTTATCATTGATTTTAATGTCAAATTCTTGCAGCAAGAGTATCCATCTAATTAATCGTGGTTTGGAATCTTTATTGGAGAGTAGATGGCGTAGTGCGGTGTGGTCAGTGCAAATAACAACATGTGAATCCAGTAGATATGACCTAAAATTTTCAAGTGCAAAGACAACTGCTAACAATTCTTTTTCAGTGATTGTGTAATTTTTTTGTGCATCATCAACTGTTCTGCTAGCATAATGGATCGCAATTGGTTTACCATCTTTACTTTGGCCTAGTACATCCCCTACTACATAATCTGATGCATCACACATTATTTCAAAGTCTAAGGTCCAATCAGGGGTTGTAAAACTAGTGCTTCAGTGATAGACCTTTTTAGTGTCTCAAAGGATCTAAGGGCGTCTTCAGAAAATTCAAAAGCTCGATCCATTGAAAGTAACTCAGTAAGAGGTTTAGCAATTTTTGAGAATTATGAATCTTCTATAGAAGCCGACATGTTCTAAAAATGATCGAACACCTTTGACTGATGTAGGTGGGGAGAGATGAGTTAAAGTCTCAATTTTCGATGGTCAACCTCCATTCCTTTTTTAGAGACAATGTGATCTAGAACAATGCCTTTGATGACCATAAAATGTGATTTTTCCCATGATAAGACTAAGTTCACCTCAATGCATTTTTGCAATACCCGATCAAAAAATCTAAGGCATTCATCGAAGGAGTCACCAAATACAGAGAAATCATCCATAAATACTTCCATAAAATCTCCCACCATATCGGTAAATATGGCTAGCATACATCGTTGGAAGGTGGCCGGCGCATTACACAGCCCAAAAGGCATTCGGCGAAAGGCAAATGTACCATAAAGGCATGTAAATGTTGTTTTCTCTTGGACTTCATGTGCAATGGCAACCTGATTATAACATGAGTATCCATCGAGAAAACAAAAATATTCTCTCCCTGCGAGTCTTTCGACGATTTGATCTATGAAGGGGAGGGGAAAGTGGTCTTTCTTCGTGGCAATGTTTAATTTTTTGTAATCAACACAAACCCTCCATGAAGTGGTTGTACGAGTGGGGATCTCTTTACCCTGATCATTGGTAACTATAGTAAGACCAGCTTTCTTTGGTACACCTTGTAAAGGATTGACCCATCGACTATCTGATATCGGGTAGATGAGCCCTGCACCTAATCATTTGCATATTTCCTTTTTGACTACTTCTCGTAGATTTGGATTTAGTCTCCTTTGCATTTCACGAGAAGGTTTTGCATTGTCTTCCAAATAAATTGGTGGGTACATAACGATGGACTTATTCCCTGAAGATTAGATATTGTCCAACCGATTGCTCGTGATTTTTTCTCAAAACATCCACTAATATATTTTCTTGATCTAGTTCCAAGTGGTTGATTATTACCGGGTAGGCCTTATTTTCTTCATTTAGAAACACATATTTTGGGTCCTTCGGTAAAGGTTTTAATTCAATTACGAGAGTCTGAATTGTCTCTTGGGAACTTTCTATTGAATTTATGGGGTTGGTGGGTGCGATGATTGTAAGATCTTCCTCTTTGTTATGTAGTAATTTCGAAATAGGAGGTTCTAGCATGGGCATAATCATTTCCGAGATAGGAGAAATTAAAGCATCAAGTTCATCCCATGCTTGGTTTAGTTCTAAGATATCTGAATCTGTCAACGGTTCGTAGGGTTCATTCTTGATGGAATCAAGGGTTTCAGCCACTACAACATGTTGTCTTTCAAATAATTTATCATTTAAAGTCAAAGTCACCTCAAGAGGATCCCTATCGAGGTTCAAGGGAGTTAAATCGTCTATGATTTATTTAATTGTCGAGCATTCCTCGATCCATCCATAATCTTTAGTATCGTGTTCTTGAAATGTGGGGGTGACAAGATCGACAGGAACAATCTCACCATTGACTTTGAACTCTACTTTCCCGACCTCATAGTCAAAATGAGCCTTGGTAGTTGTTAATAATGATCTTCCGAGTATTATAGGAGTTTGAGAAAGTGTTTTAGTCAGGTCCATATCTAGTACGATAAAGTCGACTGGGAACCGATGTCCTTGGACTGTGACTAAAACGTCCTCTAGTATTCCTAATGGCCTCTTTACAGATCGATCAGCTAATTGCAAAATCATAAAAATAGGTTTCAACTGACCTGCTGCATAATATTTTAGTACGGCAGCTGGGAGGAGATTTATCGAAGCACCATTATCAAGTAGGGTTCGCTCTAAGGTCATATCCCCAATGATGCATTTTACTAATGGAGCCCCGGGATCTTTCATTTTAAGGGGAAGGAGTTGAGAAATGGCATTAGATGATGCGAGTGGTAACACAAGCATCTCTTCCTCATGTTGGTCATTCTTTTTCTTTCCCCTCGACTTTCTTTTTGGAGTACATTTTTCTTTTAAAAAACGTAAATATGCTGGAACTTGTTCTATATCCTTAAGGAGGGAGATTTGTATGATAACACTGGAGAATAAATTCTCCAAATCAGGAGTCAAAGTCGAAGGTCGTTTCTTAACTTTTCTTCGCAGGGCCTCTGGAAAGGGAACAGTCAGTTGTGTAAAGGTTGGTGATGGGGATATAGAGGGTGGTTGTGTAGTAGGTGATGATTGGTCTTGCATTAGCGAATCATTCTCATGTGTTTGATGGTTTTCTCAGAGAGTTGGATGACTGATATGAGTTGATGATTAGCAGGATTGTATTGATTTCGTATCGGTATTGGTGGTGGGTTGTTTAGCCCTTGATGTGCTATCCTTGTCGAACTTGGGCATCTTGCACCTCTTGGCGTTCTGCCATTTGTTGTAATTGTTGCATTATTATAGTGAGTGGATCGGGAGGAGGTGGCACACCAGCCATGGGTTTTGTCTCGAGCTTGACTTTGGATTTTGGAGGATAGAATGGATCGAATTCAAGGGGATCAGTAAGGGGATTCCTTAATGACCTCCTGGCAAGCATACACAAATCAAACACCAAACAATTTGTTTATTCTCACTCAACGCTTATAGTTTAGATTTTTTTATCTTTTAAGTTTTGATTTGCATACAAGAATACAAGTTGATTACATTTCCTAGGATATCTAGTGGTTCAGAATAATTCAATGATTACCACAATGTTGTTCTTCTGGTTCTGAGGCCGGTCAGAGGGCAAGTAGGTTGGAGCCTTTCTTAGATCAACTTGGATCTTAGACCCCTCGTCTTTCTTAGTGAAACACCTCAGGGACGAGTATACTAAGCAATATGATTTTCAGAAAATTATCAAGAACCACGAGATTTGGGCTCTGGTCCTAAGGGTATGCGTGCACGTGTGATTGTGAGAATGGTGCAACAAACAAGTTGGCAAACAAAATTTTATTTTATGATTTTTTGTGATCGCTTTAATGTATTCCGATTAAGATGTATTTTTTTATATTTATTAATCGGCAAACAATTAAATGGTCTTTTTAAATGCAAGGTGGGACTATGAGGGAGAACCCTACGGAGATGCAATGCAATACGGAAGAAGAAGTTGATTTTTTGTTGTTTTTTAATATACGCAAACAAAGAAATAAAATAGATCCTAGTTATGCCTAAGAAAAGAGAACTTATCGCGAGAGCGCTCCAAATATATATATTTTTTTAACTTCACGTTGATGTTCGACGTAGCTCCTTTCCTATGCGACTTGTCCCCTGCAAAAAAAAGAAAGATGGTGAAAACCAAAATGTAAAGAAAAACTTTTTTTATATAAAGCGCAAATAATTGCATGTCCCCGACAACGACGCCAAAATGTTGGAACGTATTTTCTAGGGTATTAGTACACGATTTACGTCGGATAGTCGTTTCGAACCCGTAAAAATACACTTCGAACAAATAAATTACCAGACTTAGCTATATTATGCACAAGGCAAAGTATAGGGTAAGTCAGGGTCAATCGACAGAGACAGGAAAATTCTGCACTTTATTTTGAAAATAAAAATACTTTTATAAATTTGCAAAATGTTTGAATAAAAAAATCAAAATGAAAGTTGGAGGAGGCAATAATGTTGATCGCTCCCCTTCTATGCGGTAACTTCCAAATGGGACTCGTATGTGGCAACTCTTCGCGAATTTGGATATTCTAACGAGGCGTGTTGGATGCGATAACAACTGCGGATCGAGCTCAATCCTCATTTCACATCCCAGATCTCCAAGAGTCAAGGATAATCGCCGTTAGATATGGATGGTCGCGATAGTCTTGATAAATAGTTGCATGAAAGAAGAAGACAATAAAATAAGATGGATATAAAAATGTAAAGTAATAAAATAAAGGCGAGATGAAAGTATGGTGATCAGCGGCTTGGGAGGAAGCCTCTGGAGTCGGAATCACAGAAGGACCGAGGAATTGATGGTTGGCGGACGTATATGATGTTGGATAACTTTTAACGGCACTTGGGGTGCCTCAGAAGTCGGATTCACTGAGGGTGCAAATGCACACATCGACGGATTCACTCCGTTGCTTCGTCGATAATAAAATAGATGGCTAATTATGGTGGTGGATTTTTGTTGGGTTAATGATGATGGAATAGGTTGGCAGTGGAATTGGTTGGCAGGAAGGGTGATGGAATGATCGAATGGAATGGGTAGGATGCTGGATAGAATGATTCAATGCCCATGGCCCTCCTCTCATGTGGTATATACACACACATGCATAGTCGTTTCTAATGGAGAGACACATCTCTTCATTTGGACTAATATGTCTCTTCATATAGGAATGCATCTCTTCATATGAGAATGCATCCCTTTGTAAATCAAATACCACCTTTTCATATGCATTTCTTAATAATGGCAATTGCTGTTATTTTTCAACCACATGTTGGATAATTCAAATATTTCCAACGACTACCCTTTTGGATAATTATTGGCTAAGCCAATTATTCCAATGCATGGTGTATTTACATCTAAATCCATATTGCATAATTAATGGCATTCACGTCCATACACTTGCTAAAATTAATAGATTTATTGTGATTTAATGAGAATGATCGAATAAGGATTTCGATCAATAACCCGTATTAATATGCAATAGAGTTTATCTATAAAATAATAAGGGATTAAATTTATCAATTGATTAGATTCATGAATAACAATGTTGCCGCAAACATTAGCAGAGTCTGATCTAGTGTAAGAACCTTTCATGAACATAATGACACTTTCTTATTTTGTTATTTATAATATAATGTGCATTTTAACTTGAGGAGTTTATCTCTAATTAACATAATTATGTGACTAGTATAAGATTCATCAGCACCTGTGGAGGTGCTCGGGGTCGGCAGGCGCATGGTCGACGATGGCGGTATGGTGGCGTCGCTCGCGGGAGGAGCGATGTCCGGTTCTGGAAGTTGCGAAGGTCTCCTCCTTCATGCGGTGGGACACACGGATGTTGGCGAGGAGAAGGAGGTTTGTGCGGCTGGAGGGCTTCATAGTGGTGTTGCTCCAAGCGGAGGGGCGACACATGCCCCTCGTGAACAACGACGTTGGTCGGTGGCTCGCCGATGGTCAGGAGGTGGTCGCCAGGAGTGTGCGCTTCAAACATCGCGCGGTGATGCGCGGCCTTGGAAGAGGCGGTGCTCTAGAAGGAGATGGGTCTGGCTAGACTGCTTCACGCATCTAGTCGGCAGTCGGTGGTGCGCAGCTAACGGCGGTGACAAGCGGCGGGCACCACCGAAAAATCAGAATCGAAGGTGGATCAAATCGTGATGGGAATTCTAAGATCTATATAAAAAATGACAACGAAATAAAAATGTGAGAAATAAAAGTGCGATTAACCTAGGTTAAAAATAAGAAAAAGAAAGATGATAGATCTCACCTTAGGAGCGGAAATGACCATGATAGCCTCGACGAAGGCCGACTCACTGTCATTGGACGGCTCGGAGGCTAGGCACCCTTCGACGATAAGATAGCTCTCAGAGAATGGGCTCCTCTCACCAAAGATTGATCAAGTTGAAATGAGAAAGGAGGAGCCATATAAATATAAATGTAATTGAGTTTGAATTTTTAAAATTTTGAATGATGATAAGAGACAAGAGAAAAGAATTGAAATGAGATAAAGATAAAAAAGGTAATTAGTGTTTAAAAATTATTTACAAGATTTAACAGTTTTTTTGTATTTTCGTCACTTTATTTAATTGAAAATAAATGTTACTTTTTTGTGGTGACTATTTAAGAAATTTGACTATATACATAAAATATATACATATAGTACGTTATTTACATGGTTAAATAAGGAAATTAGTTTTTAAAAAATTATTATTATTTTATTTTTTAAAATTTAAATAATTATAAAAAATATTTACAATCTATAAATATAATAAAAATAAATAAATATATAGAATAAATAGATGGTAAAATTGCACAAACCATCCCAAAAATCAACTTTTTAACCATAACTCCAAAAATTATGAAATCACAACTATTTTAAAGATAATTTAATTTAGAAATAATGGAAGTGAGTTTGGTTTGATTTGAGTTTATATGGAGTCGGAATTAATCTTTCAATTATGGCTTAATGGTTTTTTCTAGATGTGGCTACTTTTATTATATAAATGATTTTATTGGGCAAATATTTTTATTATTTAGGAAATATTTTTATTTACAATTTTTGTTTTGAAAATTATTTAATTTGAGGTTAATTTATATACAAATAAAATAGTGTTAGTTTTATACATATATATATACAAAATAAGAGAAGTATTTACAACACATTTTTTAGATTTTCTAATAAGGACCCTATCTTCCCCTACTTTATTCCTGATCGATCAGGTCAAGTCTTGGTCTTCTCATGGGGTTCGGGACTGCCTATATCTATTACATATATACAGTATTCTTTTTTCTTTTCTTTCTTTTTCCTTTCTTTCTTTATTATATTATTTTAGGTTAAAATAGTAATAAATTTATGATATTTACACACAGATGCAAGTTAGTAAGAATATGGAGTTAGTATTATATATATATGTATTTCATAAGGGATTTTAAGATAAAATAAATGAATAAAGATAATGAAATGCAGATTCATCATCCCCTTATGCTTTACCTTTGTTAGTCCCTTATCAAACACTTATCTGAAAGAATAAGTGAATAGAAGAAAAAAGAAAGGAAAAATAAAGAAATTAGGACAATATTGAGTATTGAACTTATCTTCATAAAATTGTAATATGGAGCTCTGTCAGACCTTTGGATTATTAGTGTGGTGGAACCTTATTGGGAAATGGATTTAAAACCTAATAGACTCTAAGTTCCACAAGACTCCTATTTAGGTCGCCTTAACAGTCAGGTCAGAACAAGTCTACATACACAAATTCTTGTGACTGTGAATATTTACTTGTACAGTGTAAGTGAATTATAGCTCCCCATCTCAAAAGTAGCAAAGAAATAGACTCCCTCAACAAGGTAGATCTAGTTCCCGGTCTAGCAACTCTTTCCTCGAGGAGCAGGGATATTCCCTTCTATGTTCAAGTACAACTAGCTCATGAAGAGGGGATGGAGAAAAGAATGGACGGTAACTAGTGTATATACCTATCCTTGGATGCATGACCAGTGTTGCCAAGTCATCCACTTCAAGCTTACAAAATTTTGACTTTGAAGCTTTTATTATTTTTTTCTTTTTTATAATCCTTGTATATACACTTCGACAGGAATTTTACTTTTCAATCAGGCCTATCCACATTTGGAGATTCTGTATTTTCGTTCTTTCTTTTGTTTGAAAATATATACAAGGTACAACATGTACATAAGGAGTTTTCCTCTTGATAGTAGACTATCCCTCTTTTGAAGCATTATTGCAACCCCACAACATCTTGTCGTTAGACCTCAACATCGCTGGATCAGGTTGAGACACATTTCCCTCCCTAGAGGAAGATGAGAGATTCCGCCTAGATGTACTATCCTCGTATGCTACCCCAAGCCAAAAGATTTTGCCTTCTCACTACCTCCTCCATGAAGAGCTACGTGCAGAGTGCTTGTCCAAGATAAACCCCGTCTGAAAGAATCATACGTGTATTGCTAAATATCCTACTTAGACTACCCAAGACAACATGTGAACATAGTCTTATGGACTCAAAGAATTAAGTCACTAGGAGCTGAAAAGTCTTAACTCCATTTCTTATAAGGTTCCTCTGAAATTAAGTGGATTAAGGTCCAACTAAGCTCTATTCTTCAATTTTATTCCAGACATAGTTTAAATGTCAATACTATCCTAAAAAATGCATATGCAAATGCAAGAAAATATGTACAATGCAAAGAAAAGAAAGCATTTTTTAAAAACAATTTTCCAATTTTGATTTTTTTATGGAATTTTGAAAAAAATGCACATATGAAAAGAATGATTTTTAAAACAATTATCTAATTTTGAATTTTTTATGGATTTTGAAAGAAATGCACATGTGAAAAGAAAGATTTTTTTTAATTATGCAATTTTTTATAAACTTTTGGTTTTGTAATTTTTAGGGATTCTTTTAAGGGGAAAAGGGTTAGTAAAATATATACAAGTATATACAATAATTTTTTAATAATAAAAGGATTTTTTATTGTTTTTTTTTTGTTTTTTTTTTGTTTTTTTAGTTTTTACCTTTTAGTTTTTTAGTTTTTTTATTTTTCTATTTCTTTTTTTTGTTTTTTATACACACGTCGATTTTACGAATTTATATACATATCCCCAAAATAATTATATTTAAAATACGAGTTATGTCTAAAGTATATATACAATATATACGACACCCCCTATACTTAGCTCGAATTATGTCCTCGTAGAGAGCGGCAAAGGAAGACATAACTCGTGCTAAGTATAGAAAAGTGAAAAAACTCCTATGCTACAATGACTCAAAGAAAAGATAAAAAAGAATAGAAGTCGGTAATCCCCCCTATACTTAAGATCAAGTAATCCTAAGTATAGTAGATTGTACAAAACGAAAAAATTGATGAAGAGAATTTACAGACTCAACGGAAAAAAACACAAAAAAGACGATATGAACAACATCACTATACTTAGGGTAGAGTATCCCTAAGTATATACAACAACAAGAGTGATGAATATGACGAATATGAACAACACAAATCATTCACCCCCCCCATACTTTAAAACACATCCTAATTATAACATACACACACGGAAAAAGGATGAACGATAAAATGGGAGAAGAAAGAATAAAACGAAAGGATATAAAAGAGGGGTCGATGTACAAAGGTCAAGAAGGTCGAAAGCGGAGATCTCTAAGGAATGGATCTAATAAGATGTAGGTCGACATTATGGTCATCATTAGACACAAATCGATCATGATCGACCAGGAACGTATTCTCAATAGTCTCAGAGTGTACAGGCAGGAACAGATCAGTGGAAGTAATATGGTCATGTTCGGCCTGGAAAGTCCCGCAAATATTAAAGTAAAAAGGCTTGAAATCATTATCAGAAAAAATAAGATCAATTCCAGCCTAGCGAGCCTCACCTGGATCATCATCCTCATTAAAAGGTCGAATTGCTTTATAAAGTAATCGGATCAAATTCGACCTTATCAGTCTCATCTAAATCAGGATGAAAAGGAATAGACTCATCTGTGAAAGTAGCCAAATCATGTTCGTCATGTCTATTCTCAGAGTCTACCTTCCTCTCTAGGGTGTCTATTGTGTAAATCCTGCGGATGTCATCAATGCATCACCACATACTAGAAGGGAGAACTTCAAGGTCTCTGCTTTCTGAGTCTTCCTCCTTGAAGAGGAATTCTTGGATCTTAGTATCATCCAACATATAGTAAGAATCTCCGGTAGTATCATCATGATCAAAGTCCTTGGGGTTGTCCAACATAGACATGCTCTCATGGGATGCATGTCTCTGGTCAATAATGGGTGTAGTAATCAACACATCGCTCCCTACATCAGAACGAAAACAAATCTCTCCTAATCCATAATAAATAAAGGCTCCCGCAAAGGCGAGGAAAGGTCATCCCAAGATGATTAGAGGTTGCTCCATAGAGGTGGAGGTCTCTATGGGCAATATGACAAAATCAGAAGTGAAGTTCATGCTCTGAATAAAAATGACATCATTTTCTAAAATACCATTCGACCTCTTAATAAATCCATCAGCAAATTGAACCGTCATCATGATTTTCTTGAGAGGCCTAAGATCAAGAGATTGTACCATAGAGAAGGGTATTATATTGATTGAAGCACCACCGTCAAGGAGAGTGTTGTCACAAGAATAGTCAGAGATGGAGCAACTCACAAGAGGTGTGACAATGTTCCCTTTCTTAAAATATGGACGATGAGAGATGCCGTAGGCAATGGCCATGGTCAAAATCGTGACGCTCAGATCTGCTCCTCCGCTTTCTCTTCTTGGGTTGAGGAGCAGATTGTAAAGCCTTGAAGTTGGCATATCTCGGATCCTATATAATAAGATCCGGCTCGTCAAGAGGAAACCAACGGAATTTATTTCGTGTGAATCGGACTTCATTTCGATTTGATATGAATTTCGGAAGAAAGAGAAGGAGGGTTAAGACATCATTAACCCATAATGACTGTCGTTAAGACTAATTAAATGTGATAAAGAAACTAATGATGGATTAAAAATCGCTAATGATCATTAGCAAATACTAATCAATAATTAACAAAAGATAAGCATAAGCCGTGAAAGTTAAATCGTGATTAGTAAAAGTTAATCACAATTAGTGTTAATTAAGCGTCATTAGCGAATCTAGAATCCTCTAGAATGTTCTAACTTAAGCCTCAAGTTTGGGATAAGTTTTGGCTAAAACTATGGGCCAAAACCATGGGTCGCTGAACCATGGTTAAGGTCTAAACCATGGTTAATGGTTTTCTGGGGCCTATAAATAGACCCTCCTACCCATTCATTCTCTACGATTTCCACTACCACCACTACCCAAGGGCTAGGGTCGAGAGGTCGGGAGGAGGAGTGGGAGTCGTAGAAGGAGCGCTAGCGAAGCGCTGCCGGGAGAACGAGGAGGAGAAAGATATGATCCTCTCTTAGTTTGCTTCGTAAGCTAGGCTTTCAATTCATCCTCTTGTTCTTCCAAGTTTTGTTCTTGATTCATCTTTCTTTCCGATTCGTTTTCCTGTTGTGGTTCGAGGAGAAATCTGTGTAACACCCTACTTATGTGTGGGCGGCTATGCACGTCAGTGAACCTTGTGATTCGTCACATGTTCACTCATCTAAGACGTGTGGTGTCTACCGATTCTCCATCGCTTATGTTTCTATTTTTCAATTATGCTTTTATAGTTATTTTGATGGAGAAATCTGTGTAATACCATACTTAGGTGCGGGCGGCTATGCACGTCAGTGAACCATGTGATTCGTCACACGTTCACTCACCTAAGATGCATGGTGTCTATA